>VYZM01016435.1:13017-81184 GCA_013398915.1 Dromas ardeola | reverse complement strand
AAAAAAAAGCATTATTCCTACTTTCGCCGAAGATTTGTGGAAAGGCAGGGAATTGAATCCAGATTGCCTGATTGCTTATGCGGGGCCTTATGCAGAAGACCAGCCCCCCTTTTGAAGCTTGACGTTCTGGTCTTTCTCTATTTGACAGTCCTTTCCCTTGTTCTCATTTGTCTTTCGGATACGCCGAGTTGCTCATGCGAAGATTGCTAAAATCACAGCGCACAAGATTTTGCCAGATACGATTTTTTAAAACCTGTGTTGCATATATGTCATATCACGCAGGTACGATGTAAATACGGGCTCTGCTTTAGGACTAGATTTATATGAGACTGCCAATAGGAAACTCACATGTGGAAGAAGAATGTATCCAAGCAAGACCAAAAGAAAGCTAGTTCTGAGAAATTCCCAAGCCATGTATTATACACCACTGTGGTATCATAGTGCTTTCCCTGCAGAATTAATAACTACATCTTTCCTACATTTCCTCCTCCTTGAACAAATACAGCAGCAACGTGGAGAAAGGGAGGTCAACTCAGTCTTTTTTGGAAGAATTAGAGGGAGATTCAGCACTGTGCCAACCCTTTAAAATAAAAATGTCTTCTGAAAGAAGAAAGTCCTGAAATATTTTCTGAAAGTGTTTAAAATTTGGATTTACCTGATTTTTTAAACGAATTTGTCCCATAAATTTGACCTCTTAGAAAGCACTGTCCCCAGATCTCAGGTGCTTCATGATTTTTTTTGTCTCCAAAGCGATGTATTTGTCAAAATGATTGCTAGATATGCATTCACCTTACACTCTACATGATTTTGGGATGATTTGCTAAGACCTTAAAAGATTAGGACCACAGTCTAAAACTGGAATTCACTGAACAGTGACCTTGTACTTGTGAAGGGGCATAGGGATCATAGCCTGGAGCAGGATAAATACCCATTTAAGGCACACCCAAAGACCATAATCCAGCCTGGATGCAACAAATACCAGGACTTCTGTGGCCAGGTAGATGGGACATTATTTTCTCCTACTCTAGTGGTGAAACAGCACTTGTCTTGGGAAGTGAAGGTACCTGGCCATCCAACTTTAGGGAGAAGTCAAGACAGGTCCAAAGACTTTATCTGGATATTACCTGTGTCCCAAAGGAGGCAGAAACAGCCCTTCAGACATTTTTCCCATTTCGTTTGGCACTACTGGGGCTAAAGACTTTTTTTCTGAATT
Source organism: Dromas ardeola (assembly GCA_013398915.1). NCBI lineage: Eukaryota > Metazoa > Chordata > Aves > Charadriiformes > Dromadidae > Dromas > Dromas ardeola. The sequence goes on along the minus strand of VYZM01016435.1, from coordinate 79,971 downwards.
CACCCTTTCCCCACAGACACTCTGATCTTTTAGTTATGGCAATACTTGCAACAGGCAAGAATCCACTTTAATTCAGCACCTCCAAGAATTAAGAGGAATCTGAGCAGCTGTGAGGGAGTCCATGGGACCAGGAAAGAGACAAATCCCAGTTTCATCTATAAAATTCCAGGGAGCGGGGATGTAGCGTGATTTACGGGGAGGCGCAAACTCTCCGTAGGAGAATGCAGAAGGAAGAGCCTGGGGGGAATCTTTGATGAGAGAAAACAATCTAGACATAAATAAAGACTTCAACGGATTTGTCCCTTCATTATTTTGGAGCCTGATCCAAAGCCCCGTTAAGTCAATAGAAGAGCTCCAGCTGGGGTTTAGGTGAAGAACTGAGGGTGCAACTTACACACACTCGGGAACATGTCTGTCTTGTAGGGAAATACGCTTGTTAAAGTACTGAGGTGACACTGAGAAGCATTCGGCTATCACAGGATATATTTCATTGAGTTACTTGTTGCTGTCCAATAAAATAAAATATAGGAAACCCTTTAGTGTTTCATCAAATTCTTGCTCATTTCAAAGAGTACCAATATTTCTGTGTCTGGCTCACATATTAAAAAGTTTGCCTGCATATTAAGTTTCTTTTTTTTTTTTTTTGTCATAGGCTTAGCTTCAGATCTTTCTATGACTTTTACTAGGGGCTATTTTTGAAGGATTCAAGTCTGTTTTGCCAGTATAACCTTCAATTTCTAATGAGTGTTATTTCAAAAGAGAATCCTCCATTGGTAGGTAACAGAAAATAAAGTTACCTTGAAATTTAATAAATACTATTTACTCTGTATCTACTAATAAATCCCATCATACATCCTGCTTTCTAAAATGCTAGGGGTTATGATCTCTTCCTATTTGGCAACCAGAAGTCAAAGAAACATTTAATTATTTTACTTGGGGGAATCTTAGACTTCTCTTTTTCTACCTTTTGATTTTCCATTTGTACAGCCAGGTAACATTGTTAATATCACCAATTTTAAGAAAGTTTTCAAAAGAAACTGTATTTTTTCTTCCTTCTCAGTCATTCTCCTTCCAATATTGTAGCAATGCAATCATATTTTAATCACAACGTATAGATGTTTCACTCACTCTTCACTTCCCATTTCTTCAAGGCCCCGTACAAACCCAGTTACAATTATTGCAAAGGCTTTCCTTGGACATTAATGGATTTTAGATAAGGAATAAAGCATGCCATACATTCACATACATATGCATTGCGTGTTTAGGTGTGTCTATATAAATCACTTACAAACATTATTAGGTTTCTTGGTAAATGTACACTACTACAATGATACGTTCATTTTAACAATATATGTATATGTGCATATATGCTGCAATAGACCATTGACACCAGCCCGCTTTTTTAAATCAACAGCAGATACAAATCTGTATCTTTAGTTCCAGTGACCTTAATACATTGCTATCATTTGTGTTGGGGGTTTTTGTTGAATTATATTATAACAGACCTTCTGGGTTGCATTTTTTACATTCAAATATGTTATAATAATTGCCCTGCAATACCTGGCAGACAACTGAAATGAAATGAGTGCATGGAGTTCTGTGACATGAAATATTTCTCCCCTTGAACTGCGGGGATCTTTTTAGTGTTGTTTTACTGTTAATAAATACATAAGCAGCTTTGTCAGTTTAAGGAACCTTTTTTTTTTTTTAAATCACTCAAATTGGGTATCTTTGGGGATGTTTTGAAAATGTGCTTGAAGACTAATTAAAAGGTTGCTACAAACAATAATAACTGGTATTTGCCAAATTATTTTCCATTCATTAATGCAACTTGAACCATTTTTATTTGCTTAAAAATAGAAAAAATATGTTTCAGCCCAAAGTTTCTTCTTCCCCCTTACATCACCAGTTAGATATTAAACGTATTGCACACATAAAAGTGTAAACATCATCACACCGAACCTTTCTCTTTTAATAGTTTTAAATTTTGCTATTAATACTTTAATTTTCCTCGGTCTGTGTGTGTGTGTATGCGTATGAGTGCATGCGTGTGCCTCTGATCTGGCTTATACACTGTACTAAATTGTTCAGTAAATACACTGCAGCAGGATAAGGTCTAACTGGAAGAAAATTGTTGTGAGTTACAGGAAATTAAAAAATTCCTGCAATACCAACCCACTACTCAAAGTCAATCTGTGGTATCCCACAATCCACTCGGCTCTGAAGTCAAGCCAGAATGATTTTTGAAGAGTAATTTCAAGCCTTATAAAGGGTCACATCATGTATTAAAGCCATATTTGCTTCTGTGTTTTGTAAATTTTGAACTCATTACTAAACCTTTGTCTCTTATACTGTACGTCTGGCTCTGAACTCTCCTTCATCAATCTGATCCTTAAAACTCCAACAAAAAACATGCAACACATTTTGCCTGTGAAAAAGTGGTAAAACATAAATAGTTACAATCTCAAGGTGCCAGCATTTAAGGAAAGCTCTGGGAAGATTTTTTTTTTTTTTTTTTTTTTCATTTGTACTTTAGACAGGAAAAACTCGAGCAAGAGGTTGCCCAAAACTGATATTTTCTGACCACCTTTGGGAAGTGCTGAGTGCCCTCAACTCCTGTTGACTTCACAAGAGATTAAGAGAGCTCAGCACCTCCCAGTATCAGTCCCACGGATATATATCTATATCTATTCACATACATACACATACATATATAATGAACTGCTAACAAATGGTGGATCATCTACTCTTTTCCTTGGCCAAATTCTTCGTGAAAGGATCAGACCCAAGGTTAGAGGTAAAACCATATGCAATTTACAATAAGCAAAACGTGTCTATAAACAAAATACAATTGGAAATCTGGGAATCATTTATATAGAGAGTGCTGGCAAAGTGCAGGCACATGTGTACAAACCAGTGCAGCACCTCTACAGATTTCAACAGTTCCATTTCTGAAGTTGCTAAAGTAAGCCTTTGTCGTAACTTGGGACTGAGAAACAGCCCACTGTTAGTTAAAGACAAGGGTTTTACCCCCACGACGCATTCAGAACTGGGGTGGGACTGCCCATCTTAAAACCCATCAAAGCTGTGTGCACAGCTTGGGCTTTGATTCTTCTAAGCCCTCTTCTCCTGAAGGATATTGTCATTGATCTGCTCTCACTCAAGGATACTCACAGTATTTCATTATGTACCTACATCACATATTCACACTGACTGGTCTAAATTCCTCCTGTTTTCCCTGAATACTTTATTTTTTTCATGATAATAGTCCTGGAGTGAATCCACTTGAAGAATCTGGAACAATCTAAACAGGCATCCAAGGAAGATATCCGGGAAAGCGGTTGCAAAATTAGGATGAGGTGCAGCTTGGGCAGGGACTGCAGCCCACAGCAGCACGCATGGTGAACCGCATGGGAAAACACCCCATCATGGGTCTTTCCCTCTCTCTGTCACACGGATGGCCCAGCCAGGTCTGACGTGGGTGGGAAGCAAGGAGAAGGATGTGTTTTGGCCCTGCTTTCTGCCCTGTGGAGCACATTGATATGGTCAGAGCTGATCAGGTAGTCAGCAGAGGAATATCCAGACCTGATCTGGAACTCATGTAGACCTTCCTGAGATATTAGGAAGTGCTAGGATAGCTACACAGACACCAGGCTGTACCTGGATGAAGCTCTGAGCTCTACTGAAGCTCCAACATGTCTCTGTGCATTAGGCAAGTAGATATACCCATGTGTTCCTCACACCTGTACTGTCTTTACTCTTGAGCTGAAAGCTCCTAGAGACTCTGAAGACTTGGTCCAGTGGAAACACACCAGCAAGGGCAAGAAGGTAAAGAGAAACAGGCCAGAAGAACAAGAGGAGATGATTTTTTTAATGTCCAACGGTAAAACAACACCACTGAGATGGATGGATGAAGAATCAATCGCTGTATTTCAGCAATGAGAAGTGGTTTCACTGTGTGAAGAGTTGGTGCAACAGCTTTGATACCACCCTGAGACTTGTGGGTCCTTGAATAAATTCCTTTTTCTGCCATGGTGCAGAGGCCTGGGCAGCTCATTTTAGCTACATCTTCACCGAAAGGATGCCTCTACTTGTCAGAGAGTGGCTTGGCTGCTCAGCGGCACTCAAGCTGCCATGGATGACAGGAGTAAGGACCAAGCAGTGCTATCTCAAACCATCTGGCACACTGGACAACTGAAGTTAGAAGTCCCACTGCATTTAAGTGTTTGGGGGTTCAGTGTTTAGTATGAAGACAAATATTTTGCCTCTGTAAAATTTATTGAGCCTGCAGCGGTCTTAGGCACATACCTTGGTTCAAGAGAGCAATGGGTTATTTAGACACCGCGGTCTCTAATACTGCCAAGTTCTGGTTCTCTCTACAGTCAATGCAAAGTAGCCTTGATGCTGATTTTTGCAACTTGACTAGGAAACTTAAATACAACCTTAATTTCCCACCTCTAAAACAGGGACAATAGTACTCGTTAGAGCAAGCAGAACTCTAGAGGTGTGGAGAGGAGAAATATTTTGAGAAAGATTATGAGGTTATATCTCACACTATTATGATGTGGCATATTTTTGTGACAAAAATCAAGAGAACTGAAACTAAACCAGAACTGGACCAAACTAAAGGATTATGGAGGCTGCAGAGGAATTCTGATGTGACTTGTGAGATACTAACTTTGTTCTGAAACAAATGAGACACAAATTCTTGTGTCTGATAACACAAGATAGGTGAGTGATGTGTGTGATGTCCATGAATCACTGGCCATCTGAGGTGGGAAATGGTAAAATGTTAACAATTTTTTTTTACCTGAAGAGAAAAAATTCACAAGAAAGTGAATACAAGGCACTAGAAGTGAAACAACTGGAGAAAAATATATATGAAATATATTTCAGTGAACATCAGGACAGTGATATGATATCTGGTCAAATATGTGGGTGGAAGAAACTCTCAAAAAAGGAGAAGAAAAGTGAAAGTTTATTTTATTTTTATTGCAAGAAAACTATATTTTGTAGAAAATAACATGTTGGTGTTTTAGTACTTAAAGGATCTAAAGGTATTAATTGTTGATGTACATTTCTTAACACACGCTCAAAGAATATGACATACGATCCATGTCTACCTGCACTTATCAGAATCGTTCTGCTTCTAATGGAACACAGAATCCTCCAAGTCCCAATAAGATATAGGCTAAATGACATAAAACTGTTAACGCAACTCCGCCTATGCCCTGATTATACATGTGGTCGTTAGAAAGTGATGTTGATAAATTTCTCTAAAACTGTACAACTCACATTTGGGGGTTTTGGTTTGAGGTAACATGCATCAGAACCACAAAACGAAGGAAGAGGCATGCTTGGAGGTTCTGCGTGTTTAATTTAGAAATTTATTCAGGCGAAAGACGTCTCTTTGGAGGCTGATAGAGAGGTTCTGCAAATTTCCTCTGCAGGAACATATACATATGTCAGGAAAGGTATCACTCCAGTATGATCATTACAGCCCCTTGAGCACTCCATGTTAATTTGATGGCAGACCAGGTGATTCCACCCACACAGGGGAATCAGATTCTTTAGAGTAACTTTAAAATCTCAGTTTTAACAAAAGCAACATCCCAGTGAAGCTGATTCTTTCAGAAATCAAATGGCTCTGAAGATTCCACAGATGTCTTGAAGAAGCAAATATAGAGTCAGTTTGAATTAAAAATCAGCCTGTCAGCCTGCTATACACGGGAAAATAAGGGTCTCCAAATCTTCCACAAATTATACATTTCTTTCTGTACACATCCCCTTCTCCCTCACCTTTCCTGAAAAACCAGGAAAACCAAATGTGGTAGAATATAATTATTGTACTCTGCTTGTACATTATAGAACATCTGCTCAGGAGACAGTAATAGCTAACTCACAGGAGAAGTTTTAGGATATTTTGTAGTGGCACCCGATGCTTGCATATTATGGACATAGGCACTGCTGGAAACCCAAATTAAACTGATGGAAAGAAATTTAGCTTACTGAAATATTTGCACAACTGATGCAGATGTGGTTTTCTGCAATGAATATAGGCTGCGAAAAGAAAAGCAAAAATTAACATGGAAAAAAGTGGCAGTTTTTAATGGGACAGTGCAGTTCTATCATAACTGTGGTTAGGATTGTTTCCTTTATAAATCCAGGCTTCCACTCCCACTGCTACAAATCACAATAAAATATTTTCAGCTTCAAATATGGCATATAAGGTCCCTGGCCAGGAAATTGTTTGGGCAAATTTTAGGTCATATGTCAGACATCAAATATTTTTTTTGAAAGTGAGTCATAGTTTGTGCATTTCTGTTCTCACTATTTAGTCACACCTTAAATAGCTGCTGTACCACGTGGCTCATCCAGAAAACATAAAACAAGGCTAATTAAAAATATATTCCTGCACTTAAGATCAAGTCTGAGATGTGAAAAGCATCTCAGCATAATTTAAAATTCCCCTTATGGCAAATTCAGAAATACAAGATTTGTTAATGTATAAATCTTTGAGATTTACAACAAATGGGAAATCTGCCATACTGATGAGATATATGAAAGTCAGTTTTATCAGAAATGTCAGTCTATAGATCCGTGACATCACTGCAATATGCGTCTGTCTCAGGACTGAATGAGTGGGGACTATCTTTGGATAACTGGTTGAAAGAGCATGGGAAAAATGAGTCACATCCTTAAACCAGTAGTTCCCTCTATGTAAATGTATGTATTAGTATTGGCAAAAAGGCAGTTTGGTTCTCTTTTGGCCAGTTTGTCCTTCTCAGTCAGATATCTAGTTGCAGAATATTGAATTATATTAATCAGCAGCCTTAAACCAAATGGCCTTGGAGGATGGGTCTGTTGTAGCAGTTTTAAAAGAAGAGTGCCTAGTTCAAATAAAGTGACTCTTGGACAAACTCATGGCCTCCGTTGAAGTTACTGAGAACATTACCACTGAATCCATTCAGCACAGCATTTACTGCCTGTCAGCTTGGTTGTGCCTATGCTACATGATCGTGCCCACGCTCTGCAGCCTGGACCCACGGTTGTGCGCTGCATCCATCTGCTCTCTATGTGGCAAAGAAATCTTGGGCTGTGCCATTTATTTTGGAGAAATTCATGCAGAGGGACAGAGGAACTTCAGCAAACTCCAGTGGGTGTTGGACCAGGACAACTGGGACGCCAGCACTGGATACAGCTCCGGAAAGCATGTCCAGGACAGACAGTGCTGGAGGACATCTAAGGTTTCCAGTTTTCCATTCCACATTGAGTGTATTTCCTCTTTCTTATGAATATGAAACCAAACTGTAGAGAGGACTAGACTTATATAAATCCTATCTCTGCCACATTTTTAGAACCTGTGTATTATAGCTTTTTTCTTTAAAAGAATTCCTCTTTTTAACATGCCTGTGGGTCAATGTGTAATTCAATGTGCTTTAAGCATGACCATGGAGAAGTATTCATGACCAAAGTTAAATTTTTCTTCGCAATGAAACATATGCATATCATCATGTGGAATTTGGGCATCGCTATAGTGACTAACATACTTGTGGTACTGCTCTTCCAGGAATTTGATTCCTAGCAATATAAGATCAGGTTCATTTGATGTTTATATTGAATCTTGCCGTTGGTTTTGCCATAATTGAGCTGCTTTTGATAATCCGTTAAACAGTTTCTGGAAAGTATTCAAGTGCTAAAATATCTTTTTATTAAGATAATGAAAATCACTAGCCTGATATAAAGAGATGCAATTATGAAATCCACCCTGGAATAGCTTAACATCTTTCATTTCATCCTGGTAAAATCACAATATACGGATTTTTAAATAGGAGCCATCCTTTTAAAGGGTTATGACTGAAAGTTTTAGTTTAGCTGTAAATTTTGGTAATACCTTAGGGAAGCCCCAAATATAAACTGATACTTGATACAAAAGTACCAAGCCTCCGAAGAATCATTAAAAGTTCCTTCAAAATAATAGCAACCAAATTAATATATAGCAAAATTATGACATTTCTATATGAAGTGTCAAGACACATAAATGCTCAACCTCCATTTATCAAAAGCCATGAGAAAAATGCTCTGCTTTTATCTTACTGGAGATAATATAGTTCTGGTCTGGCCTGAAAGTCTGTATTACGAGGCAAGTTTGACAACCAACAAAGATGTATTCTTTTTCACTTGTCTTTTATAAATAGCCATTTATAGTAACTTTATAATAAGCTTAATTGAAACTGTGGGCTACAGATTTTGATGCTGAACCCTGCAAATTAGTTCAGCTAAAGATGAGTTTGATCAAAATTCCCATTGACTTCAGGGAGCCAGGATTTTAGTCCCAGACTCAAGTACCACTAGAATGAAAGATGTTAGGAATGCATGCTGAGATCCAAAAGCCAAAAGCAGTCCATGCTCCACTTTTAATGGTGCATAATTTACACCGTTGGCCTACCAGCTGGAGCAACCCAAACTCCGGTCATCTGATACCTTCAGTCTTTCATATTTTGGGTACATGGAACAGACATAATCCAAGATTTGAAGCCAAATAAACTCACATACTCAAGCAACACATCACACTAACCTCTGCATTAATTAGATGGGTAGCCATCTCCTTCTGCTTTCTAATGGCTATTTATTTATCTAATTACCTGATGTTAGAGGAAATAGAGACTTTCTAGGAGCCTGAAAGGACAGAGGATGGAAAGCTGAACTCGCCTCTTACAGAATAGATGTTTCCATCACAAAATTGATATCACGTATGTCCTTGAGGTGCATTTTTATGGCCACTTTCTCTACAGCATGACTGTGAAGCTTGAACACGCTCATGGGGTGAAGCTGGACCTCCAGGTGAGAGCTACTATCTATAAAATGCTGTGCTTATTTGCTGCATTTATGTGAGACCTAATTCACCATGATGATTATCTGGCCACTTTCTGAAAGAATTAGCCAAAGTACATACATGTTAGCAAAGGCTTCCCTATTAATTTCAGTAGTATTTGGCTTAGGCCTCAACTATTTATATTTTAAACCTTGATGGGCAGGGGTTTGCATTGCCCCTACAAGAGGTGCATGATGAAACATGAAACTTAGCGGAAAGAGCTTCAAATCTTTGCAGCTCAAGGGCCCTAAGCTGCCCAACGTATAGACTGGCATAAATTAGACCACCTCTGTGCACCATTTTTTATGTTACTGAAGGTGTGCCAGCACCTTCTGCCAGTCCTTAGCAGACTCTCCATCCTGTTTTCACCCGCCCTGCCATGTCAACCATGACACCAAGCAGTGAAATGGAGAACAAGGAGTCTGCCTGTCCCCTGTGTACCAATAAAACCAGAAAAAAATAGGTTTTCTGAAGATTTGCTTTATTATTCAAGGTAAAGAGGCAGGGATAGAGACATCTACAGATTTTGTCTTCTTTCACTGAGGTCTTCTTGTGAAAAAAAGTATTTGAAACAGCCAAATTTATTGTAACATCTTCCAAAATGACAGTTCAGATGTTTTTCTACTTGAATCCTTTTTTAATTGCAAAATTTCCTTCACTTTTATTAAAAAATAAGTGTTGAAATTCAATATGAAAAACCTCATGCACATCCAGAATAATTGTGACCCATCTGGCCAAGTGAAATACTTTTATCCATAAAGAGTTTGTTTATTCAATCTCTCAGAATTTCAGAAACAAAAACTCATAATATCCTTTTATTTACACAGTTTTTAAACAATGATTTTGTCTTGTTTGCTTTGGAGTTGCCAGCAAGCCAAGAAATCGGTTTTGTTCTTGGTGATCCCCCCACTGCTAGAAGGCAGCGTGAGAGGGAAACTGCCGTTGTGCGATGTGAGAGATGAGGAAACAGGGAGCAAGACTGGGAAATAAAAGGCAAGGGGTCAGAAGCTGGAGAGAGGAAAAAGTGAAGGTAGGAGGAAGATGCAGGGAGAACGAGATGATTTCCTTTCTCGCTCTGGATTTGTGCCTCTTGCTCACCTGCATCCAAGGAGTCCCCCAGTGTGAAACTAGCCCAAAGCCAAAGAGTAAACGGTAGTACAAAGCCCCCAGCAACAATTATAACTGACAGCACATCATTTTTAAACAGCTTTTGGATCTGAAGAGTGGAGGGATGTTCAATTTTTCAACAAGGCAAAATTCCATGGAAAGCAGATATTGCTGGGGGGAGAGGGAGTGGAGAAGTTAAAGGGACATCATTCAACCAAACCCAGCTTTCTGTCAAAAAAGCCTTGTTGGAAAATATTCAATCAATCTTGTTTAGGGCATATTCTTAAACTTGAGACCGTGTACATTTGTTAAACCTTTGCATTCCCTTCTCCTTCTTTAATGTAAATCTTGAAGCTGTATTCTTCTGAATTATAAGAGTGCTCTTGGAGGAGGAAGTAGCAGGGGTTAACATGGAATTTAGAGCTGAGGTTTAATATGAAAAGAGGCAGAATCTGTGAATGGGTTACGTCGCTTATAATGGACACATCAAGTATATTGACATACTCACGTATGTGCTTATATTTGAATAAAATTATCGTTGAATAAATCACAAATAAACACATAAATACTATTTTCCTTCTTACGCAGTTTAGCCTGTAAGAAATGGTTTTACTTGTGCAGAAATATCTTGCACCCGTACATTTAAAGAGAATTTAGCAGCCAGACAATGCCTCTTCTGTTCCTGAATTTTAGATGCAAGTTTACCATGTGATAAGTGAGCACAGGTTAATTCGGAGGAGGGGAGAAATCTCTATTTCACAGCTGGTGCGGTCACCCTCCAATTGACACCTCACAATGCTTCACCTCCTGACAGAACTAAGTGGTCCCCTTATGTCATTATTTAGGACCTTACCAGCTGGATCATTGCCACTTTTTCTAAAAACTGGGAAGCAGGCAAAATCCAGCCATTGTAACTGCAAACTCTAAAAGAAAGCCTCCTTGTCCAATAGCTTTACAACACTAAAACCAAACATTATCCACCTATTCAGATCCCTGCACTGTTTTGGGACCTCCCTGTTATCTGAGTGCAGGTTGAGGACCCCAGAGGTGCTCGTCAAGAGCTGTTGGCCATAACCAGCCCCTCAGCAAAGTCATGTCCTTCCATACTATGAGAATCAGGATTAGGTTTTGACTTCTAGCACCAGTTCAGATTCCAGTTTTGTTGAGTACAGAGAGCATTAAAGATGTTACTGGTCTAAGTATCAATGACTTTGAGGGGAGGAGACATCTCTTGGAAGCCAAGATCCCTTCTCAGCACAAACAAGAGTCGCAAGCTGCAGAAATACCAGCAGTGATTTATGGCTTCACAGCTGCGGGAACCTGAGCTGTGATTTGTGTCTGTATTGCAAGTGGGGTAAACTGCTACAAGGCGTGGGAAGGTTTTTATTTGGAACTGACCGATTCAATCATCTCAGGTAGAAGTAAACTGGTAGTTTTTCCGAGTTCTCCACAATCCACTTCTTCAGATTCATGATATAGCACAGAAATACCAAGGCGTAAATTCTGCGCCTGCCTCCCCTTCCCCTCTGTACATTATATCCAGGTCAACTCTTCCTCGTGAGGATCTCCCCTTCAGTGGTGTAGACTCAAGGGCTAAAATCTTATGTGGAATCTAGCCATTATCCGAACACATTTGCCTTGCTGATTGAGCAGAGCCTTCTTCGACCACGTAGGTTGCCGGACAGGTAGTGGAGAACATTTCACGGCCTGGTGTCTCCACTCCGTAGCTGGTATATTATTTCACAGGGTTTTATCACAGCACTACAACAGGTGCAAGTCATAGCTTTCTGTCAAGGAATTTCATCTAGTGCAAAGCATAATGCCTTGGCAATAGGCAAAACTCTTTCTGGGGAATATTTTATAGCATGCACATGGAGAGGCATCAAGAGAGTAAACACCAATTAGGGAAAAGACTAAGAGCACTGTTAACCCCTAAGGTTCCAAGTAATCATCACCAAAGTCTATTTATTCAACCGTGGAATTTGTGTACAACCACGGGGGATATAAAATGGAATTGAAATCCCAGAAAGGGCTTGACCATGGCTCCAACATAACAAAGCAGAGCTACATTGTTCATTCTATTTCGGTGTGTGACACTGCCGAGTGTCTTGCTAGATTTCTCTTTGCCTTTTTAAATTAACTCACAGTAAATTCTGTCTGCTGAACCTGCTCGCAGAACAATGGCACATCTTCAGAAATAAGGCCCGCTCGAAGAGGAGAAATGTGGAGCTTGTAACCTGCCCCTGCAAGCGTGAGCAACTGAGAACCCCCAGTAAATCTCCAATCCTCCAGCATCAGTCAGAAAGCCCCGGGAGAGCACACAGACAGATGCATTGAACAGGAAGGGCAAAATGAGAAAGCCTACAGCCTGTGGCAGTGCTGGCTATGGAGAGGGCATCTCACCCTTGAGGAGGGAAAACATCTTGTCTTTTTAGCAAAGAAAAGTGAACAGAGATGGTCAGTCTCTTGCTAGTGACCTCCTAGAACCTCCGTACCTCAAGTGGTAAGACTTCAGAGCTGGGACCTGCACCAGCCTCCCCCTGCCCGGCAAATGGGAGCGGGAACAGGGGATGCTGTGCAGGGAATGGAACACGAGCCTGACCCTCCAGGTCCTCACCTTGGAGCTAACCACGCAGAGCCCAGCAGAGACCTATTGACACCTAAAACGAACGAGGCAGCTTTGGGGAAGGAAAATGAAGAATACAGCGAGCCTCTAATATCCATCTTACGACAGCACCAAGTTTTTTTTTGCTCTGCCTCCACAAAAAGCATTGACACTGAGAGCAGGGCTCCCACCAGGGCAGACTGCAGCTCCGTCCCCACACGACAGCCTCAGGTATGTCAAACGGCAGCTTCTACAGGACCCATTTTGATCCCTTGCTCAGCCAGCGCTTGGGACACAGGCAGGCCACGGCTGTGTTCAAGCCATGGAAAGAGGTGAGTCTTGCCGGGGCCGGTAGTGCCCAGAGCTATGGTCCAGCAGCTTCACAGCAGGTTACCTCCACGTTGTCTCCCCATCTCACTCACCAGGGGTGATAGGAAAGGGCAGACAGTGTCAGTTTGGGGGCAGCATTGTGGCAGCGTTGCTGCACAGCTCTCAGATCAGGTGTCTGCCAGCTCTGAGCTCTGGCAGAGGACACGGACTGTCTGTAAACAACCCAGAGCTGTAAACAAATGCGAGCATTTGCATAACATCAAAACATGGACACTCTTGACTCCTGTTGATTTTGTTATTACACCGTTGCACTACTCATTTTAAGCTTCTGAATTTTTTAATGTCTACTGTTGATTCAAAAGTTTGCGTATTTTCTGTATCTGTTAAAGTGTTGATGTCGACACTTTCCAAGTCTCTCTTTGTTTCTGTTATATTCTATTAGAATAAAGTTTTTAATGAAAATCTGAAAACAAAAACGCCATGAAAGCACACTTCCTAACCATAGAAACACTTTTCTCAACCGCAACGATGGGTACGATATGTGGAAAATTTAAAGCAATATTCCCTGGAAATCTTGGGGTTTGGACTTCCTTATGCAATATTATAAAACATTAAGTATCGCCAGTTCAATCTGAATACAATTTCTCTCCGAATACAATTCCTCTGAATACAATTTTTTCTCCGAAATCACTAACCTTCTAATTTCTGTCCATACAATATTTCCTTATGCAGTGTTTTATGACCCATTTCTTGAAAATACATTGGGATACCAAGATGTATTCCATTAATTATTTATCCATGAAGGTTCTTCCATTTTCAAGAAATATTCTTATTTCTAGTTTCTTTTTCTCTGCAGAATCAGTAACACGAAGGCAAGTCTAACTCGATCTTATTGAAAACAATACATTTCTCCTAGATATATGCCGAGCCACAAACATCTCTCTAAGTTCATTAACTTCTGTGGAGACCTACCAGCACTTCCTCCGATCTGGAGAAAGAGAGAGAGCAGATGAAGCGGTGGGGCAGCTTGTGGGCTGTGAAGTGTTAACCAGTGACATCATTGCTCACAGCTGAGGACCGCTCTTGGCAGAATCAGCTGCTTCCAAACCGGTGTGCTTAAAAAGCCAGTTTACAGGCTGCCCTGTAGCTTTTGGGGAAGGTGGAGGGGGGGAAAGAAATAAGAGGGTTTATAGTGCTTCAGCTGCCTTTGATCCTGTGGTTTAGGGTGTGTTTGCTAAAGAAATCAATTTCTTTTGATTTAAAACAAAAAGTAGGGTTAAACTCGTGCCTGATGTAACTCTTATGGAGTTACACTAGTGATTAATATTTTAGGGCAGTGGTGCAAGCTATTTTAGGTGCTGTGCTTTCTTTCAAGCACCTTTGAATGTATATATGAAATTCAAGGGTACCATAAACTAAACAATATTAGGAGTTGTAAATACAGTCTGTGAAAACAGCGTAAGAATCTAGTAACACAAAAAAGGTGGTTTAGTCAGGAAAGAATCTCATAGAGTTCAGGATAGAAAGATGTCACCATCACTGGGAAGGTCTTTTTCATAAGGATAACAGGAAAAAAATTAGAAAAGGCACAGATGATGGGATACCATTTTTACGACTCTGGAAAACATCCAGAATCTAAGTTGGGGAATATATTGAGCTTTCTTTTCTACGTAGATGGGTCCCTGTGAAGTGTAACCTATACCCCTGTTGCTTTGTGCTCAATGGATTTCCAAGGGGACTCTTTGGAAAGAGCACGAGATTATTTGCTCGACTCAAAGCAGATTTCCAATTTGAGAGGTGCCTAAATGAAACTTGAGGGAAGCATTTCTAAACTGGATGCTCTCCTGATATTAAGGAAATACCTCTTAAATAGCTCACCTTTCCTCCAATACTAATTTTTTACCCCTGCAAATACTAATCTTTTACTCAGAGAAGCATACCTTAGAGACTATTGCTATTTTTACAAATCATTTTATTGTATTTCCATGGGGTTTAATAGGTGAAGCTGCTATAGGTTGTGTAATGCAGTGCACCTGAAGGATATTGAAAAGCCAAATCACATCTTTTCTTATCTCTTCACTGCATCAAATTAGACAACTGAAAAGATTCCTCTTTCCATGAGTATTAAAAATGTGATGTTTGGTGTTCTGACGGTATAACTTTTTAGAAATGCAATTTTGTAAAATACATATAATTAGAACCAGCAGTGTTCTTTTGGAAGAGAAATAGGTCTGGGTAGAGTTCTTTAGAAAAATCAATCTGCATTCACCAGCAATTCCAAAGAATTTTTTCCATCTACCAACTTTTTCAAGCAATAAATCATCATTACTTTATATTACTTTACATAGAGAGATAACTTATACTCTGGCTGATCGACAACTTTCTTATTCAGCCTTTGACATCAATTATCTATTATCTATTCTTCTGTCAATATCTGCTGTCTAGATCTAATGCAAAAGAATTACACCTTTAGAGAGGAAAAAGTGCCTTTACTAACTATCCAACATTTGAATGACTACATTTATTCAGCGTTCAATAGGACTGGGCAAATAATTTAATCAGCACAAAGCCACCCCAAATTTGTTGGAGTTAATGAGTTTTTTCAAGTCAAAACTTGAACATCTTTACTATTCCCTTGGGAAGCAGGGTCCCTGGAGCATCTCTGACATGCATCTCCCCCCAGGCTGCTTTGCAGGGGGAAGAAATCATAGAATTGTAGAATAGTTTGGGTTGGAAGGGACCTGTAAGGGACCTAGTCCAACCCCCCTGCAGTGAGCAGGGACACCTTCAACTAGATCAGGTTGCTCAGAGCCCCGTCCAACCTGACCTTGAATGTTTCCAGGGATGGGGCCTCCACCACTTCTCTGGGCAACCTGGGCCAGTGTTTCACCACCCTCAGCGTAAAAAATTTCTTCCTTATATCTACTTTGAATCTTCCCTCTTTTAATTTAAAACCATTACCCCTTGCCCTGTTACATCAAGCCCTGTGAAAAAGTTTGTCCCCAATAGCGTGCGTGGTATTATGTTTGCAAAGAATCCTGTATTTAGACATTGTTTTGGCCCAAAGTATTTTCAGAAAACAAAAGCATCAAAGTGTTCAAGCCCTCCTGGACATGGGGTGGGTTGGGCAAAGGGGGAGATGAGCATGCACAGCTCACTGCCATGGCTGTACACGGCGCACCCCATGCACAGCCTGAGCACCTGGGGGCTGAGCAACAGCCAAGGACATGCTGGGAGACCTCCAAACCTCACCAGGTTTAGGCCAACTCTCAAATGCTCTCCTTGAGCCAGTTATCCTTGCCTGGACCAGAGGTTCCATCTGTGCTTTGCTCTGGGCTTGCACGGACAGTTAGAAATGGCAATAGGACATCCCAGGCGGAGTTACCATATAGTGGGATTGCAACTTTTTATACACAGTTCCTGATGTCTAGAAGGGGATATGGTTCAACAAAATGATCAAGGAAAACCACTTAATTAATGGAAAAGCTCATTCACTAATAAGGCAACTGTGGGATGGGCTGAAGTGACGCTATGGAAGCAGTTCAGGTCTGTTGAGCATATAATATGCATTTAAGAGGACCAACTAATCGCATCTCTTCCTAATCTTCCGAAGAGCTTTCTAGTCTTTGGAACATCAATAATGTTGCACAGTGAAAGAGGACACACATTTCAGGTGTACTCAACTCAAATTTCCTCACACCTTTTTTTCTGAAAGACTTTTTTTAAAAAAAATGAATGGCTTTTCTTGGTTAAAAAAATGGAAGTAGCATCAATATCTCTATTCCGCATTTCTTAAACATCCACAGACCTGGCTGAAATGCTTCAAGTGCTCAGCATCAGGTTTACTTTTGTCAGGGAAACAAAAAACTGCCGGCAAATTCTCAGTTAAAGCAGCCGCCACTCCTCATGGCTTTGTCTTTAGGCTGACACTAGCTCAGGTCAGAGTGTCCCAGCTTTGTCATTGTGTGTTTTAAAGCATAATTCAATCATAATTTTCTCTAGTGTCATTGTTTCCACTTTATTTTCCAGCATTGTTATTTGAACACAGTGACGTGCTTCCATAAATCTGGAAGGACAGAAATTGGCAGCTTGGATTTTGCACGAATGCCTTATAAAATAACAAAGGAAAAGGTGAAAGTAATCAAAAGCCTAGGCACACACCACGGCAAAAGTTGAAGCAGGATACATTAGGACTTCTTGGCAGCCTTTCAAAGAAGGGCCATTGTGATTTGCAGCCAGACAGGTCTATCCTTTAAAGTTATTTTGGTTCTCACCAGGAGTGTCCAAATGGCTGTCCTGCAGACTGGGAGCTCCATTCTGCACTCTGGTGATGTTCTCCTTCACACAGCAGAGAGGGAAGGTGCTTCTTCTGAGCTACTTTTCCACTGTGTCCAGCTGTGACCAGAGTCCAACCAAAAAGCTGCCAACGTGGAAAATGGCAGGAGAAAGTTCTCCTGGGTGCTGGGGCACTCGTTACATTCCCCATCTGCAGTGGCTGGGGGCACCAAGCACCGTGCTGCGCCTCCTCCTGCCCTGCATCCTGCCGCTCCAGGCAAATCCGCATCTCTGCCCAATTTTGGACATCTTTCTGAGGCATCCCCTGCCAGAAGTTAGGTTTTTCCCTGGTTTATGCATGAAGCTGATGTAATCTTTGCATTTCTCAAGACGCTAGTAAAGATGGCATTAACGCTAATAAAAGACCATTGGGAATTCTTTCCCTGTGGATGGGATATACATCTACTGTCAACTCCCGTTTCGCAAGGGCCACAGCAAGTTTTTGCTGCTGACCAGCCTCACATTCAGGAAATATATTAACCGACATCTTAAACTGGTCTGTTCTCTGTGTGTTATACGTATTTATACGAAGACAAAGTATAAAGTTTTGTAGGAAACAATTCTTTCTCCTTTGTCTGCAGCAGCTATGAGCTGGTGCCCTGGTCTTCACTGAGTCCTTCAGGTGCTAATGAGTAAAAAATGTTAATAGATAACAGCTAAAGCTCAAATTTTATTGAAATTGTGGCAAGTAACTCCCTTCACAACACTTGCCAGAATTTTGGGAAGACCCTCCCTCCCTTCCAGCCTTTACAATGTCCAGACTTTGAGACAGGAAACCTCATCGATTGCTGTACCAATGTCCAGGTTCTTGCTCCTGTACCTCCCATGGCAGGTTAGACCTAAATTTTACGTTGTTGTCAAACATTCTGCAGTTTTCTGGAGACACTTTTTCCACAGCTTTGGAGAATTTTTAATAAATATTTTTACTAAATTTAATACAGGATATTTACTAATAAGACAGTTGTACTATTTCCTTTGATAGTATGTTTGGTTTAGTATGCACAATCCAACCATTTTCAAGCTACGCTATGTTGGTTTATTGTCTTTGGTCGTCACAGCTCAAAATGGTCAGAAGAGCCAATGTTGGACTAGTTTCTACTCCTTGTGTGTTACTCGGTTGAAAGCTGAGATTCTGAGTGAGAATTAACAGGAGGGTGGATTTCATCGCAAGTGCTGCAATTACAGAATACAGATGTGGGCTTACACACCTCTCCATCATATCTCAGTGGTTTGCTTCTTAAAAACTCCCTGTAGCCATGAACAGACGAGCCCATCCTTGAGACTGAACTCTGTCCTGTTTTCACAGCAGCAGCTCTATCCTGAGATGAAAAACTGGGACATAAAGCTCTTTCAGAAAATGAAAAACCCTGTAAATTCTAATATTTGCTACCAGCTCTGAAATCATTCTGTAATATTTTCTCAGCGCTTTTAGCTCCCAGTCCTTCAAGGAAGGTTTGTGTTTCACAAAGACAAAGACACTCTAAAAGAGAGAAAGTTCCTCACAAAGCAAGCCAGATTATGGTTTGATGGGTGATGGCTTCGTTTCTTTCACATTTTTTTCTTCTAAATATTGGCCTGATTGTAATATCCAAATCAAGAAAAGGCAAAAATAATCTCAGCCCCTGGGAATAAGATTAGTGGTTGTTTACCTGTGAGTTCTCTTCTAATGGATGGCAGGAATGAAAAGCTTCATTGTTCAAAGGCAGATAAATAAAACCCCATATGCTGTAGACATTGAGAGAGTATATGTATCTATACGCTACACAGAACTCTGCCATTAGCTAATAATAGCATTAACAGTTCAGAAGTAAAAAAAAANTCAAAAAGTAAAAAAAAAAAAAAAAAAAAAAGTCTTTAATACTTAGTCTTAGCAGCTGATAATGTAAAATAGGGTGGCATTTGGAAGCATAGGATGATGCCAGTCCCTGGGGAGAGAAAGGTGTTAACTTCTAATAGCTTTTCAGTAATAGCCAAGCATCTGCAGTCCCCCATAAAAAAGGGTTTTTAAAAATTAATAGAGCTGAATGTGCTTCACACTGAGGAGAATGCCAGATTAATAAGCGCATTAAGGACCGCTTTGGATTGGAAATAATTATGGAAGATGACAAGGAGCAGAGGTGGCATTGGTGGTGCTTTCAGGAATGCATTTTAAAAAGCAGTTTAAAGAGCCTTCAGATGTTGGTATTATCCTGCGTGACCAAATTAAGAGCAAATGAGAAAAGTTTATCTGGCATTTTGGAGTATTGAAAGGGCTTAGTGTTATAAATTATACAGTATGAGGATAGGCAGTGGTGAGTAAATTCATGTTAAACATTATTGGCAGTTTAAATAGCAACTGCTTTATAAAGCACTAAATATTTTAATTTGGAAGTAAAAGTATATTCACTCCCCTTCCAAAAAAGCATGTTTGACTTATTTATTTGCCAGCACAATCATTAGACATTTTCTCGGTGATGAATTGGTGCCTATTGTTCCCAATAGGCTCTTGTAAATGTAGAATAATAGAGATGGGTTATAGGTTTAGAATTGATTTAGAGCTTTACTGATGAAAAAGTTGAAAGCCACAATGACATCTTAATCTTTAGCTGCAGGCTAGGCTGTACGCGTTCAAGGCTATTTCCAAATGGCTCGAGTGTTTATCAATATTTAATCGTCTTGTTTCAGCTCCTTTTTTACTACTTGCTCTTTCAGCCCTTACAGGACAGATATCTTCACACCATGTTTCTTGATGTTATTGATAGAAACCAAATCAGGCTGGGTTTCTTGATGACGTTAATACAAACCAAGGCTTCCGAGTTTTAATGTCTATATGATTCTCTGACACAGCAAGGCCTTTGTGCACACATTAGGGCTGGCGCAATCCTCTCTGATGGGTGGTAAGTACAAAGACTGTCATCCGCAAACCACACAAGGCAGGCCACGATGCTTCCACAGCAAATAAAGCAACAACAAAGTGCTATTTCATGTCTGCGTAATGGTCAGTTTCCCTAAATACAAAAATATTAATGAAAAAAAAAGAAAAGCTTTTACATGAAGACAAAAGCCCGTGCAGACTTCCAAATTGTTTTTAAGAGTTTTTCTTCTTAGTCTAAACATGTGTTGCTTTTTTCTTTTACCCGATTAAGTATTTGCAAGAAGTTACAAAGAGGAATGACATTAATATCCAATTTCCTAATAATTACTTTCAGAAAAAGCAAAACTAATATTGAAATATCTTCTAGGTGAGTGATACTTGTAAAAAGGCAAACCCCACAATTATAGCAGCATCTTCCATTAAACAGTTCTAAGTACTGTATGTGCAACATGCTGGAGACTCATTATTTCAAATCCAACTTCTCAAAGATTTATTTTTCTTTTGAAACAATTTCTGACAGCTTTTGATCTTCTAAACTGAAAAAAATCAAAGAAATCTGTTTCTCTGGCATATTAATAGCAAAGGAATTTCTGGATGCTGCAAAGTAGGAACTGAATATAATAGCATCTCAGTTTTATTCATCTTCAAAGAAAACCAAATATATTTTTGAGACTAAAAAAATAGGATACCCTACAGATTTTGAAGGGATGGGATAAACCTCTTTTCACAAGAAAAGATGACAAGAAATTCATCTTGAAGGACATTCACTATGCCTCTGTCCATTTAATACATTTACAAGCCAGCTGCCATGAGTTAATCTGGCTTTTACATCTGAAGCAAAATTATTTTATAATTTGGGGCTCATGTGCCTAAGAGATTTTTTCTTTTCCCAAATTCTTTGGATATTGTAGATCAACCTGCCAACAGATGTGGCACTGGTGTACACTGTTGCCTAAAATTCATGCAAGGGGTTCATTAAAAATCCTTTAGTAAAAGTTTTATATAGGAATCTTAAAATCTTTCACTCACGGTTTCCTTGCTCCAACTTTTTGCAGGTGTAAAAATGACATAATTAATAACAATTGATTAGGCAATTATCAAGATGTGTATGTTGTATGTTCACATGTATATCTATATTACTACAAGAAAACTAATACACAGTCGAAACCTTAAGAAAGCAATACTTTAAAACCCCCACTTTACAAAGATTCATAAATGGTGGTAATCTTGCAGAGTTTTTCTTGTACAGCTGGCTGGTCAAAATATTAGTTTTCCTTAATACCATTCTGCTAGCTGAGTAGGTCCAAAAGAGTCATCACCCAGTCTCATGAGCTTAGCTATGGCTGAGTTCCAATCTTGTGAGCATTGTGTTACTGACAGTGCCAAGCTTGTCAACAGGAGGTCAAAGTGATATCTCAAAGAAGCGGCTGGCCATTAAAAATCAGGAGGGTATGCTAATTTCCAAAGATAAATTATACCCAAAAAAAAGATAATATAGACTGTAGACAGTGAAGGCAAGTTAGACAATGCAAAGAAACCAGCAACTGCGATAGGGCTGAAAAACTCTTGCTATGGAAACTGCTTGATTACGCATCCTAGGTAATGTAATGAAAATCATAACACGTGCATGTCATTAGCATCCAAAAAAGAACAAGATGAGGAATTATGCGCGTTAATGTACATGAATCAAATTGTAAAACCTGCAGCCAATCTGATAGTCCAGAGGATTTTATGTGTATTATCCAATTGAACAGCATATCTTCCTATGTTTAGTAGAGGTAATTCATGGGTGGCATAAATACTGCTTTTCAAAACACCTGATAGTTTTGATTTTATCTTAAATAACAGAAAGAAACAAACCTTGATAGAAATGCTTAGCTAGCATAAATTGCCATCGTTTAGTTATCTATGGCAAATTATGCCAGGTGAGATTCAAAGGATTCCAAAGATGGCACTGCCTCTGCGTGATTAGGCTTGAAGTCACGGGTAGAGGTTATCACAGTAAAATGATGACATTTGAAAGGCCATGTTTTAAGAAAAAAATAAAGGAAAACAGACATTATAAAAGTCACATTTAGGGGGAAAAAACCAACAAAAATTTGACTCTGCATGAAATGGATTCCAAATTCACACAAACAACTACCAGTTACGCTTCCTCATGTCTTATTTTTCCCCAGAAAGTCTCTTTCTAAACATCAGTTTTACAAAAAACCCACAGTATCTAATGGCAGCCACCTATACTGCACCATAACCATTGAATCAGGCACTTCTACATGAGTAATTCTAACACTTGTTTGCTGGGTTTCATTACAGAAAGAAATATTGCTTCTTATAAATTACAAAGCACATAAGCATGGGATGGTATAAGAACATTGCTACCTTCAATCCAAAGATCTGAGGCACTGAAATTTCTATTGGAAATTAAAGAAAGATTACAGAACTTCATGTGAAAATATATATTAGCAACGGTTGTTGTAGAATAGCTCAAAATTTCCACGAGTTACCCAACATGACTCAAATAAAGAGGAACTAGACTGTCAAGTCTTGACCTAATGCAGATGTTTTGAAATACTCCAAGGTTACAGTTTCACAGCTTTTGTCAGGCAGCTGCAGTAAATACATTTAAATTTTTGTCTGAGTTTAGAGTTGGGATTTCTGTTTGGAGCTTCTCCTGTCTTCACCACAATTTATCTCTCTATGTAGGGTAAGTAACAAGCATTGTTAAATAAATCAGTTCCTTGAAAGTTCACACAGTTCTAAAGCTGTAAAATGCCTCCCAAAACTTGGCTTAAAAAGAAGAAATCGATACAAAAAAGTGAGACCTAGTCTACCAAGAGTTTGAATACGGACTTCAACAAGATTTTTGGTAGATTCCTCAGCAACGAGCTATTCACTCTATGGTCTTCATTTTCTAATTCATCTGGAAGAACTATTCTCTGTGCTGACACAATTTATTAACTGGATTTCTATGATTAGAAGAATGTGACAGGGAGGATCCCCTACAAATCAACAAGGCTTTAAAAATTTAGCAACCATTTATGAAGTCTAGAAAGTCACTATAAAATGTCTACTCTTCATAAAAAGCCAGGAAAGCTGGAGATTTATGGACTGTTAAATCTCACCTCATATTGGGAAAAACTGGTAAATAACCTGCCTTGAAATGGAATAAATCAGCAGTTGTATACATGCTATTTGATGGTGAACCAGCAAAATTTTACAAAATATAGAAACTCAGTCAACGTGACTTCATACAATTATTTGTAAATGCTAACATAGAGGACCTAGTTTTCTTGACTTTACCTTGAACTTAATTTATTTGTAAATTCTTTGGAGCTGGACTGTCTGCTCCTCTGTCTTTGAATAAGGCCTAACGTGATTTTTATTTGGTTTGCAGTCATAACCACAATGTTAACAAGAATAAAAGATTTCAAAACTTCTGTAATAATATTTTATGAAAGTATTAGCAGAGGTGGCATCAGACTTAAGGTATATATCCCAATCATAAATAAGCACCACCACATTTCCAGGGTGAGTATAAGGTGTAGATTAAAACCCATTCTTGGCACAAAGGGAAATAAGGAGGTAGTAATAGTTTATGTTAAATTTTAAATAACTGACCAAAAATTTAAATTTGACTGTTGTAGTCCACATCTATTGTTCAGAATTAGAGAGGTTAAAAATGAGTGTTCCAATCTTTGAAGTTACACTTGCTTCAAAAGAAGATAGACAGTTGTTCTTTGCATATAATATTTCAGATTATGAACTCTATGCTATAAAGAAAATCCAGGGGTTTTTAACTCTACTTGAGGACGCATATGTTCTTGTAAAATCATTGTTTATAACTCTGAAACCCTCTATACCACCTAAATATGTTGAGACACACAATCAACTGTATTCTCTTTAACAATCATGTAACAGGAACTAGACAAAAAGGGGGATAAAGATAATGAATTTATGCCTGTGACTACTTAGCCTCTTCAGATCTGCAGTTGTACGTCAATAATACCTGTGTGTAGGATATGAAAAAGTTCATGCAATGAATAAACTTCAGCTTAGACTTCAAAATCTACAGCACTAGAAGTTTTGTCTTAATACTCCATGTAAGTACTCTCTGTGTTTTTGTTTTATATAGAAGTATGAAATAGTACTCATAGTATTTTTTAAATGGCATTGAAAAAATAAGTAGCTTTTCTCCCTCTTTTTTTTGCAACAGAGAAGTTTCCACAAGGAATGTGCATAACTGCCTGAAGGGAGGTATAGAAGAATTTGAGAATCGTGTCTGTTTCCTTTAGTTTTCAACTGGCGTCTGTCTACGGTAAAATTGACAACTCCATCTGAAGGACCTACCCTGAACTGGAAAATTATCTGGTTTTAATACAGTTCTTTTGAATTTTATGAAATTACTGTCGGGTAAATAGCTGCCACTTAAAAAAGCTCTTATGGGATCTTGCTAACATGGACTAAAGTGAGATAGTTTCTGGCAAAATTAAATCTCTCCCACCTTTGGGCCAACATTCCTGTCCAAATCGGATACACCAGGGTGTTAAATGAATGCAAATGTTCATCGACAGATGGACTGAAATAAGGGGAAACTTTGCTGTATCTTTAGGGATGAGAACAATGTTACAAGTTGGCCAAGAAGTAATTAGGGATAGAACCATATTTCTGACAGCAGCAAAGAAAATGAAGAGCAGTTGTGTGTGCATGTCTGTGTGTGTGCGCGCGTGTGTTTTGGACCTGGAGACTGGGTTAAAAATACCCAAAAGGGGAGGATGCCAGAGGCGATCATAACTTCTGCTGACTCGAAGTCCCTCACATCTGCAGTCTCCTCTAGCTCCCCAACAGTCTGACCTAGCACTGAGATCCCCAAACTTCTCTTAGCCCCAAATCCAATGTTTTTCAATTCTCCTGTCCCCAAGCCCTAAAGAGCCCCATTTCAGAAGAGTTACCTTTCTCCTCACTAACGCACACTTTTACCCTGATCTCCTTAAATGTATAAAACAGTAACTTCTTTCTAAATTGATACTACTCTGAACAGAAAAGCATTAGGCAAAGCTCTGAAGGTAAGAAAGGAAAACATCCAGGAACAGGCAGGTGGTTCCAGGCAAGGGACAGGAAAAATTGTAAAGTAGCTAAATCCAGTCAGCGTCTTCTCTCTGCTGTGATTCTTCCCATATCGTGACCCATGTCAGTAATACTCTAAGAGCAGTCAATGGAAGTGAAATTTCTGGATGAATGCCTTGCCCACAGGAAGCCCAGAAGCAGATTTAATGCTGTGTGAATGCAGTATGGGAAGCAACCACACAGGATGCGCATAAGTATTCCTGCACTCACCACCGGGAAAACCTTCAGTGAGGTCTCCACCAGCTCCCTGCTAATGGAGAAGCTCTTGGGAAATTTCAGGGAGGAAAGGGGCATGATCTATAGAGGGAAGCATGAGAGGGACTGGTGGGTCAGTACCAGCAGACTTGTCCTGTACCATTTTTCCATTCTTCACACCACCAGCTCCTTCAGCCCTGCTAAACAAGAAAGCCTCACAATTAGATCCAAAGGGATCTACCTAAAACCACAGCGATTCCACATGAATAACAAGGATCTGTGCTCCATGGCTTTTCATCTGTGGTCCCTAAGACCTGAAGGGACTACTGCCGAGGGGTTTGAGAATGGAGACAGCTCAGCATGGAAGGGTCCAAAAGACTCCATATCTAGAGAAACCCTATGGCGCTGGCGAGCTCCTAAGCTACTTAGAAGCCTTTGCTTGAAAATTTCCAAATATTTCCGAAAGCTTCATGTAGTTCTCAGCTGGGTGGGGAGGCAAGACAAGCAAGGCCAGATGCGAGTGCATTAGCAGCTTCCTGCTTCTGTTGCTGTCCTCTCCTTGCCAGGCTCAGATGCACATGGAGCATCCGGGTGCTTGTAACACTTGAATGTTATTAATTCCAGCCATTCACACTGTTTTCAGGCTGGCACCGATGTGGTGTGGGAAGAATAGGGTACTCCCTCGGCACCGATGTTGCATTGGCTGTTGCATAATAGTATTTTACAAAATTATTACCAGTTTTCCACCAGTCACGTGTTTCCTCTTCCAGACTGGCTGCTGCTTCAGGCGTGGCAGTGGGTCCGTAACTTTAGAGGAAAAGTGTGAAGCCTGAGCTCAAACACAACTGTGAGGTGACAAAATGCTTTAGTATCATTCAACAATGATAAGCTGCCAACATGCACTGAATATAGAGAGGCAGGTGATGTCTGTACGACTCGCTTTCCCAGAAGGAAACTAAAAGCAAACCTGTAGCAGACCTGGAAAAGGGACAGGGTAGATATAACCCAAGTTCAGGTGAAATTAATTCAGACTTAAGTTGTTAATGATTTTGTGCCTTGTGTTACAAAGCCTTCCCGTAGTCTGAGGAACATCTTTACTAGCTTGAATCATTTCAAAGACAAAAGAGCTTTAAGTCAGCAAGTGGAAAATGAAAGAGGAAAGTATCTATTTGTCCACTTAAGTGAATGCTGTAATCTTTAAATGAGTCTTCTCATTCAAGTTACCATATTGCTGAAAGCCAGAAAACTTTGCTTTGTCACAGAAGACTTGTTTGTACCTGCAAGGAAAAACAGACTGTCAGCAAAACTGAATGGAAAGTCAGACAAGAAGCCTGGTTTAATACCTCCCTCAAACAACGCCACTCTCACTGGGTTCAGAAAACATTTCAAGATGTTCAAAATAAGCTTCTACCTTGCAGTGAGAAAAGTCTACTGTCACTTTTGCTGTCACCAACTTGCCTGTATGCGTGATGAGCATTTCAAAGTGAGGTGCTGGAAGGTGTTTTGTCACTGCTTACCAAGCTGGCAGTGGTCAGAGCACGTGTCAGTGCACTTAAAGTCACAAGGAAATTACGTGAAGTATGGAAAGTGCATCAAGGTTTACATAGACGGTGCACATTCAGTGACAGGAAGTTGGAAGTTTGCTAACTTGATAGGACACTTTTCCAAAGCAGCTCATAATGACCACGGGAGACATCACCAGTAGTCACCTGGAAGATCTGGCAGCCAATGTGAAGAGCATCCTGGATGATTTTATCAGAGCTTTACCAGTAGAGTCATGTCAATGTTCAGATCCACGCAATGAAATGATTGGCAAAGGTGTGAGTAACGGTTGTCAGGAGCAAAGCACTTGCTTAGTGCTTTGAACTCCAAAGATTTCTTTCATGATGATCCACTTGAACACCATCTTGAAATCTGAACGTGGCTTTGCTGGATTGTGTTCTTTCTGGTTGTTTTCATGATTAAATGATTTCAGCTTACATTTGCAAGTAAGTGTTTTTGAATATGCATGCTAAAACTGAGATCTCATTAAAAAAAAATCAGTTTTCAACATAAGTGAGAGTTGTCCTTCATCATTTTTTGGCTCATAGTGATATATAGAGTGAAGCAGAGGAGCACTTCTTAGTGGTCAAATGTCATTTTCTCTAATGTTTCCCTGAAGTGAGTGAAGAGAGTGATTAGATAAGAAATGGCAGTGCTGCTCTGGTTTCAACCTGGCTGCTATGGAGAAACAACAAACTGCTTGAATTACCCAGCAAAGGTGACCTGATGCTTGAATTCAAGCAAGACCTGCCTTCCTGATTACAGTAAAAAAGGAAGAAAGAGAACACTGATTTGGAGGGAGTACATTATATTCTTGATGCCGTTCACAGCTGTAGACTTTTGTGAAGTTGGTTTTTCAGTTTAGCATTAGTGAAAATATACTGTCACTATAAAATAGATGTAAAAAGAGATCTCTGTTTAAAACTGCCATCCATCATATCAAACCTTCACTTTCTCTCTGCCAAAAAGCAATCTCAACCACCTCAAATTATAAGTACGCAGAAGTGTATCAGTTACTCCTTTCTTTTAACAACCAGCTTAACTATTTCTAGTTAAAATAGTTCGTTACGAGTATATCACGAATCAATTTACGTAAATAATATTTCCCCAGCTTCCATATGCCTAAGGAATGACAAAACACTAAAAGTTCCAAAAAGCTTTTGTCAGATGTAGAACTTTTCCTGGAATAGGTCCACATGTTTTGAAGGCTTTATTAAGAGAAGGACTTCTGATCAGCATCAAGGCTCACAAAACTTCCACGATAACACTGTTTTTTCTAGCTTTTGGAGATTAAGACATTGACCTTAGTACACCTACCTGAGAAAAAGATCTAGTTAGTCTCATCCCTACATATTATGTTTCGTTCATGTTTGAAAAGCATGCCAAATGCTTCATTTCTAAAGCTCCGGGGAAGGAGACGCTGCAAGAGGCAAGAGACACAGTGAGCTGAAACAAAAGTCCTAAACTTTGAGAATTTTCCAGTCTGGAGCAGGATCTCATGATTCTCATCCCTTTCATTTGCTACCCCAATTTTTGTTATTTGCAGACTTGTAACCAATGAAAATATGAAGGAATACTTTCCAAAGCTTTAATTAAAAACTTCTACTCTCTAGTCACTTAGGCTCTCATTTAATTCATATTAACTGTAATTTTGAGGCAAAACAGAACACAGAATTTTTTCTTCATATTTGGAAGCTTAATAAACCAGGTAATAGCAGAAATATTCTATCCCCTGTTTTAAATAAGGAACAATGTTATCCTGAAACCTGAACGCTCACGTTAAAGAGGAGAGCAAATTTAATTACGTGATCCATCTATTTATTTTAATCTGCTCATTCTTGAAAAAATGAGTGAGAATTTAAACACGCACAGCAGTTTTACAAGGAGCAACTTTTTTTCTAATTATGTATTCTTTACTTATTAATCAGTGCTACAATTTCCTGTGACATTTAACACAGACACGAGTTATTTTCATTCCAAAAGTTAGCAGCTCGCTGTATCACTATACACATGGCACAAGCATTGCAAATGTAAATAAACGTAGGCGTCTGGGTTTTAACCACTGCTCTCAGAGAAACGTCTTTTTTAATGTGGTATAACTTGCAATCACGCTGAATGTCATCACAGCTTTTGAGAGTGGGCAAGTTTTCAGGCAAACTTAATTTTTCACAGAAAAAAAATCCTGGCATTTCTGCAAAAATAATGAAACCCATAAAAGAGGAAAGAGGGGAATGTAGCTAATAATCCTATTTATGTTCTTATGCACTACATGTCATTTACTAGAAATAGCCTGACTAAATTCTAATAAATAAATATACTAATTGGCCATTGGAAATGCAAATTTCAACGACAATCTTTAATGCAGTATAATAAAACCCATTACATGCGCCAGCTTTGTAGATGCTTTGATTGTAAATAAGAGATTAGTTTTAAATTCAGATGTGCTGAACAGGTTGGCATGATTTCAGGTAGCAGTGGATTTAGGCTGCTTGCCAATCTGTGGGAAGACCAGATATATTAATACCTGCACTGTTTCTACTCTCATATATTCGGTCTGAGTATTTGTTATTTGCTACATTAAATATTATCAGGCGGCAGTCATAGATAGAGCTTTCGTCTTCCAGTTTCTTGCAGATCACTTTTCTTAGTTTTCGCAGATTCCATGGGGCCATATTGTCTCAGAGCTTGTTTCATTTTTCCGTCTCTTGTCCAAATAACCTATCTTGATGACCACAGGATGACACCTTCTCTCTGAAAATGAAAAACTAATGTGCCATTTCCCCTGCAACTGGGATATTGCAAACACGTGCCTTCACCATCCTTTGTTTTCTCTTTCTGTGGCATTGTCCACCCCAATTCCCATGAAACCAATGAGCAAATTTCTCCCTTGGCAAATCTGCAGATGGTCTCAACTATCCTAGCGCCATGCCAGTTTACATTGGCCAAAGGTCTACTCCTTGCCCGACATGACTTAAATTACCCCTGAGAAAGGATGTTTGTGTGACATCACTTGAGTAGACAGAGATCTTGGTGCTACACCATGCAAGCCAGTAAAAGTTTTGGTCCCAGTGCCAGCGGGAGAAAATCAAAAACTTCATTCTGGATAGGGTCACAACAATGTGATTTATACTAATGTTCCTCACTAAGCTTTACTGGTGGTTGAGACTTTTATCCTTCTAGTCTGTATTTAAGTGGGTCCAAACTTTTACCCAAGCATCCCTGGGAGACGAGTATCTTACAAAGCTGTTAACAAAAAGTGTCTTATTAGCCTGAAGAATGCTGCCCTGATGATAGTTTATCAGATCGTACCAGAGTCCTTTGAGCTTTCCCAGCCTTGGCCACCACTCTTCCTAAAATGATGAATTCAGCTGACACTTTGGTAAATATAATTGTTGAGTTTTGCAAGCCACAGCTTTCAGAATTTAGAAAGAAGGTGACAGCCTAAACTCTAAATCATGATTGTATCTATTTTATTCGTTTCTATCTCAGGATTAAAAAAAAAAAAATTGCAGCTGACTCTAAACCACCAGGCTGTGTGGAGCTAATCAATGTGACCACATGTTGCTGTTACTGGTTTCCTCTCCAATCCCCTCACCTTAACTATTGTCTCACGTACCCGCTTGTTGCATCCTGCCTTAAATTAATTGTAAATTCTTTGGTACTGGGAGTGTTTCCAGTTCTGCTTTAGCACACCCCCAAGCACAGCAGTCTGAGCAGGACCTGAAGGACTTTTGTAATAGGAATAATTAGTACTGAAATTGGGATGCTTTGGCCTGAAGGGGAAAAGCCGCAACAGGGAAATTGATTGAGGTGTCTAAAATGAAGTTTGTTTTCCTAAAAACCAGCCTGAGTGGCATCTCTGAGTGATGATATAACACAGTGACAGATCATTTTTGATACCCCAGGTAAGCACAGTACCAGAGGTACACAACTTTGACATGTGGCGCAAACACTCTGGGGCAAGCCATCCCTTCTTGTCCTCAGGAGCAGACAGATACCGTCTTGATCTTGAATTTTCCCTCACATTCCTTGATGACATATGTTTCCTCAGGAATTTTCATGGCAAAGTCCCAGCAAAAGTCTGGGCACCTTGAGAAAATCCCAGTCAGTGCAACCAGTATTTTTCTTCTCTCTACTTTGAAAGGACAGTCGACCTTCCACATCACACTAGGGCGTAAGAAACACCCTTTTAGAACATTTTGAGAGTATCCGTGTTGTTTTTTTCATAGGGAAGAATGGTAAGTTTTAACTGGCTTGTGGTAAACTTGGGAACCCATGGGATCCAAAAGACAGGCTCCTGTTTTACAGACCTTAGATCTTTACGTTTAATGCTTTTATCATCACCCATTGCAGACTGATCAACACTCCTGCATTTTTTATAAACTGAATACTGTGTGAAGTGGCCGTAGAGTTTAGTTAATCATCTAGATCTCCCTGCGGGGCATTTTTCATTCTGCAGCATTGTCGTTAGCAACCCAAAGATCTTTATACAAATTCATCAATTATTTATGGAAAGAGTACTTAACTGTAGTACGACAGATCCAGAGACCAAAATTCGTCACTCATGAAAGTAAGCCAAGTTGCAGGTACTTCGGTGAAGACCTGACTCCTTACGCTACTGCTGCATTCGACTGCCAGCCTTGAATACGCTGAACTGTTATTGATAAATTATCTTAATGATTGTTTTTAGCTAAAACAATCATCTGCAAATTTCCTGAATACACACGCACACAAAATTGCCACGAGGTTTTACATTTTGATCTTTTATTTCTCATATCCTGTTGAATGCCCTACATAAATTATTCATTTCTAGCCTTGCTATGTCCCTTTCTCTTAGTTATGACTTGCTGATGCCAAAGAATAAAATGTGATTCAGCCCTCCGGTGCATGAAGACGGCCCACTGGGGCTGGCGTTAGTCCACTCCCTGTCGTTGCAACCTGCTGGGTTTGCGCAAACAATTTAGCTTTGGGGCTAAACCAGCTAAACTAGCTATTTCCAAGGCAGTACCATATTAATGATCAGAAAACACACTTCCCAACTCTGTCCCAAGAGGCCTTTTCAAAGTTGTTTTATGAGAGACTAGGGAGATCTATTAATGAGTGAAGTAATTGTTACCTGTGGGCACAGATTTAGAACGACTTCATGCTTCAGATTCCAAAAGCATAAATGTCTTTGTTACAACCATGTTGTGTGCAGCAAACAAAAGGGATGCTCCCAGAATCAGAGATATGGATGTTAGGTTGCACAATATGTATTTTTTTTTACATTCAGGAAAAAATCCCTCAGATAAACAGAAGATTGGGTATCATAAGCTCTTGTAACCAAAAAAAAAAATCAAAACTATAAGTGGAGTAATTTTCCACAAAATGAGCATGATGAAATCTACAACATGTTGTTTATTTACAAGCATACACCAAATTAAACTATATTTCCTGTTTAATTTACAGTATTAAACAAAGGCACAATATCAGATCCTGATACCACTGTGCTAATTTAGGATATGCTCACTTTTGTTTTATTTCCAATATTTAGTTCTTAATGTAGTCTTGTGTTTTAACCTGGTATATTTATAAAGTTACACAGGTATCCTTGAGATGATACTATAGAATTATAGTATAATCTATTTCAGTGTAGCCTTTTTGCACAAGGCCAGCAGCAAACAAGAGACTCAAAACCTCAAATGGCCACGTGGCCGTCTCATGCCATGATCTTTTTAGTTCTTTGGGATTCTTTAACAAGTTCAGTAATGCCTCTGCTCCATCACTGGGCAGACTAGAAGACAGGGAGGGGTACCACGGCTGTGGATAACGTGGCTTGTACTATTTGAGTTCTCCATTTTCCACAGTCCTTAGGGAGTAAGTAGAACTTCAAGGTGGTCTTGAAGCTGCTGTTACTCCAGGAGCCTGGTGACACCCTGAACATACTGAGAAGCTGTGAAGCATAGAAGTAGCTCAGAGGTTTATGAGCCAGGATCTGGTTCCCAGAGTCACATAAAGGGAGGAAAAAACAGATTGACAGGAATTCTTACCTTCATTTTAGGTCTGTTTTGTGTTTGGGGGGGTTACTGAAATTATGTGAGTATCATGAAACGATGTGACACTTATGACAAGCATATGTATGCACATGCATGCAAAAACCATCTTTCCAGACTCCTCCCTTGTGAGTGTGAAAATGAGACATCTCTCATTGTCTGTGAGAAGTGGCATCACCACTCCACCCAAACTTCTCCACAGTCCCTCAATGATCCATGGTCTCATTTCCTCCGTCACCGCACTCACTCCTTTCCCCACAGTTCAGTTGAACTACTAGCTCTCCAACTACTCGTTCCTGAAGGACCTCAGTGCCAAGTACCCCAACCGCTTGTGATCTTTTGCTCAAAATCAGTCTATTCCTTTGTATCATCTCTTACTCCGTTACGCTGGCACTGCACTATAATGCCTGAAAGCTCTGGAGATCAGCAGCCATGCAGCACTATGTAGGTGGGAGCAAACTTCACATCTATGGGAACCGTACTGTTTACTCTACAAGCACGTGTTGTTTGTGTCCTCAGATTGTAAGCAGGTACCATTTTATAACTGTTTTTTCATGCCATTATGGGCCAATAAAACAGTTAAACATTCACGATAGGGCCAAGGCACTGGATGCACAGCAAAAGAGAAGATTCAGAGAGTGAATTCTTTCAAAGGTATAACAAATGTTATGTTTTCTCCTCTGACCCAGCTTCCCCAAATCCCACAACAGCCATGAGATGATGAAGGAAGGGGAAGTAAACACCTGGCTTCATGAGCCCACCATTGTGCCCCTCAGGAAGAGATTTTGGGGTCTCTTCTGTGCTCCCTTGGAGGAGAAACTCAGGTATCAGCTTCTCTAGCAAGCAGAGGCCCTTGCATGGGGGGCAGGCAGGCTCGAGCAAACCGTGTGGGCAAATGGGTATTTGCAGAGCAGAAAAACATTTTTTTGCAAGTCATTTTCTCTGTTCCCTTTTGGTTTCACTTCAGCTGCATGTGGGTCTGTAATTGTCCCTCCTCGGGAGCCAGTTTTATCTTCTGGTGGCTTGAACAGTTTAATCATCATTCGAAAGCCATTACGGTGGGTTTCATCACCTCCAGGCACACATAACCATTTCACTCCTTCTGGGGTATCCAGTGGGCAGAACACAAGGAGATGAGTCAGGAAGGAAAAGCTCTTATTTCAGACTAAATGCCTTCAGAAGTTAGTGATGATGATCTAAAAAGGTTTAAAAAATATCTGCAAGTGTCACGGCTTAAGGTTCATTACAGAATACATTTAAAGGGTTGAAGAGCTCTGGGTACCTGCTTGCAAGTACTCAATGGTTACAGTAGTCAAGACAGGTAGGGAGGTCATTTAAAGTGTAGCTTAATGCAATCAAAAAGAAAAAAGATTTCTAGTCACAAAGGGAAGATGACTAAAATAACACCCAGAAAACTGATATAATGGGTATCAGAATCTCACGCAAAGCAGCAAGAAAGGTAATTACCAGATTCATGTCATACAGGAAACACATGGTCTAAATTTTCCTTTTTGATAGAGCTCAACTCCTCTGTGAGATTCTACCCCAGCAGTTGTGTTTTGCTGCTTTGTGGATTTCTGATGAGTTAGTGTAAGACGAGGTCAGGGCTGGCTTATGGCCAGGCATGTGACAAACATAAAAGATTTTCTCAGTGTTCTTGAATACAAAACGCACTGTCAGTAAATGAATGCATCCTTAGTGTGAAGCCACTGAAATCAGGTATTGTGCAATAAGTCGATTTGATTTTACAATCTACAGTTGTGCAATTGATATTCAACTGGCCTGAACTGCATCTCATCTAACTAGCTATTTCACTTGCTAGGTTTTCCTTCCTCAAACAGTATTTCTTACTTTTGTTGTGGAGTTTGCATTCTATACCCCAAAAAAAATCATGTAAAGATATACCCCAGATCCAGCTGGGCCCCGTATATCTATTTACTGAAAACATGAAATTACGCAAGCCTTGATAAAACTGCTCCTGTGGTTGGATTTTGGAGTCTTCAGAAATGCAGAGCACAGTGAGCACTTGGACAAGGCTGGCAATCCTTTTAAAGGAGAACCACCACCTATACTGAGCATTTTCTGTCCTAAAGTCATAGATTATCACTTACGTGCTTTTGTAAACCCCATTACAGATTTAGCTGCAGCTTGAGTACCTAAATGGGATAAAAATATAACTTCGCCTCTTCCATCTTTTTATTTTATATTCCTTGTTTTGGATTTATATCACAACCGCTTGTCTCAAATAGGAATGAAACTTTTGGGTTTGTTTTTTTTTTTCTGCTGAAAGGTATGAATTCCTGAATGGTAATTTAGCATGTACACTTCAGGGAAACACTGCATGACTTTTCATATGATTTACATTAACCTTCCATTAAAAATGAGCATGATTTTGATCCTACTGCATAAGAGCAGAAGAAAGCAAATGATAGTCTCCAGAAACTGGAACCTTTTTTTTATCTAAATGGAGAGACTGAGAATTGCTTTATTATTTGAAAATTTCTCCCTTCTTTTCATATGTTAAGAATACTAAGGTAGCTGTTGGGAGTAAGAGAAAAAAGCTGGGAATCTGTATCTGCTTGAAGTCATAGGGAGTGAGCTGGGCAGGGGCCCTCTCTGCTCGCATCTAATAAAATATCCCAGATTCTCGTGGAAGAAGGGTTAAGTTTTAGACCTGATCCGTTTGAACGAGTTTGCCCATCAGCCTGCGGACAATCAGGAGTATGGAGCTAGAAGACATGTTCTTGCCTGTTGGACTTAACACCAGCATCACTGGCTAAAATCTACAATATTCTCACGTAGAAATCCAGAGTAAATATGCCATATTGGTCCCTGCTGGCCTTAAAATCTATGAATATATGTCCAGTATAGCCACTTCCAAATGAAGATCATCTACCATGCAATTTTCAGAGAGATTGGAGCCATGGCAAGTGTGGGACAAGAATAGCATCAAATAAAGGCAAATATTCCTGAAATCTGCATGCTATTATTTCTGCCCAGAAAAAGGGTCTGCAGGTCCAGGATGGTGGTAGTGGGAAAGAACATCTGGCGGCTGCAAGGTAACCAGAAATAAGGAACATATGGAAAAGGGGCTGTGGAGAGGCGGGGATGGGGTTGTTTCCAATACCCTGTGTCATAATGCCTAACCCCAGATTTAGTAGGGGCCACTGCGCAGGTTTGTGTGGTGTTTGCCAGTGCTTTGTGTAGCATTACTGTTGCTTTGTTTTGTTTCTAAGGAAAATTACAATCTGTTACTATATTAAATACGATTTTCGTACGTGTGTAGAGATGCGTGTGTTTCTCTTCTGCCTTAAAGCGTGGTTTTCAGCTTCAGAAATAATTTTTAGATTCAGAAAGGGTGGAAGAGCCAAGGAAATGTGAATTGTTTGTCTACATTATCTGGGAACTACATGACTTGCTGTTTCCTAAGGAAAGCTCTATAATTTGATTGCAGATCTATATTTAAATGTGGGAGACAGTCTAAAGGGGACCTGACACCTCCACTGTAAAAACTCAGATAATACAGACTTCAGGAGTTTAGAGTTCAAGGTATTTGCATATTGATGTTTTCCAGCAGGGGTGCAAGCAATCTAACAGCACAGAATTTGCTACCAAATGACTGTTTGGTTTGGGTTGGGGGTTTTTCAACTCTCGTTTAAGTGCGAATTCCTAGATATCTGAATTTACAAAAGCAGGTCCACTGGATTTCCATTTGCATATTTTTGGCAGCGGTCCACCTCATTAATGCAGGAGAGAATCAGCCAATATTATAAGAAAAACACATATGACACTCAAGGGAATTAGAAATATATTGTTAATTTGACGGAGTGTTAATAGGCCCCCTAATGTCACCAGTTTTTCCTAGCAGTTGTCTGCAATGTTTATTTCTTGTTGGACCAACAAAATCCTGGTTCATATTATAGACACGAGCTCCGCAGTGATGGTGGCTCTTTAAGAGAGATGTGCTCTCCAGCGGGCTTTCAGCATTTAGGACTCCTCTACATTTTAATCAAAGAAAAGTCTCGAAGTCAAAGGACGGAGGAAATCAAACTCTAACTTAAATCTCTCATGTAAAAGTAGATATTATTTTTGAATGATGCCTCCTGAGAAACTTTTCATTGACCTCTAAAGCAGAAAGGCTGCAATGGAGCGGTTATCAGGTTTAACTTGTGTGACCCACAGCTGAAATCATTGTAGACTAGTGGCTAGAGGGAGATTAAATTCAGAATGTCCTGTAAGCTGAAAGAAATATGAATCTAAGCAGCGCTCTTTAAGAAGCATTAAAGAGTGTGTATAGAAACTTAAAATTCCTCTGTGTTAAGTTACTTGGTATTCCTTGGCTGTTCCTCATAGATTTATAAAGGACTACACCATTATTTTTGACCTTTTACTGCTAAGGGCCAGGAGGTTACAAGTTTTGCTCTAGTAATTACCTATCAGTCTAACAAAGTAACCTTAATTAGTGGGATTTTTTCATTCCATATATAGGAATGGGGCATGGTGTGAACGCATGTTAT
Source organism: Dromas ardeola (assembly GCA_013398915.1). NCBI lineage: Eukaryota > Metazoa > Chordata > Aves > Charadriiformes > Dromadidae > Dromas > Dromas ardeola. The sequence continues at coordinate 42,455 of VYZM01016435.1, read as the reverse complement.
TATGATTTAACACCTTGCCCGGATCTCATGTATATCCTTTGTCTTCTGCTGTCACCACTGTAATTAGGCAGCAGAGGTGCAATATATTCAGATTTTTGTCAATACCTGCCCAAAGCTCTAAATACATGTGTGATAGAAATGAAGGCTAATATGCAAAGAAAAGCTATAATGACCATTGGAGACACCCGCACTCCATTTAACTCGCTGTAGTGAGCTTGCCCTGGTGCACGTGCTTCGTCCGTGTGATCACTCTGGTTTCATCGAGACGGATTATTGCTTAGGAAGAGTGGGCTTTTGTCTTTCATTTTAGTTCAAATCTGTTTCATCTTCCCTCAGTCCGACTTTTGATTAGGACAGGTTCGGGAGTGCTGCAGACATCACTGGTATCTCATAGTCTGTGGATTTTCAGTTTGATTTGCACTGATTAGTCAACTTCATTATGTATAAATCCCAAGCAGGCAATCCCGTGCCTCTGTGTACCATGCTTCCCTTGCTTCCTCTCTACCTCCAGTGCACCAGGACTTGAGAAAAACACCTTCTCACTGAGCACTAGGGAGAATGTTTTCCATCTTTCCCTGTCTGGGAATTGCATACGCCCAGTTATTTTGTGTAAAGGTCACAGAAAAAAATGAAATTAATCTGTGCGACTAAGTATCACTAGAAATACTCATTAGATAAAAGATTGGTTGGAACACAGTTTCCTAAAACATTCCCGTTTCTTCTCATTTGTTTCCTGTCTAGCAATGAGATCTCAGTCCCCAGAGAGTTTCTCCTCCTGATCCCAAGAGCAAAATTTATTCACTTGGGGATTAAAAACCATGCTGTATGATACAGGTAACTAATCACAATTAATCACGTACCTCAGACATTGATTATCAAATCATTTCAGTGACATCTTTTCACCAAAAAAAGGAAAGCAGCAAAAAAGCCCTTATGAAGGAAATGTGGAGTTTTTTAAGTCTGCCAAGAGACAGTCAGAAAGCAGGAAATAGGCAAATTTCACTGAATAAGTTATTTATTGTAAATAACATGATGTCACTTCCTTTCTTCATCAAACATATATTGTTCGGCAGATTGCACAAAGAGTACCCTTATCATATGAGCAACCTGCTTTTATTATCACTTGCGCTTTTCCCTCAATGTCTTACTTGGAACTATCCACAACGCTTTACAATTGCTGCAACGGCAAATAACTTATTTCTAAGGATCCCCATTGCAATTTTTGTTGCGATAAAACAGTACTTGTGCCCAGTGAAATTTGTGAGCTGCCAGTTTCTAAAAGAACTTTTCTTATCTCTTTTTTTTTTCTTTTTCTCACCACCTCATGGGAAATCTTCCTCCAAGCCACCTTAAGATATAGTTCATTAAAGCTGTGTACATGATGAAGAGCCATCTGGGAGGGAAGGGATGCTGCTACGAAACATAGGAGGAGGATGGATGCAGAATCCACAGGATGTGTATGGTGGGGGAGGGATGAAAAAGGATGAAAGTGGCATATGGGAATGCAATCTAAGTACTGGGAAAATATAAATTATTACAAAGGCATACATTAGGCTTTAAATTAAGTTGAACAATTCCTCCCGTTAAAGTCCATGGGACTTCTTGAAAGTAAAGGAGTAATTAATATGAACTAGAGTACATATTTGCAAATAAGCCAAGAAATCATATAAAGTAGCGAGTTAAAAGCAGACATCTAGATTCAAGAGAATTGTCTAACTTTTCTTTTTAACTGGGGGGGCCAATGGGCACTGCAAGATCAATTCATCCTGTCAAAGAAATCTAAAACAGTCAGATGAATTGTACCTTATTCTTCACTGTTGACTGCAACAGCCACGGAGGAGTTCACACTCCATCCAGACAAATACCTCAGATGAAGATTTCCATATTTCAGGTAGCTAAAACTAGGTGAGAGGAACTTTACCTCACATATGTGCATGTTCCATCAAACTCAGAGGAGAAATAAGCAACAAAGAAACAAAGTTTTGTATTAATAAAAGACACATCCTCATTTAACTCTCTGTAGTTTTCGGTTTTGTGATATAATAGTGGTGCTGCTCAGCAGCTGACTGAAAAGTGAAAACTCTTCATACTGTGAAGTATCCTTTAGTGTAATTGAAAAACTATAAATGTAAACAAAGCTTCGGGATTTGTTAAATGCTTCTTTAGTTACGTCTTTCCGTTATAATATATAACATAAAAATATGAAAAGCCATCAATCCCAGAGGTATAGGTCATCCTTTACTAGATGCATAGGATTCAGTGTTCTGTAAATATCTACTTTACACATTTTTGCCTAATGAAGACGCAGTGAGAAATTTCTCATTAGGTTAATGTCTCAATATATACAAGTTATATCATCAGGATAGTTTAACAAAATAAATGTATCAACATATGTACCGATGCTTATTACTTTTACTTCAGAGACCTTATATTTAAAACACAAAGCTAAGAAAAGAAGAATTGGAGCCTGCAAATCTAAGGCAATAAACCATCTCTGAAGGTAGATACGCGAGACGATCTCTTTTTTCCCACTGGTTCCTGTGCAAGTGGCAATGTATTTATTTTCCCCAATAGGCTTTCTTGCCAGAAAACAAGATACACAGCTAAAAAACTGCACAGGAGGAAAGGCTTTCACCTCTTTACTCCTTTACAAACCATCTGTATGTAACAGGGCTTTAAAAATATTTTCATTTTTATGTATATTTCCATAGTATCCACCAATACAATATCTCAATACTGTGCACAAACTAACGTACACCTAAGCATGGCTCAGTTCTTGCTCTGATTTCTACCAGTGCAACATTGACTTCAATGTGCTTATTTCCGATTTTCACTAAAGGAATTGAAATTGGAGGCAGACTTCTCTTTGAGCAGCACTCAGCATTATGTAGTTCAGCAGAATTTACTCAGTTTCTATTAGCACTTATTCAAAGTTGGCCACAAGTGTTAAATGAAGCTCCCATTTATAGAAATCAAGGTACTTAATTAAAATCTTACCAATAAAAAAGGGATTTTCCATTGTGTAATTGGAAGGACAGATACTTAATCCTACTCAAAAATAACAAGTACTCACACTTTTAAATAAAGAAGTGCCCTTTTTATTTTACTTTCAGTAGTGTGTGAACAGTAAGCTCCCTATGGTTTTAACCACTGCATTCTTATAATTTAAATGTTTTTGAACTTCTGGTAAATGTTCATATTTGGTTTCGACTTTGAATTTTATTATGTCATTTTATACTGTGAAGTTCCCTAGAGCCTTGTCAGGATAGGGCAGTTTCCTTTAGAAATCAAGTTTTCATGAGCATTAATTAAAGAAAGTTGGGTGGGTTTTTTTGTTTGTTGTTTTTTTTTTTTTTAACTAGTGCTGAGAAATATCCAATATGTTGAGTCATTTCAGCAGTTCAGGGTCAAATCCAAAGGATTTGACGCTGCTTTTCAATCTGGCCATCCAAGGCAAATGATGAGTTAAATGATGTGTAATGATGATTTGGAGTCTGTGTAACAGCAGCTTTCTAGTATTATGGAGATCCTCTCCTCTACAAGCTTCAGAGTTTTATAACAGAAAACTACATCTCATGCCATAATTTGACAGATGGAGAAAGCAAGGTATGAAGGATGGGGTAAGATGTATCTCAGATGAACCTGCAGGACAGTGGCGGGTCCCTGCAAAGCACCCAGTGCTACATGCAGGAGGTCAGGCTGCCTGAAAAACAAATTATCAGGGCCTCAGACTCCACAGCTCCCTGTCAGGAAGCAGACAAAACACTGAAAAATCAATCCTGAATGTGGAAGACACATATTTTGAATCAACACATCTTTCGGACCAACGGGAGCTCCACATGCAGAAAGACCAGCGCAACGCTGTGTTATAACAATTACGCCATTCATTTCCAAACTTACAGCCGTGAGCGTGCTCGCTGGGTTTCTTGAGGCGCTATAGCAACTTATGAAACGATCGGGAAAGTATTTATTTAGACATTGTTTAAACAGGACCATCTGGGAATTATTTTTAATATAAGCAGAAACTAATAGAGAACTTATCCATTTGGAGGGATACTGTGCAGGGACTGGTGTGTGCTTACATGTTCAAATTAAATTGCCTTTTTTGCTTGTTCTGCATACTAGGCAAGTTATGAATCATTGTCTTTGAATAATTTTATCTACAATTTGGGATCATTGTGCTGTGCCGGATTGCTGTTGACAAAGTATTTTTAATCATTGCTGAAGTGCGGGTGGAGCAGCAGAAAGCATCTCAGGAGTATTTTAACATTTACCTTCTTGCATCTGAAGGAAAAACAAAACCGTGAGGTTCCTCTTTGTAGAGAACCTCCTCCTCTCCAGAAATCACCATAGATTTTGGCAGAATTACATGCCATTTGGCAGGCTTTGCAAGGGGCTCGAGAATTGCCAGGTCTTCATTTGCCAGGGGAGAAAACTGATCCAAAGCTTAAAGGAGTCAATTGAGGGTGTTCCCATGGATTCAATGAGGTTCAGAGCAAGCCTAGGTCAGTGATGGTGCAGCTTTACAAAGCATTTCTAAGCAACACGCATGACTTCATACTCGCTACACCCCACAGAAGCCAGTTTGGTTACATTTGGTTAGATTCAAAAGACTTTCAGGGACCAATGAGGTGTCCTGGCCTTTCTCTCTCTGGGGTGTTTTGTTTTTTAGGATCATCTGGGCATTTCCCCTGACAAGGGAACAGGAACCCACTTACAACCGAGTGCAGTTGTAGGGACCTCAGATATTTGTGCAGCCCTTGATTTCCCCTGCTGTCTGTCTAGGACACAGAATAGTAAAAGGCTGAAACTACAGCTGCCGGGGTCCATTGAAGAATGCTGGGAACCAGGCTGTGTCCCGCTGTGATTCATCTGAAGATCTGTCGGGATTGGACACATATTGATACTGAGCAATCTGATCTAGTTAAAGATGTCCCTGCTTACTGCAGGGGGGTTGGACTAGATGACCTTTAAAGGTTCCTTCCAACCCAACACATTCTATGATTCTATGACTGTGTATTGCATGGTTGTCCACAACAGCCAGCACTGGTCTCAGTGACTCACATGAGATCTTCTAGATCCATTTGTTCTTCTACTGATACACAGATCCAGTCAAAATGGACACTGGGATATCTCTGCCCTAGTGAAACCTGTTGCCTGTGCGAGTGGGAATGATGCATTGTACACAACCCTCCAAAGCCTGGTCAACAGCAAAGGTTAACCAACAGCATGATGTGTGTCTCAGAGAAACAAACTTTTAGAGGTATGATTTAAGGGTTTGGGAGATGTCCAGTTCTGTTTACCACTGACATATTTGTTCAATTTTTAATTATTCTCATGACTAGAGCAGTTCACATATTGCAGCTCAAAACACTGCCCATCCTCTATAATTCCTTTGCTTAGTTGGACACACCGCGATAAGCTAGAGGCTTAACTAAAACTAGAACTGTGAGAATTCTTGTCAATTACCCAGAATATAGGCACCTAAATACAGTGCCTGTTTTCAGGTTCCTTTGAAACGGATGGATCCACAGAGATGCCTGAACTTCGGTAAGGTTTCAAGTCTTGTAAAGATATTTAACTCTACTAAAATTAGGCAGCATTAAACCCACGAGTCAAAGCTAAAAATCAGTTTCACTTCCTATCCATAACCCAAGCTGTGTGTCCTATTCTTAACCTAGAAGCTTGCTCCAAGAAGAGTTTACAGCAGACATAACACAAACCATAACCACCATTCAGTTGATAGGATCAAAACTGCAAATATGAGAATATCTGTTGTGCTCTTATTGTAATTATTATCCACTTTCTCCAGTTTTCTCCAGAGATTTGAGGCTTGTTTGTTGCAGCAGACATATCTATTATTAATCTTGAGGTAGTTAGTAGAATAATTTGCAACATTCATTAACAACTATCACCTTATGGATTACTAAAAAGCATCTATGCTTTTGCTAATGAGCCCCAGTAGTGCAATACTTTACATATTTTATAGCCAGACAATTATGTGATGCATTGCTTTTATAGTCAATCTGAAAATAAATTGTTTTGGACACAAAGATAGATAGCTAACAAGAGAGTAGTTAGCACTGGGAAATCTTGTCTCCTGCGCTGCTGAGTTATAACTGTGAGGAGATGACACATTTCCAAAGCATTCTTTTGTTATTTCTAAAATCATGCAGCCCACAAAAAAATGCGTGTTATTCACACTTAGGATAAACCATAATAAATGCAAAGAAAAAGGAGCCAGGGAGTTTCAGAACTAAACTGTTCCTCCATGGGATGTTTTGTTACTTTGATTTTAAACAGGTTCCATCTAAAAATAATATAGATATTTAACACTTGCTCATTTAAGGTGATAATAAAATCTGTATTACATTGATAAGTAGCCGGTGAAATCATTGAGGTCTCAAAAAATGTCAGTATTTAGTGTTAAGCTGTACATTTACATGAACTGGTTACTTCCATGAAGTCAAGACATTCACCAAAATATGTATGTGAAGAATTCACCCATTTTGCCTCACATTCACCCAGGAAAAAAAATATTTGCTTCAATTCCAAGGTGTCCTTGAGAAACAGCATGCTGTTCTTTTACTTCCCCTGTTGTCCTAGGTTTCTCATTTCTCCCTTTTGTCCTTGTCCTCTTTAAAATTGCCAGTAAAGCAAACCCATCACAAGTGGCAGCAGTTCGGGCGTCTAGCACTGGCCTGCCTGTGCGCTTCGGCACAGCCCTGGAGGGACCACCTTGAGGCATGTGGGAATAATTCGCTCTCAATGCCCATTAAATCTTTAGCTTCCCCTTTGAGACTGCAACAAGGGTGCCAATTAACGTCAATTGTCGTGGTGGTTTATGTGACTGGGACACCTGCCCACGAGGAGCTGAACAGAGATCACCAGCTGAGACAGTGCAGCACTTGTCGGTGATGCTCCAGTGTATAAATAATTTCACAGGCGATGAAGCAGCGTTGACTCATCACAACTTTCATTCATTACCAACACGAGTGGGACAGGAGCTGGAGTTCGACAGGAGGGGAAGGCTCTGGGCACAGTTTGGTTCTGCTGCGGTCTTTTCCTCTTTCCATGACCTCTTTCTTGCAGCAGGGTTGAAATTCTCCATTTTGTTCTTTGCAAACTGGCATGAATCAGTGCTTCATTGATAGCTGCTGCTTACACAGCTTTGCGGGACGGCTATAGAGCAAGCGTGTGAAAAAGAAGGAGGAGGAAAAAATACTTCTATTCCATGTAAAACCAGCTAAAAACCAAGTCCTGCAACAAGTGAAACATCTGGCTTTTTGTCTCAAGCTTGTTAGGCTTTCATGATGACAAGGTCAAATTATTTAGACTGAAACATCCTTAAAAAATACTTGCTGGCCACCACCACTCCATAGTAAGGAGTAGGTGATGACCTTCCCACCACCATAGATTAGCCTTTCCGTGCACTGCAGAATTACATTTTTTTTTAGAAAAAAGCTCCCCACATCAGTAAGGCCAGCCCAATTCCACGGCTGGTCCCCAAAACCCTGCAGCAACTCCGCAGCAGGTTGGGAGCTAACATCATCCACAGTTCCTTGAGAAACAATGTGATGAGCCTTCCCTGCTTAGCCCGCTGGAGGCTCCGGCCAATGGAGAGATATTTGAATGGGGCAGCACCACAGTTATGGTCATGATGTGACGGGTAGAAGGTAGAAATAATTTTAATTTTTTTAATTAAGGTAGTGTAACCCTTAAGAGATGCACAAAGCATTTACAAAGTTCTCAGATTCCTTGGTCCAGAAACTAGATTGCCAGCCCAGACACCATCTGCTCTGGCAGGACAACGGACAGGAAAATTCAGCGGGGTTTCCCAGAATGTCCCCATCTTTTTGTCCCTTCCTGACCTCCTGGGATCTATCTTGGTAGACTGAGTCCACAAGCACTAAAACTATAGATCAGATTAAAAAAATACTCACGTTGTGTTCTAAAGACAGTAGTATATTTAAACTGGATTTTGACAGTGATGCAGTTGTAAGGGGTTTTTTTTTCCCTCAGGGCACATTTGTGGTAGCTGTGAAACGGGTCCAGCTGTGTCTGTAAGGCAAAAGTCTCAATAGCAGTAATGTCATCTACCTGTCTCTCAGTGCCCCAGGTTCCCCAGCTGAGCACACCAAATCCCACAGCAGAATTGTATCAGGCAGGGCTGAAGTCTGTCTCCAGAGCACAGGCTTTTCTCCTCACCTTGGTCTCTGCTTGCTTGCAGGGGGAAATCCTAGAGGTTAGATTAAAAAACTCCAAGACCAAATCCTGCCTTTAGTTACCTGAATCAAACTGGCACCACCAGTGTGGAGGAGAGAAAATCTGCGCTAACATGTGCGTCCCACAGGTCAAACCCAGAGATGGTATTGCCGGTAAAATTGGCATTTACATAGAGTGTAAGGGATGGAGTTTCCCGTTGGTATCATTGTATTAGCCTCCATCGTGCCAGAACACCAAGATGAAACTGAAGCCAATCTGCTGGCACAAAGGGATGTTCTAAACAGGTTTAAAAAAATGCTTAGAGGATCTCACAACGCCCTTTCCTGCCCAGTATTTATTTTTACCTGTTAGCAAGGCCTATAAAAATCCTTTGGTATTTCTTACAGAAGACAGGTACCCGTTCCAATGTCATAGTCTCATTCTGACCTCAGAAAATGAATTGATCTTAGAAAAATTTCTCCTACCTTTATAACTACCCTCAATTTTGTATGCTTAGACATAGCATAGCAGTGCTGTGAGAGGTTAGATTTGCAGAATTCATTTCAGCCCAAACCTAGATGGATTTCAGGTGGAGAAAAAATGGTCTCCTAACTCTACAGATTAAGAAGATGCTTTGGGATCCCTTGACCAGAAGCCATAAATCACTATGCAAATCTAGCCTTGTGTAAAGATGGCATGTATTCACTGGTCTGCATGGTGTTTCTAAATACCTCCGCTTTGAATTGTCTGAGTCTGAAGTATTTTTTACAAAGTCCTCACCATTTAATATTTTTTCTATGAAAATATTCCCTTTTTCCATGAAAGATGTATTTATCGTGATTGGCAGTAGGATTTTTTTTTTCTTTCCCTTTACTAGCTCTTTCTTTTTTCAGTGTTCCTGTGGCCTTTTTTTTTTCCTATTCTGTCACCAAAAAATACTTGAAAAAGAAACCAGCACAGGAAAGAAAAAAAAAAAAAAGAGGAGGGTATTAACTATTTAATTAAAAATGTAACATGTCTGTGGGAAATCTCACTTAGGCTTTCAGAAAAGCAAAACATTTTAACCAACTCTGGTATCAACAGATGTTGATCAACATGTTTATGTATGTGTGCACGTATTTATATAACATTTGAAGCGGCAACTTCTTTGGAAAGTGAATTCACAAATGAAATGCCACTCGTTCTCTTCAAATCTCACTTCTTTATGGAATGATTGTTGTGCCAGGTGCAAGTTACTTGAGTCGTGTTTGTTCTATACCTCCACAAAAGCGGGCTAGAAATATTCCAGGGGTTACCAATTATTGTAATTTACCATTCTTCAAGGGTTTCATAGCTTACTGAAAAGAGAGCAGAACGTTAATCAGAAAACCTCTCCTGTAAGCTTCTACTCTCCCCAGCTCCCCGGGTTGGATCACTGACTGCACCCTGTGGCGACTGGGAATAACTGCCCACATCTTATCCTTGGCTTTCAGAAATCCATCTTTTTGGCACTGGGCAGCTAATTTCGAGAGTAAATACAGCAAAATAAACTAGTTGGTTTACAAGTGGAGGGACTAATAAACCTCGGGCTTCCCCCAGCCAGGCTGGTGCACCCTGTCCTGCCTACAGACCATGCTTAAGTTTCCCTTTCGGCCTCATATATTTATATGTTTCCCCTTTCTTTTTCCCAGATGTAATCGCTCACTGATTTCCACTGGAATAATATTTGGCCTCGTTCCTTGATTTTCAGTGGAGCCTCTGTTAAAATTAATTGGTCCCCCAGGACTAACAACATTCGTCGATATCGCCAATAACCTGTTACATACAGAAGCGGATTCTGCCCACCCAAGGGGATAATTAGGGAGAAAATTCAGTGGAGAAAACTTCATGAAGGTTTTTTTTACTCTTTTCCTCACTCACATGGGCTTTACTAGGAAATCGGCTTATAATCCCGACGTACTGATGAACTGATTCCTATGACCGAATGGCTGTCACTGCGTATTTGAACTCATTGCCAAAGAGTTCAGTGGGATCTCATGTTGTGCCACAATACGAGATGAACAATTTTCTCTTTTTTTTCCGGTATGTCCAGCTATTCCTCAGTCATATAGTGTTTTTAAACTGGCCCCCTCACCTTGGAATCTGAATCACCCATCTGCCAGTAAACTATGGAAACTGCAGAGCAGGAATGCCACCCTGCAATTAGTTGTACAATATAATTAGTGTATTTTCCAGGATTTCTGAGTCATGTCTTTCCGACATTCTGCGGTGAGAATTACAGAGGTGTTTCAGGCTTAGATGTCCATGGGAGTGAGATTACTTTTGTGAGAAGCTCCTGAAAACATTAAAGACTGTTCTGAGCAAAATTAAATTATAGTGAGATATTATTATGCTGGATTTGAGAACTGGTGCTGGACTGCACACATATAGGCACATAATTGTACACACTGGAATAAAAAGAAACTTCTGAATATTAAATTTTGATTGTAAGTATGTCAGGGAAATGTCTTTATCCTCTTACAAATCCAGATGTCGTTGAACCCCAAAAAAAGCATGGAATACATATTAAAAATCAGACATTTTAATAACGTCTCCCATCCCTCCAGATCTTTCCCATGCATAGTGCAAAGTTAAGGGTTGAGCCCACCCGCAAGTGCATCCTTTCTTTGACAACCAGTAGAATTTCCCTGGGATGAGAAAACTGCAGGCAATACAGAGTTTTCATCCAAACTTCCATTTTCTCATCCCTTTGATGTCAGACTCAACAGTAAGTGGAAATGGGCATCCAAACATTCACTTCAACTTGATAGGGACGCTCGGTGGCCACCCCAGTAGCCAAAGATTAGACGGATCCCGCGGAGCTGTGCGAGGGGTGGCAGAGGCATACGCTCGCATTTATTCTGTACCGAGCGCAGTGCGATGGTCTGAGTGCTGAACACCACGCATTTACTGGTGCGTAAACACCGTTTTTTCTCATTTAGCCAATTGCCCTGCACTCTGGCCGTGGGTGTGCAATTTGCATAATCATTGCCCAGGTACAGAGCAGTGTGTTCATCCCCCTGCTCTGGCAATCAGCCACCACTCACCCAATCAGGGATTTGCATAATCCCTTTGCAGCTCTTTCCCAGCAGCTTCACTCTGGACATGCAAATCCCTCCATTCTCGTTGGCTGCTGCAGTTCCTCTGTGCCAATTGGTTTCTCTGCTGCTTCATTTTTCAGATGTTTTCCGGCAATAAAGACATTTCTTTTGCTCCCGATGCCCTTTTCCATGAAAAGAAGAGAGAAACCACACTGAAATCTCCACACAGATCAGTCTCTCCAGTAACTTCCTCTTCCATTCCCTTTTGATCTTCCCTGTCCCATCGTCCCACCCAGGGCAAGACTCCCAGGCAGTCTGTCCTGGCTGTGGTTCCACCAGGAGATCCATGTCCCAGTTCCCACTAAAGCTTTGCAAGATGACAGATACAACCAGGCCAGGTCCTTTGGGAAGGAGAAAGGGAAAGGAGAGGAAGCGGGAGGAAACAAAGAAGAACTTAACGAATGGGTAGATCACCTCCAGAGGTACAGGTCCCCATTACCTTGCTGTACTTAATCTATATAATTTCCACTGCTATTTATGGCCTTTCTGATCTTGAACCATTGAGTCTAACATGCTTTGGGGGCAATGCAATATATCAAAGCAGCTAACAGGAGCTCCACAAAACCAGTGTCCCTCATGCGCCTCATTTAATATAACCGTATGTTACATAGCTATGAAATTTAGGGGTAAACTCCTGACTCCAGAGAGGTCAGTGAACAGTAGAAGCACATTGCATGAAAGCAGTAAATGAGTGTGGGTGACTTTCACTTCAACCCATTTTAAATGAGTATATGTAACTCCATTTGCTTTTAATGTGTTATACCAACGCACAAGAAAATCACTTATAATGAGTGCATGATGAATCATTAATCTCAGAAATAAGGCTGATTACCAACACCAACATTATCATAATGTTGAGGTCATGGCTTCAATCTGGAAAAAGTATTTCAAACCTCAAGACAATTACTTTGTTTTGAAAAAAACTAATGGTATTAACTTCCACTGCTAATGGACTAAAAGGTGCTCCCAGTCTGACTTCTGAGGTCACAGACTATTTGTGATATACAACACCTTTTCCAAGACCTTTCAAGGAAATAACCTTAGGAATGATGTATGGCACAGCCTAATAGTCTAAGAAGACTCTTTTGCTGACCAGTCAAACAGTCGTGCACTCAGATTCCCCACATTTTGCGATGTCACAGAATACCGTAATCCATAAATCTTTGGTAAATACCTACTTATCTCTAAAGCACCTATACATATTGTTGACAACGTTCTTGTAGAACTGTAAATTCTTACTAGTTACAGGTATTTTAATGTTTCTGCAGCTCAGATATTTACTGATCTGCCTGAGGAAGAAATATGCTTAAGGCAAAATTTTTACTTTATTGCTGTCTGTAATAGGCAGATATTTTTCTTGCAAGGGATTTCCTGCAATAAATACCATTGTCATTCTTACGACTGAAGTTGTTGCCTTGAAACACCTTGTCCTGAAATACTGCCTTTCCAAGCCATTATTGTATAATTACTACAGCTTTTGACCTAGTCACGGAGAACCTACAGGATGCTGCTCTTTTCAGTATTCCCAGGGAAAGGACAAAGAAGAAATATTTATTTTTCATGTGAAAAATGGTTGACTTCGAACTACCAGGAGACAGGTACAAAACCGCTTTGAGTTGTGTCTGTCTTTGTAGCCCCAGTGAACACCCATGTTAACAATGGATTGTGAAAAACAAGGTAGAAACGATCCAATTACCAGTAAACCCGTCAGACCACAGGCTGACAAAGGAATTGCCTGAAGGGGTACCAGTGACTCACGGACTGACCAGACACTGTGAGCTCTGGTGTAACACACACGCAACGGAGGTGGGTTGAGAGGACGGGCTCAAGACCACTGTCTTCCATTCTTGGCTGGTATACGGCGCTGAAAGGGTGGAAGCAGAATTATCCATCAGAGTTTCCTATTGGATTTGTGGAAACACAAGCAAACCAGAGGAAAAGGAAGGTTCGGTGGGGATAGTTTAGCCCAAGGCAGTAGCCACATCCAGTCACTTGTATGTATGCCCAAAGCAGTACCTACAGTCCATGTATGGATGTTGAGGATAAACAATTCTGGTCCTCATCTTGTCTTCATAGAGTTATCCAAACTCCAGTACTTAAAATGCTTTCTGCATAGAGGACTATGGTTGACACCAACACCAGGACTCCCGAAAGAATCTCCTTCAGTCAAACAGAAGCATACGGTTGAAAAATTAATGTAATTTGTCCTTGCAAAATACCAAAAACTTGTGAAGCCAGGCAAGCGTGGCACACAAAACCCATTCTTTGACCACTTTGAACTGTTGTTCTCTTTCCCCATTGCATATTTACCACAATACTAGTTACAGAATTTTAATACAATAGTTGAGAATATTATATTTTTATTATGCAAAGGGAAAAAATGCTTTATCAGTGTCCCAGACCTCATTTCAGTCTTCTAGTTTTGGGGTTTTTTTTCAAAAAAATTCTTTTTTTTTTTACCCTCTGAAATATAATCTTGTTTTACAGGCAATGAAATGTTTGCTTTCTTATTGGAGGGCTGCAGCTTCCTGTTTGCAAGTACGAGAACCCATGCTCCTTAAACTGCAGTTGTTATTAATAAAGGCCTCAATGACTGACAAGTCCCTACTTCATGCCTCTTTATTTTACCCATGGGAGGTAGTTAAGCTGCATTGTTTGATTTGTATACATTGATGTTCTGATAGCACTGGCCACTTCTATTTCAGCTGGAGTGGAAATACATTCCTCGTTGGCTCCTTATTAAACATTTGTTAGGCAATTTTTATGTCCACTCAGAATCTCTTATTTTCTAACTACTTAACCACTGCTCTGGTTTGGTTTTTTTTTGTCATTTTCTAATCTCCTGTAGTCTTCTGAGTGTGGGAAGAAAAATAACTCCCTTATTTATGTCTGATTCTCCCTTAACTTGCCCAGTTCTTCCAAAAATGTCTCTGTATAATTACTGTGCTGTTAACCACCTATCCAGAATTCCTTAGAAATTTACTTCTTATCTCCCTTGGAAGTAAATCACAGTTTAATCACCTGCCAAAGCTGGTATTAAGTGTCCAATTAAAAAACAAACCTTTGCAGCTTATCACTTTATGCGGTAAGAAACAGGTGCGTTTTTAGGTGAGTCCTGGGCCAATTTCTATTCAATTATCTGGTTGGACTCCCACTGGCTTCAGAGGGTGCGGAATGAGGCAGATGGTGGAGGATTTGTTTGGGGTAAGGACCTGATGGATGTCTTCTGAGCCTGGACAACTCCCCCAAGGCTCATTGAAGGCTGCAGGTCCAAAATTCCTAAGAATGTGGCCCTATTTCGTTCCACAGCCATAGAGCTGATTTTTTTGCACGTTAAGCAGAACTGGAAAGAAACATCATGAGGAAAAGGTGCTGGAATAGCTGGGGAATCACCGAGGGGCACATCCTAACCGAAAGTCTTCATCAGCAGCCCAGGCTTCCTAGCCCTGTTTAGAGATGGTGAGCAGCTCACTGCGGCACTCAGAGAGGATGTTACTGCCATTGCCTGACTGATGAATTTGGCATAAAGTTTGTCCTGGTTGCACCATTATTGTTGTCTCATTATTCATGAGTACAAGGTCAGCACAATTTTGTGCAAGTTACACCACGAAATTGTTCCAGGAAAGTGTTCAGCCCATGTTGTTGGGCATTTGGGTGGGCTTACGCTGGAAAGGCACTGATGCAGGAGAGCAAGGGGACATCAGTGCAAAAGCAAAGTCTCTAGACTCAGCTTGAGCTATAACTGCCAGGGAAAAAGGGGTAGCAGTCATATTTGCCTTGCCCTTACCTGCTCATGTTTTAAATCTGATCCCCATCTGCCACAACAGAGCTGCACCTGTTATTTTTCTGGGAATCTCTGTATCTGGGGAGACAACTCTTTGCTCTTTATTGAACTGTAGGTATTCCATCACCACGCACAGAGAGAGACTATTTACCTTACACTTGGCCTGTCCTATTTGTGTGTCGGCGATGAATTCACATACAAAGCTATGTGCAGTACATAGTAAGTGCACCATCTCTTGTAAATCCTTCCTGACCACAAACAGGGGTCCAGCCAGCTTCAGCATCAATTGTTCTTAGCGACACTATCAATCAACCCAGTCTCCAGAGACTCTCCTCTTTTCCTGCACACCGTGTTTCTGTGGTGCTGAATAATGCACTGCACGCTCTCTTGTTTTCAGATATCTTAATTCTTTAATCTTTTATGCGATCTTTACACATGATGTATGATAAAAGGTAGTTTTTCCATATCCATAAATGTTGTCATCCCATAAACAGGCCATTTTGTCATAAGATAGTCCAGAAGATACTCGTACTCACTTAGCAAATGTCCTAAAGGTATGTCAAATCACAGAATACAGTGACTGAATGCAAACTTAAATTCTTCTTGTTCACTCTGCTATTACAATGTACAAAGCCCTTTCCAGTGGATGTTGTTGCGAATGGATATGTCTGGGTCAGATCCTGAAGACCCTGCCTAAAGAAAACTCCTGCTGAACTCAAGCCCTGGGTGAGAAGTGAAGTCAGACCCTCGAAGTCTGTTCAAATAAATCAGGGCTGATTATCAGTGAGTGATGAAATCGCCGTTTTTGTGCAACGATATGTACAGATTTGGCTCTTTGAGTTTTTTGTAGTTACATTCATTTCAGTCATCCTGATAAATGAAAAACAGATGCCACCATCGAGTATTAAAGCGCACAAAGATGGATTTTCACATTTCTTTTAGTGAGTGTTTTTGTCAATAATACACATGAAAAGGGCGTGGGAAGTTTTATTACATTAATTTAGCCACCATAAATCAGCACAGAATACAAAATTCATTTAAATTACCACCTTAGGACGAACATAGGAATGATAAAGGGTTATGTTGCAACCCTTATCATGGATTTGGTGACAATCCTCTTTTTAAACAACAGTGAAGTGATCACAAGAGAGTTAGGCGTGATGGGCTTTGTGACAGTTTCGTTCTGCTCATCCAGAGAAGATAGGAAAGCAAGGGCAGACCTGGTGCAAAAGTAGCTCCCCAGGGCAGAGGAGAGGAGCTGCCCACTAGACAGTGTTTGCTCAGCCTTAGCACAATTCATGCTTTTTCCTGGGAAAGACTCCGGTTTCCCCACTGGTTTGTCATCCTCTGGAGGAGTCTTCACGCGAAGCGGGTCGAACTGTTGGGACAAACCAGAAGGAAGGACGTAACCCATGGGTGAGCATGTGTCACCGGTCGTCCCCGCCACCCGGCATCTCCAGGCAGGGTGGGAGCTGCCGCAGCCCCTGGCTGCAGAGGTAGGACTCTTTGGGTTCATGCAATAGTAACTGGTGCTTCTTATCTCAAAGGACTGAGACCCCTGGTTCAATCCCCGCTCTGTTAGCCAAGTTAGCAGCGGCCACAGATGCTTTCCTAATCCAACCACAGCTTGCATCCCACATCTCAGCCCTGCTTTGCAGGAATCCCATTCAGTTGTGGAATTGCTGCCATCCTCAGACAATTGTATAATTTCCTCTTTTGAATTAATAATAATAATAAATAAAACTAACTATTGTTGGAATTTTTTTACTGCTATTATTTGCTTGTTCCATCAGCCTTTTGGCCTTTCTATGGAGATAGCCAACAATAATGCCAAGCAGAAAATTGTTGTTTTGTTTGAATACTGTCGTATGTCTCCTAAAGCTGGTATTGAGACCACCAGTTTGTTCCGGAGAGGATATGTTCCATAACTATCAGATGATCGTGACTAACTGGTTTATGGAGTCAAGTTAGTGGCCTAGAAGTGAAAGGATTTATTTTTTTGTTCACTTTTTTAATCTCAACACCAATCCTCAGAGCCAGAGTTATCCCATTTTTGTCTCTCCATCAAGCTGTGGTGATATTGATTTGTCAAGATGGTTTGAAATTCTTTTCCCAGGTCCTTTGAGACCAGAGGCTTCTTTGTTCTTTAATATTTTCCTCTCCTCAGTATATTTTAGGATGGTTTTCTAACCCTGTCTTGTTAAACCTAATTGGACAGGACCTTAATCGAGGCGACTACATCAAATGTCATGTTTTCCTCTTCTCTAACCAGTACTGTACCCACTT
The DNA here is from genome assembly GCA_013398915.1 of Dromas ardeola. Classification (NCBI taxonomy): domain Eukaryota; kingdom Metazoa; phylum Chordata; class Aves; order Charadriiformes; family Dromadidae; genus Dromas; species Dromas ardeola. The sequence goes on along the minus strand of VYZM01016435.1, from coordinate 25,061 downwards.
CCAGGAGCTATTCTTTTGGAGAAACTGTTTCTTAGGAAGTATAAATGTTTGGAAAACAAATTAGCTCCAAATGTGACTAGCCACTCACCCATAAGTCATGATTTGCCTATTTTCCCATGCTTTGTTTCTTGTACCAGTCAAAGGAAAGCTAAAAACAAAATAGATTAAATGTTTTCGCAACATAGCATCAAAGGCTATAATTTTGTCCATTCACATAATTTAAACAAGATTAGACTGAGTGAATACTTGGAAGGGACCCATTCTAAACTCAAAGGAAACTGAAGTATTTCAGGAACCGATGTGCAGGATGGGCAGCTAGTGCTGAAGCGATGCCACAGTGTGGTTTTCAGACAAAATTGTGAAAAATTAATCAGCTTGAATAGATCTGGTCAAAATGAGGGAACATTTCGTACACCAGATTTATGGAGTGAGATTCATTCACTGCAACATATCTTTTCAAAGAGTTTTTAAGGGAGGACGTGGAGCTTTCCAGTCACTGAATGTTGCTCGTGGTTTTTTTTTTTCCACTGGCTCTTCTTTTCACTGAAATGCACAGCAAGTTTCTTGATCCCATGACGCTTTTCGAAGTATTAAGTACACAGCTGAAGAAATATGCACCATGAACTAATTAGCCAGTGAAAACAAGCCTATTTTTCTGCTTGTGAATTGTCTCAGCAGAATGTGACTTTTACAAATATGGAAGCTTACAAATCCTAACACTTTGCTCATTTATTGTGCTAACAAGGAAAGACAAGAACCCTTTGATTCAAAAGAAGAATAAGGCTGGAGCTGAGGGCTTCCCCAAGCCTTTCTGATGATGCTCCAAGCCCGCAGTGACACTCTGTCCATCTCCTGCGCTGGGGACAGCACCAAAGACGGCAGGTCTTCTCCATGGCTGCTGAAGCCTGGAGAGCCTTGGTAGGTCCTGGGCCTGTGTTCAATTAGTGTGAGAGCAAGACAGAGAGACAACTGCAAGCTCCTTCTCATGTCTAACAGGCTCATCAAGTCAAATATGTTACATCCGTTGCACTGGCGTCCTGGTGAGCTATTACGTCATCCAGAAGGAAAAATATTCACATTTGGATCATCCAGATGCAAACCCAGGAGCTTGTTAGTGAAATTGTCTTTGAAGACATTGAATCACATGCAGTTAACATCTTCTAATAATTGCCCCATTGCATAGCGTACAAATTCAGCCTTGAGGTACTCCACTTAAATGTATTTGCACTGCTCCTGAAAACATCAATTGCTCTGTAAAGGCTAAATAAATACGTAATTGCATTTCAGTAATACATTTTTCCCCAAAACAATTCTTAAAACCACTCGCAGATAAACCCATTGCCATTTAAACTGTGTATAAAACATGAGTTTTTATTCAGGGTGAAATCCTGGCCCCAGTGAAATCAATGGGAGTTTTGCCATTGACTTCAGTGGGGCCAAGATTTCTCCCTTGATGCACATGATATATTTTTCCTGACATTTAGCATGATGAAACAGCCCTGGTTCTGATTAGCCCAGGGTATAAATAGTATCAGTCAACTAGAGCAAAATTCAAATCAAACCTCAGGCATCTTTGCTGATGCTGCTTTGTTTCGGAGCGCTGTGTACTAACGAAGAGACCCAAATGGCTATTCGGAGTCAAGGACTTCACCTGAATCCCTTTCTGTGGATGTGCGTTTAACCGTAAATCAATGCACAGGCAGCAAAGGGTTAGTAATCATGGAGGCGTCTATTCATATGTCTTGTGACATACATTTTTCCAGCGTGAATTCTTCATTAAAAGAACCCTTGATGTCTCACAGCTTGTTACCAAATTGGGCCTTGACTCTTAACATAATTTAGATGTGTTTAAAATATGCTTCTCGGAAAAGCTGCCTCCACATTTATGAAAACTATATACAATAATATTAGGAAGAAACCTGTCGCTTGTTTTGACAAGCTTTATTTTATAACATCTTATGAATGAGATATGAATATAATTTAACCTGTTGTTTTATGCTTGAATCAACGGTACTGCAGGAGGAGCGCAACATAGCTTGTCTTCTGAGACCATTCAATAAATTGCTTGCACATTGCACAGCAGAGAAAAGTATTTCAGATCTTTCCCTAAAATTTGGATTCCTTTTTTTACACAAAAGGAGAAAAGAAAAAAATGGGATGGTGTCATTGGAAAGCAAAACCAATGGAGAGACAGTGGCAGAGACGAATAGATGTTAAACCTAAAGGGAATCATTGCAATCATGTCATCTACTTTACAGAGTTAATCCATAGTTTCTAGGGTCTAATTGCGTAGTTTTCCTGTAGTATCCCTGGCCCACGCAATGCCATCCATAGAGCATCTTCCGGACGGCTCCAGCACGGATGGGAAGTCTCCAGCCAGAGGGAGACGGGCACTCTGGCACTGCCCTGCCGCACCACTCGCCTCCCCGGCTCCCTCTTATCGCCGCCGCTTCGTTATCTGCCTCTGCAACACATGTGGGGCTGCGATACTTCATGAGACATGATAGAGAATAAGGACCTGTTATTTGCCTGCTATTCAGGCAAAACTCCCACTGGCATCTATGAGCCCTTAAATAGTACAGTATGTTGCAAGTGGAATTGTTTATTGTGTTCAGTCGGAGCCGGCTACAGCCAGCTCTCACTACTGACTCAACTACACGAAAACTCGCCCTCCTGTCATCCCACACTGCAATGCTCACTGGGCCCAGTTCTGTTTCCACTTAAATGCTGGAATAAATGGAGTCAAGGCAGCTCCACCATCTCCTTCTTCTGAATCCCGGCGCTCTTGGAAAGCAACTAGAGCGCCTGGAAGATGGAGACGGCGGCTCAGACGCCGCGTTGGTGGGAAAGGCAGTGTGATTTACACACCCCCGCGAGCAAGGGGTGACCCAAGTGCCTGGGACCTGCTTTTGCTGCAACTCATCCCTCTAAAAACCAGCACATCAAAAGCACGGAGCGGCTTGGAGTGAATATTGGTGTCAGGATTTAGTCTCTAGGGGTCAAACAGACAGACTGTCCCCTACTCTCATGCTTTGCAATCCAGTAGCATCCAGGCACAGCCCCTTGCTGTAGCGTTATCCCCAGACATCTGCAAACATCTAAGAGTGGCTGGAATTAGGGCTTACAGGTATTGTTGTGATTTACTTGGCTTTATAAATTCTCCTTGCAGCCTTTCACGCACACCACTTGGGAATGCTGCGTGCAGCAGGTTGTATTCTTGTTTTTGCAGTGTTAAAATTCATCTGGTATCTCTTTCTCGCTAAGTGCAGGTAGATACACACTCTTGAGTGAATAGGATATGCTCCACTTGTGAAGTGTAGAAGCAGGTCAATAGACAACTTTCAAAAGGAACCATTTAGGATAATTAAGCAGCACATACACACCAGCAAGAGTTTATTTTGTATTGGAAGGCATGTGGTTAGGGAAACAATAGCAGTTTTTTCCCTGGAGAATGTTAATTAAATTGAACACCCTGGAAAACTGAACTATTCTTACCACAAATCTATAAATCAAACTGTTCTGTTTGCTTAATATAATGCTTTGCTATTCTAGTCACACTGAAGTGGGCCAGCCGCACAATGCCAAGATATTTCCATGATGAGCACATTAGAAACACTGATTGACTATAGATCTTATGGATGTAAGGCCAAACCCGTATCTCATTTACTCCAAAATAACTAAGATCAAAATCTGGCCCACGCTGTTCAGATTAGTACATAAATAACATGAAAGGTTCATGAGCTCTCTAGCAGATGCATTATGTACTTACTATTTGTACTGTAGAAGTCCCTGGCAGCTCCAGTAACGGACCAGGACTTTGCCGTGCTAGGTGTTGTGCAAATACAGAGAAAAAAGGATTTGTCTTTCTGGTTTGCCAAACTAGTTTGAAAATACCTGTGAGCAGATATTCATCTCCCCAACTTATCTCACTTGAAGGAGAGAGCAACACTCTCTGCCAGAGGGTACCAGAGGGCAGGCATTAGCAGGGTGGTCTACTTGGTCCCCCTTCTCAGAGGCTAAAGGGGCTCTTTTCATTAAGAGGTATTCTAACTCTGAAGCTCATATTGTCAGTTTTTATGCCCTGGGGCCAAATTTTCAGCTGGCATGATCCAAATTTCCCAACCAGACCGAGTTGGGGATTGGGCCAGCTCGGTAGCAGTCCCTGAGAGCATCACCCCCAGCAGGGCTCGGTGCCGTGGAGGGACTTCAGCTGCCACTCAGATCTGTACCACAGGCCACATCAAAATACCCTGCACGCATGGGGGCCAGTGCTCACGGTCGCCTCCTTGCAAAACTCTGGGTTGATCCAGAACCTGGTGAATTTTTGTCATGTTTTCTTGAGCGGGCTGTGACTCAGGTTCCCATGGAAAAGCCTTTCCTCTCCCATTACATGCAGTTGTTACTCGTTGGAAGAAAGGTCATTTTAGTTCCAGCCTCCCAACCTGCTATCTACACCTCACTTAGATGCTGAATAGAGTTTAAATAAGGAAAAGATCCAAAATTCCAGGTTCTGAAAGGAGTTTTGCACGTGCTGAGGGAACAAGATTAATATCAGGCTCCGTGTTCTGCAAAAGCAATGCATGTGAGTGAGCGTGTGTCCCTGTGACGGTGGAAAGCTTTGGGAATGGTCACGTACAGAGAAACGAAGGAGCCACACCAACCTTCACATGGGTAAATTGCTGGCTGTACAGATCAGCAGTGGATCAGCATCTCTGGAAGAGGTTCTCCTTAAATGGAAATGGTCCAAGAGATGCATAATTGGTAACGGTCTTCATGGTATACAGAAGACTTTCTGCGCCATGTATGGATCACAGAGTCTGTATCAGTCAGCAGCACAAAAATAAAGCAACCTAGACTCAAATAGCCATAGGAATGTAGAATCAGGAGGACACACTTGTACCCTGAGAACCTTAGACTCACCAGTGGCATGTCTGCTGAAAGGAGTCTCACTACAAGGTCACCTGCATGGCATCCCAGCAGTGAAGATAAAGGCTTCTGACACCAGTTGTGACACAAGGCAGCCTCATTTATCACAACGTGTAAGTCCTGCTTATTGAAAAATCAAAAAAAGGCAACTTCTTCCACCCATCTCAGCATGACAGCTAAAACCTTTGCACAAATTTCTGCATCCTTTTCCAGGCAAAGCTGACTCGCCGTCTTCCCATCATTCCTCTTCTCAGAGCCAGAAGCAGAAAGGTTTCCAACATTTGACCATTCAGATGAGCAAACTTACCTTGAAGTAATAACTCTGCAGTGAAAATGGATAGGCAGAAAGAGACAGATATTTTGTATCACCCTAAAAAACTACGAAAAAGTGCCAATGTGGAACAAGGGCTATAAATATGCGCACAGCTCTTTCACAGTTTACTGATCTTCCTGTGTAAGATAAAATGTAAAACCTTTATTTTAGAGCATGTAGGTATAGTGCTCCTTAATGTAGAGCTCAAATACGCTACATATACCCACTGGAATGGTTTAGCTGCTACTGGATTGTAGTTATTTCTTGTAAAAAAAAAAAGACAATTCCTCAGCATTAAAATAGTGCCACGAGAAGCACATAGCTGAAACTTTCCAAAACATGTAATTTAGCCTTTTTAAGGGAGCTATTTTTAATTCTTTCATGTATTAATGTTTTGGACTTTCTCACAAGATTCACAGAAGTATGTTATATTAAGGGAAAGGTCTGGTATAAACCACAGTTGTTCAGCCAGCCATCAGTCACATTACAGCAAAAAAGGAACACTTCTTTCATTCTTGCGTTTGACCCCTCCAACATTGTATTGTCCCCACTAATGAGCTGAACATTTTTGCTGATTTGTTATATGTAGCAAATATAGAAGCAATGAAACCCATCTGTGTAATTTATTCATTGATTTGGACTCGAATCCAAGTGTGTTCTAAGTAGCTCTTGTCTGTGTGCATGTGTGTGAGAGAGAGAGAATCGCTCATCAGCCACGAAAAAGTCTTAAACTTACCTGCTTGAAATATTTATGAATAATAGAAAATACCCTGAATCTCCTCGTGTGCCACCCAGCAGCTGTTTCAGAAATGGTGGCTGTTTTTGTCAAGTACAGGCCACTGGTCTGAGCCCTATATTTGTGGTAAGGTCACAAGATCATTTTTTAGGGAGGTCTCCTGATAATACGGATATACTGAAAGTTTAAAAAAATAAAAAAAATCAAGGAAGGCTGGAAAGCTGCAATAAAATAAAACAAATTCAAACACACTTTATGTCCCCTGCTTAGTGCTGAAAAAATACATCATGATGGTGGCTCTGTGGGTCCCATCTAATTGCCACTTTCTGTAAAACATTTTTCATTTAGGAGGGAGTCGTGGTTTCCACCCCGAGCTCTTCAAAACACCGCTGGTTCCAAGTCACCTGTTAAAAATCTGTTTTTCTTTAAGCTACCCAAGGGCCTATCTCTTCTTTCAGACGCAAAGTAACCTTGGGAAGGAATTGTTTTTAAACAATTGCTTTCAGCCTGTTTGAGTTTCTTTTTCACATCTCCAGCCACTGTGGATGTTTGGTCCGGGATCCAAGGGCTGTACAAAGACTTCCACCCAAACAGTCCCGCCTGCGCAAGTGGGACAGCAACTCCTTCCGCGCTTTATTATGAATGAAGGAGGGAGGTTTGTGTGAGCCAAGTTTCTGGAGGGGTGAAGGCCTGCATGTACCTCCCAAACCCTTTCCGCTCACACAGCCGTTTTCTGGCCGGGAAGTGCAAAGGCAGAGCCGCTGAACAGTGCTCCCTGCTCTGTAGAGACCCTCTGGTTCGTCCTTCCAGCACTCTGGTGCCAAACCTTACGTGATCCAAATGAAAGAAGGGGAGAAAAAGATCAAAAAAACCTGGGAGAACAAATTAAACTATGGGCGATATATTACAGTCAGTAAATAAAGTAAATAAAGTAACGGTCTGATAGAACGGAAAAGGGGTTCCCCCAGAAACCCTTCTTCCTTGATGAGTTGAACATTAACGAGCTGACCAGGTCTGAGACAAGTCAAAGACTTTTTCTCCATTCTGCAGCTTTTTTTTTTTTTTTTTCTCCCTGGCTGAGTGCTGGTGGCAACAGATTAACAGGTCACCGGACTGGGTCTGAGAATTGCTGCCAATTACCTCGTCTCTGCTTGTTGCACTACAGTCTAATGGCATCATTTAACATGCACTTCTCTCCCAGCACCCCAGCTGGTGACACCCAATAAAAAGCGTGATTGATAGGGAAGTCTGCCTGGGTACATCCAGGGAGGGGGGGAGCAGGGCTTACCATTTCAAGGGTAAACCGAAGCTTTCAGGGGTAAACTAAGCTTTTAGCTTCTTACCCACCCAGACAGCGTGGCCAGGATATGTGGAGACCTCCGGCCATCCAGCCTGCTCCTGCTCAGCTGGGGAGCGAGGGGAGAAGCGGGGCCGAGCCCGGCCGGTGGCAGCGGCCCCGACCCGTCGCCTCCCTCCCGCACCGGCTGCGAGTCGCTGGGTTGGAGCCGCTGCTGTTCCCCCTCAGACAGCAATTACGGCGAGAAACATCTGAATCAACACAGCATCATTTACTTAAAGAATTGACAGCCCTTCCACTTGAACTGGTTTAAATTAGTCGATGCCACATTCTTTTCCTCCTGTGTGTTTTGTTTTCTGCCTCTTTTTTTTTTTCCTTTTAAATAGGAATATATAATTGCCGTAATTCACCCAGCTGAATGCGAAACAGCTCAGTGGGGGAGCGGGGGAAAGAGAGAAGGGGCTGAGCGAGGGAGGTGAGCACCTTCCGCGGGAGGCTGCGGAGGGCTACGCAGGTGCGGAGGGCGCCGGCCTCCACCGGAACAGGGCGGTGGGGAGGCCTCCGTGAGCCTCCGGCCCAGCCCACGCATCCCCCGGGTGAAGGGTGGCTGCGGGAGGGCCGGCGGGGGCGACCGAGCCCCGGCCGGGCTGGGCAGCGTTGCCTTGCCCTGGCTTCCTCACCGGGACTTACCTTCCGGACACGTGCAGATGGAAAAGCGGGGATATTAAAATCAAATTACATACATGTATAAAGACAGATCTCTTCGTTGGCAGCAGGAGTGATTAAACGGAGCAGCTCGGGAAACCTCCTGTATGAATATTTCATGTGAAATGATGCGATCCCCCCCGAAGGTACAAGATCCCGCCTTAATTAAACTGGTGTAAACGTCGCCTTTTACTCCTTTTTCATTTAAGTCACGGGGACGAGCAGGGAGGCTGCCCGAGTTTTACGCTTATACCCCAAAAAGAAGAAGCGGCCCCGTCCCGCGGGAGGGGGGATCCGGCCGGGGCTGCTGGTCCCCAGCGCTGGGCGCACCCGCGGGGCCGGGGACCCCGGGGAGATGCGGGGGCCGACGGCCGGGAGGAGCGAAGCTCCCGGGAGGGCAGACGAGGGCATCGGCCGAGGAGAGGGACCAGCTCTACTCCGGCATCTGCCGGCCCCGCGTCCTGCCGCCGCGCATCTCCATCCTTTCCCCGCTGTCCCCCCAGCAAAGCGGGGGCGAGAGAGGGTTGTCAGTGGGTGTCTCTACCCCTTTTGCTGCCGTTCAGCTCAGGGTCACCTCCTGCCCGTCTTTTACCCCGTGCCCAAGGCGGAAAAGGCACCAGAAAGGCTCTTGCCGGCACAGTTGCCCCCAAACTGCGCTCCTGCCCACCGACGGCGGTGTCGGGGCGCTGCGCCCCTCTCCCGGCTGCTTCTGGGCGCCGGGGGCGGCTTTCCGGTCCCCGTCGGGGCACCCGGGGCTGAGCCGCCGGCAAACTTTGATCTGCAGCTGCAGCGGTTTCCATGGCAATGCGCGGGGTGGCAGCGGGAAGGTGGTCCCCGCCACGGAGGGGACACGGCTGCCCACCCCGGGCAGCCCTCCGTCTCCCTGCCTGCCTTCCGCAGCCTGGGATCGGGCCCCTGGGCAAGAGAAACCTCCTCCGGGGGGAGGAAAGAGGCCGCCCCCGCCGTGGGGCCGCCCTGCCCGCCGGTGCTCGGCGCTGCACAGGCAGAGCCGCTCCCGCCGCCCGGGCAGGACTCTCCGCTTGGCCGAAGTCTTTGGGGGTCGCCTTGATTTGTCAGGGAAAAACGACAGAACCGACCGACCCCAGCCTCTCAGGACTTCGTCACAATGGTGGAAAGCAAGCGGATTTCCGAAAGCCCTTGACTCTCCCAAAGGCAAACTGGCGTGAATTTCCCAGCCGGTCCGACCCTGAACTCACGACCCCTCCCCATACTCCCTCTGACAATGCCCCTGCGACACTTTCATTCAGTCCCACACTGCGATCTTGGCTTCTCCTTCCACACATGACATTGTCCGTCCTTCCTTCCTTCCTTCCTTCCTTCCTTCCTTCCTTCCTTCCCTCCTTCCTTTTTTCTTCTTTTTCCTTTTCTTTCCTTTCTGTTTTCTGACTCTTTTTCTTTCTCTCTTTCTTCTTTCTTCCTTTCTTTCTTTCTTCTTCTTTTCTTCCTTTCTCTCTTTCTTGCTCTGTCTTTTTTCTTTCTTTTTTCCCTATTTCTCTCTTTCTCATTCTTTCGCTCTTCATTTCTTTTTCTCTTTCTTTTTCTCTCTTTTTCTTCCTTACAGATTTTAGTCAGTGCTGTAGCGAGGATCCGGCTTCCTATTATTTTGCGTTCCCCGGGAATTAAAATAAAATAACGTTATTCTCATGAAAAGACCCTTTCACATTTTATTTGAACAGCCGTTACTCTTCCAAATCCCGTCTTCCTCTTCCGTCCCTTTTTCATGACCCTGAGCAGTGACATTTGGCAGCCCACGGGCAAGCAGGTACGGTTCGGGCTTACAGACCGCTTCAAAAAGGCAACGTGTTTGCCGGGACACGAGAGATAACTCCCTGGAAAAGGCTGTATAATCACATTTGTATCCTAAACATCCCATCACAGAAAACGTCTCCGCTCGACATACATATGCCAAATAAAATAGCCGTGATCGTGCGGATTATAAATGAGATCACAGAAGAGTTTATCTGGGAATATCTCACTCTCACAACCCACAAGAATGCACTTTCTTCCCTGCCTCTGATACCTCTGATACCAACTTGCTGATCTAAAGATAAAATAACAGCCGTGGCTGTATTCTCCGGCCTTATGGAGAAAGTCAGGACTTCGCGCTTTCTGTGGACAGAGCAAAACCACAAAAAGGTTGTTCAAATACTGATAAAGCTGTGAGTGAAACCCACAAACAAACGGGAATTCAGAAACTTCTTACTACGCGGAGGCTTGGACCGGTTGCTGCTTCCAGTCTTTCGGAACTTGACAGATGATTTTCCACATCTTATCTGAGTTTGTTTGGTGGCCAGGTCACCAACACGCGTTCAGTCAACACTTTCACTCGAGGACTGAAATTGTTTTGAATTCTTCCTGCTTTTTTTTTTTTTTAACTTTTAAAATAATAATTTAAAAACCCCCACAATTGTGTAAGGGGAAGGAGGAGGGAAAAAAAAAAAAAAAGCAAAAAAAAAAAGCGGGTGAAGCCGAGCATCGCAGCTCTTGGGCTGTTCCTTTCCTGCCTGGGAATCGCTGAGACTTTCCAGAGCTCCGTGTGTCAGGCGGGGGGGAGCGGAGCCGGGAAAGAAGGGGCCACCAGTTTGTCCTCTCCTTTCCAGGTAATCCCAAGCAAGAGGCTGGTTAAGACCGTGGTTTCCCGGTGGGGCTGCGGGGCGGTTTTCTGTCCCCCACCCCCTTCGAGTCCCCAACGAATGTTTCCAGGCAAGGCAGGAGGCAAGGGAGATCCTCCGCTCCCACTTTATGGTCAGGTTGTAAACGCCTCGCGGAGGTTTACTCACACTCAAACGGTTAATTAAGAAAACATTAAGGGTCCGGCTTAAACCAACAAAAGCCTGGCAGCTCCGAGCCGGGTTCCTACTCGCACACGGCGGCTGCGAGCCCCCCTCCCCGCCCGGAGCCGCCGTCCCTCCATCCCTTCCTGACCTCCGCCTGCCAGACCTCCTCATCCTTCTCCCACCGCGCATCCAGCCTCTTATGGGGCTGCTGCTTCTCCTCTCCCACCCCCCTTCCAGGGGGAATCGGCACCAAGCGTCCAAATGCTTCCCCTCTCCCTCCCTCACCCCCGCCCCGGACCAAACTCAGCTGGGACTCGATGGTGTGGGGTTTTTGGAGCAGCCTCCCCAGAATGGCAAAGGAAACAGGGACACCCGCGGGAGGGTGTCATCGGATCTGAGTGGAGAGCATCGCGGGGGGGTGTGGGGTGATGTTCCCGCCTCTGCCCGGCCGGTCCCCACCACCCCGAGCGGAGGACCAGGACGTTTCTACCTGTCCGGGACACAACGGGCCGGGTTTCTTCCCGTCTCCCAGGGATGGTGCAACCATGAGCGAGAGGGATGTGTGCCCTGAGAGCTCCTTTGCTTCCCCCAGCTCCTACCTCTGCCTGCTCTTCATTATTTAACTGTCCCAGGGAAGAAAAAAATCGGTCAGTTTTCCTGTCCAGCCAGCCTTAGGGAAGGAAGAAGTATTAATACGGAGGAGGCGACGTGCAGAACACTGGTGGAAAAGCGTGGGCTTTGTTTTAAGACATCAAAAAGGAAAGACAGAAAAGGATGGACACTACCTTCCAACCCACTTTAGTTAGCTGGTGACAAAAACTCCGGGCATGCACTGAATGCATAATTACGCCCAACTGAAAATTCCCTATCTAATTTGATATTTGGTGCTCAGCAGAAGCTAGCCTTCGTAAATAATATACAAAGTAAGAAACCTAATCCAGCAGGCTAGAATGTTTAATTCATCATTATGCGAGCTAATTGGAAGGTGATTATATGGTAATTGCTCATTAGTGGTGTATATTTATCGCTGTACCTTATGTCAAGGCCATGGGAATTGTGTAGAGTCTGTTCTCTCATTTCAAGGATCAGTTTCAGAAGCAGGAGCAAAGCGGGCGAGATCAAGTTCTTCCTGACGTCAGGTCCAGCCGTGGGCGATGGAGAGCGGGTCTATAAATGCTCGCCCGGAGCCCCCGCAGCATCCAGGGCTCCGGCCGGGCCGTGCGGGGGACAAGGGGCTCCCGAGGCAGCAGGGCCGAACGGCCCCACGGC
>VYZM01016428.1:231343-249428 GCA_013398915.1 Dromas ardeola | reverse complement strand
AAAAACTCCCCCCCCCCACCACCACCCCCCCCGGTGCTTGAAGCATCCTGAGAGGCAGAGCAGTGACTCAACACGCTTTGGGGCTCTCTAGCAACTTCAGACTTGTATTAAATGCTCTTCTCTACAAGAACATCATCCATAGCAACTTGTACGCACCGATAGAGTCTGGTACAAGACTTGGAGCATTTCTGCATCAGCTGGGAATCGTTACAGAAGGGGATGCGATAAGAACAGGCCTGTATTGAGGAAAATACCACTTCAATGATAAAAATGTATACTACTTCCTAGCAGAATTTGGTGTTTTATCCTCTCCCTGTTACAGATGATTGGAGTTAGTAGCTCCAATTTTAACGCATTAAACAAAAGTGCATAGGAGAGGCTGAGCGCACAAAATGGATGTTAGGCAGAATAATCTAGATAACAAATGAGAGGTGTTATTGCTAGATTTCTGGAACTCTGGTATGCGGTAGCTTGCGGTGATGTATTGATGTTTCCTCACTGCCAGTACAGTGTTCCTTACTCATTACAGCCCTGTTCTTTGCCGCCTCGGTAGCGTGGGCCTTGCTGTAATCCAGCTCCTGCCTTCCTGGCAAAGGTGTGGAGTTGATCTCATTTTGACGGCTCTCAATGAAATAGTACCATGCCTGTATTTCTGGAGGAAATTTGTGTGAGGCCGGTGCGGGGTCTCCCTAAAGTTTATGGTGAGATTTACAAATAATTTCCAGGGCACCATGACGTGGATGTGCGTGTCCTAATTTGAGATCGCGGTAGATAAACCTACCTGAATTCATCTTCTTCGCGTGCTCCTCCGTGGCTGGCTTGGCAGGGCACGTGCTTCTCCACAGCACGGAGCTTTCTGCTTCGCTTTGTCCGCAGTATAGTACCATCCTTGTAATGAGTTTTGAATGTAAGGATGTCAGGTTGGCTCCTTAAGTAGCACAGAACGGAGTCGTTGATTCAGTACATTTTGGGGATCTGTTCTTACTTACTCCCAGCCTCTTTACATCTATAGGCAGTGCAGAAGGGTACTACAGGAGGGGCAGTTACAACTTGCTGCAGCTAAAAGAGCTCTTTCCACTGGCCATGTAGGTCTGCGTGGCCCTTGTGAGAATGAGAAATTCATCACGTGTTGGCAGGTTGGTAGGGTGCGCTGATGCCCATGGGGTGGATGTTCCTTTCCAAGGTTAGGTGGGGGGGCCCCATCTCATTGCCTACAAATTCTCGAACGGGCAGATACTTATCACCGTAACGTGCGTTCCCCCCGCCGCAGACACTGCAGAGTCTTTATCATCACACTTCATCAGTAACACGAGCACAAATCCCTGGGATGAAAGAAAATCGCCATGATGAACACACACCTCAGAACGTCATCATACCGTTCGTTAATCACCAGTCACCCTATGGTGATTAATTATTTAGCCAAATTGGACAAATTTTTGCACGTGAATGAGAAGATGTTGACTTAATAAAGCAGAAAGCTCCTAGTAGCATGCCCTTGTTTTCCTCAATTTAGCTGTATGATAAATTTATACTCTTCTGATTTACAGCTCAGCAAAAAACCCAAGTATCAACTTGTTACTTTCAAGGTGGTTGCTGCCCGGCCAGTGCTTCATTAGGAAACCTGACGCTGCTCGATATGTGCATTTAAGATGTTTAAATTGAACAGTAGATATGTGAGCTGGTGGTCCTTGGTTTGTTGTCTGCATCTCTGCGTATGCAGAGCCGAAGGGAAACCCTGGGGAGGAGGAAGAGGAGAGTGCTTTGCCAAATCCCAGCTCGAGGGTCAGCATTGCTCCAACTGATGGCATCAGGGTCGCGTTAGAAAAGAGGAAAGGCCCCCAAGACCCCCGCCCTACCAGCGGCCTTGTGCTCCATAGGAATTCCCCTGCAAGCGTGTTGCTGGGACCAGCCAGGTCACCGTCACCATCCCACCTCGCCTCTGCAGTGAGGTGGGATGCGCAGGAGAGACGAAACCTGCTGTTGGCACTGGGGCATCCAGCTACTGATAGTGAATCAAAGTCCTGCTGTGTTCCTTGGTGATATTGATGTCTGCTCAGTGTATTTCACCGTAGCTAATTATTAAAAGAAAACAACAACAAAACATATGAAATAACAAGAGAGAGCCCATAAATTATAAAGAATTAGAAATTAGTAATTTTCATATGGTTCAGTAAATAATTCAGAATTTAGGCTTTATTTATCTGCTTTTTTATTTATCTTCTTCCTCTGTTTACCCATCCTTTTCAAGAAATAAGTTTATTTTTAATTCATATTTGGATAAACAAATTGTAAAGTTTTTCCCACATGACAGAGCATGAAAATTGCATTATTACACTTTTAGTTCTGATCAGCGAGATCAAATTGTACTATTTTTTTCCCATCGATGATCAAACAAATAGATGGGGCCTTCTGGCATAAACAGATACTCAGGATTAAATTTACTTTCTGATTGTTTTAAGTACTCCTGCATGGGACTTTGAAATAGCTTTTTGGAGTTTCCAGTAAAAAGTAGAAAAAAATGTAGTGGACAAAAACGTAAGAGAAAAAAATGTCCATAACAGTGACACAAACCCAGCCAAAGTGGTGTATTTTAATTCCACAGTAACTGGATAAATATATTGAGATTTTTAAAGTAACCAGGATCATAATGTTTTTATTGGCTCCTCATCATCTTGGACACAAACCCGTGCAGCTCAGAGCCTGTCTGAAGCTCTCTAACGCATCCCACTGCCTCTGTTCTCCAGGAGAATCCTCCACGTTCAGCAGAACCGTTGTCTTGACCCTCCGGAAGACTCGCTTGGTGCTTAGCTCTCCGCCGTCGGTGTTTGGGAGCGCTGAGCCCCACCGCTGGCTGATTTCAGGACAGTAACAACCGCTCAGCGCTGCTGACAGCGAGGCCATAGGGCTTGCGGTGCTGCCAAATTAGAAACGCTACTAATCTGTATGTAGTTAAGTCCCAGCGTTAGACATAGCTCATGTTTCATTCATGGTCGGGTCCCAAACCCCAGAACAATTGAGTTTTCTAATAATGTGCACATCAACATCAATGGGCTCAAACAGAACTGGGTTACTGCACACAAATAGGTTTGCGTGCAAGAACCTAAGCTTTGTTGAAGACCGCAGCATCTCTGCTTGCGCTGAGCGCCGCCCAGTTCTAGTCTCACTTTGTGTATCCAACCTTCGTCCAAACATTTGTTCTGTTTCTTGCAAAACACAGATGAGGAAATAAAAGATTATTTTGTCGCGGCCTTTTTCATGCCACCCTCGTTTCCTTTTTTGTCTCAGGTGCTCTCGGGTACCAGCTCTCAAATTTATTTTGCTTACAGTTATTTGCCATGTTACTTCTATCAGGAGAGGAAAAAATACTGTCTTGTTTTAGGGAGTGCAGGTTTAACTGTAGCGTTTTGTATATGTATTTAATCACGTCAAGAGATGAGGTTGTGTGAAATAATTTGGGACTAAATCTTGCCTATTCCCCTCCCTGAATCTGAAACGTGGTGTTCCGTTTTGGATCTCCTAAACCAAGGGGTAAACCACTGGTAAACTGGGGCCACTGAGGTGTTCGGGGCTGGTGCACAGGGTGAGCAAAGGGAGGCTGAGGGGGCTGGAGAAGAGAACGATGAGGGGGGGAGCGAGAGGGACAGAGAGAAGGTGGAGCCAAGCTCTCTTAGAGATACCTAGAGAAAGGACGAGAGGCAACAGACGCGTTTCATGGAAATGAAGATAGAATATAAGGAAAAAAATGCTTCATGGGGAGTTTGATGCAAAGGTGGAACTGGGCCCAGGGAAGTGGAGAATCATCATCCCTGGAGATTTTCAAAACTCAACTGGACAAGGACCTGTGCAGCCTGACCTACCTGAGATGGTAGCTCTGCTCTGGGCAGGGACCTCTAGCCCAAGTTACTCAATGATTCTGTGACAAGAAAATCCAAATTAGTTTCCTTATCCAATGTTCCTGACTTCTGTTTTAACTGAAGAACTACCCCTCCAGTTGGAAACCAGTTGAGGGACGATATTGCCCAGCATTACCCCCGTTTGCCCTTAGAATGCATAAAAGGTGAGGCTTAGCTGGGAACATTTGGTTACCGGTTTTAATTCCCCTTCACACCACTTCGGTTTGTTCCTTTGCTTCTGGGTGTTGTTTTCTTGCGTTTATCCCATGCAGCGTTTCACGGGCAGCCTTCTGAAATCCTGAGCTGGGGTTTGATTCACATCTCTGTTTGTTGGCGGGGTGGGTTGAAGTCACCTCTGCCTGTCCCTGCTCAGCTATGGCAGTGCGGCAATGCCCGTATGGTGATGTATGGCCATGCAGCGAACCAGACTCTGGCACCCATCTGGGTTAAAATAACTAACAACAACAGAAAAAAAAGGGCAGAAAGAAACGTCCATCAAATGCTCCCATAAGGCAGCAGTGTACTGAAGGTTGAGATGCGAGATTTTATTGAAAGATTCAGTCACTCCTGGCTAATTCTGTGCGTTCAGGCTTACTTTTTGAGGGTAAACCAGTCACATTCAAAGACTTTGAAAAGTAGTTTTCAAAAGTCTTCCTGTACCCTTAGGCATTTTTTTCCAAACCAGCCTTATTTTCTCCTATTAGTTGCTGTAAAAGAAATGCAAATCTTTCACTGGCTTGAAATTTCTGCCTTGTTTTAAATAAATTTCCTGTGATCCATAACGCAGTGAAAAAGAAAGTGCAGCCGTTTGTTGCTGTTTCATTGTATTTAGACCATCTTTTATGCTTGTGGAGGTCAAATCCATTTAATCTGGTTATGCTATTTCAATCACATTTACATTTTTAATGCAAAGCTCAAGTTTGCTTCACACTAGAATGATCTCTCTGGTTTTGTAACAAGCTTTAGTTGTCCTGGGCTTTGGAGAGTTCTCTCTTTTATTTCCCCTCCGCGTTAGACACAGTCTTTGTCATTTGTAAGGTAACTTTCCTCCACGTGGGTTGCCAAAATGCGACAGAATCCTGATTGCACAAGTGGCAAACAACATCTTCAAATTCCATTTTATGGGGAGCAAATGTTGTCGCCTGCATTAAAAGCCTGGTATTGCTGTGGTTAGCCTAATGGTGGTGCCCGAGGTGATTTGCACAGGTCTCTGCTGCCCTTTAACGGGAAGAACACTGCATACAGAATCACCGTCTTCACCGGGATCCCATTCAGATGCTGAGCTGTCCCAGCACTCCCCTTGCCTCACAAGGGCTCACCAGTCCACACCTTCAGTAAGGCACCTTTTGTGCTCTTTTTGTGTAAGTAAAGCAGGCTAGAAAGTCCTTCTTGTGAAAGATATTTGTCACATTCGTAGCCTCACAAAAGCTCTAGAAGGAACCTGCCCCATCTCCCTTTCCTCCATAAGTCTTGTGTTTCTTCTTTTCCTTAAATGAAGCTTTCACACAATAAGCCTTTTTCCCAAGAAGAAGATGCTTTGTGTTAGGTAACTTAGGAAGTAACAACAAACCACACCAGACAGTTTAGTGTTTTCTGAAGCCCCACTTGCTTCTGAATTTGAACCACCACCATTACCTTTTGCACCAGTGACCTTCAGGCTTCAGCTGAGTTCCTGCCTTGTCCCCTGAGGGAACGACGAGTAAGGCCCCAAATACTTATTTTGTTGACTTGTAACATCACTCAGAAACAAGCAGGAGAGAAATGGCCAGCCTGGCAGAGGTTTGGCACCACCAGTCAAGACAAGAACTTAGTGCAGCCAGGGAAATGCAGACTAGAGGCAGAAAGAGACAGAGCTTGATCTTTAAAAGCAGGAGTCAAATGAGGAATCATGCTCAAGTTCAGGCTCTGGGTAACAATACTTCCTAAGCAGTCATCCAGAAGACTGACAACAGCTTGATACAACAGTGCACGGACTGGACACTGACACCTTTGTGTGAACCTTGCTCAAAGCAAGTGCCAAGAAGCAGCGGATCAGAGCTGTCAGAGCTGTTAAGAAGGGCAAAGGCTGGCAGGAGAAATGGCATCCCCCTGTTCGCTGTGTTAGATGCGCGTGGTAGGATGTGACAACAAGAGAATGCCAACAACAAGAGAGATCCTAGCAAGCCCCCTTTTCATGGTCAGCCTCGAAGACTAATTTCCTAAATGAGGTTGCAGAAGCAGGACCCAAAACTCTGCAGGCTGAAAGACAAAATGATACCATGTGCTTTGCCCTTCTTAAAATACATCCCTCCATAACCAACGCTAAAGCACGGAGGAAAGGGAGAGAAACTGATTCAAATCAGCTTCAGTTACAAGCAAGCCTTCTCTCATCTGATTTATTCTCTCCTAGGAGACCTCCTTAATGTAAGTTATCATGAGTAGTGGTCCTGACTGTAGCAGAGAGACACTGGACCATTTGCCCAAAGTTCATGCGGTATATATCCAACAGCAGTGTGAGGAGTGTAAAAATAAATGCAGACGTACATAGGAACAGCAGCAGATCTTATATCCAATAGCAAAGTCATGCTTAATTATTAATGACTGAAGTGCTGTAGTCTTTCACTTAGCAGCAAAACATACCCTGGATGTCTCTCAGGTTATGTCAGATTGACAGAGCATCACTGTCAAAGACAATGTCAGCTTTTCAGTGGTGGATCAAGTGTATAGGAGCAAGAAAGGTGAATATTCAAATGAGAATCACGGTTTCCTCTGAACGCTATTTGGATAAAGTGCCAGGAATTCCAGGTTCAAGAACTGATTGATGGAAGTTGCCCTTGTCATGGACAAAACATAAACAGCTTCAGAATAATGAATTACAAGCAGAAATTGTGGTAGTCAGTGATGGAGCAGATCATGGAAAGGTCATTTTGTCCAGCGCCATCCTAATGCAGAACCCTTCTTGATCACATATTCTTCAGCATTTTGAGTGATTTACTTGTAAGTGGCCTAAAGGCACCAAGATTTTCACAATTGTACATCACTCCTTACTGCAGATCGATTTTGCATTAAAGAACTTTCTCCAATAGCCTGAAAATTTTGTCTGAAATTTCCTGTCGCGTCTCCTAATCACTTCTGAGCACAGGACAGCTCTCAACAGTATCAGCTGTTGGAGTAGAAATACGAACTGGTGAATCTCCGGGCTAAACTGTATCTTTCCTAACCTTTTTACCCAAGCTTGGATCGAGAAGTTGGTGGGGCTTTCCATTTCCCGTCCTGAAGATTTCCAGCGCGAGAGGGGCTGTCCTCAACCACAGACAGGAATTGTTCAGTCCCCACAATGCAAGGAAGCGGTTGGAGGAAGCGATACCAGTTGAAGGTGGAAGGTTTCGGTGGTTACACCTCATATCCCGCTTCGTGAATTTGTAATAGGCTGCGCCAAAGAAAGCCAACTCAAAGCTGAAAGAAAGATGACGCTGGTGGCAAAAGAATCTTAGAGAGGTGGTGGCCGGACTGCGCTTTGAGCGCTGGCCTGCCAGGAGCTGAAGGCAGCTTTTGGGGAAAACATGGAGGAGAAATCTAGAAGTGATCCTTTTTAACACAATTTCAAAAGCCCAGCGAAACAACGGCTGTAAACTCACACATGGCTTTTTGTCCTCTGCGGTGACAGAGGCGTAGCTCTGCATGTCTTACACGTGTTTCAGAGAGAGCAGTAGAGTTAATAGAGAGACTGGTCTTTCTGAAAAGCAGGCTTCAAGCTTCACAGAACAAGCATGGGTGTTATTTGCCCTCGTGGTGGTTTTCTAAAAGTAGAAGATGCCCAAGAACTCGCTGTGTCTGCAGCTGGTGCTTGCCAGAAACGCTTGTATGCTCTATATGGATGAGTGGAGAAAAGGGGGGCAAGGGGGGGAAAGGCCTCGGAGGGGAAACAGCTGAGGAGATACAAATGAAAATTCAATTAAACAGAAGACAAGGGAAATTCAAACTAGCATTGACGCTCTGCTCAAGGCTGCTGACTAGTCTTGATTTCATCTCTAAATCTAGCAAACGAAGGCAGCAACAGTGAAGAAAATAAATGACCACCCTGGAAGGAGCTGAATTAGATGACCAGGAAGATAAAACCATTAAAGTAAGGATCTTCTTTTACGATATGCCTAGGGCTTGTAACGAATTCAACCAGAACAGTAGATCTTGGCTTGTAACCGTTCCAAAGCTTGTCCAATGTAGGAGAATTTTTTTTTTTCCTAAAGGTCTGAGTTTATTTGCCAATTGGAAGACTTGACATAGACGATGAATGTAATCCCCTGTTGCCTTCCACCCTCTGTAGCCATCAAAATGATGCTAAGTGGATATATTAAAATCAGAATGGTGGCATTTTGCACTCATTTTACCTTCTGCCCTCAGCTACACTGGTATGGGGTATAGAAAGTGATCTGATGTGGTTGTTCTGGTTGCTTCTGGTTTACTGTTTTGTGGGAGAGGTGTGCAAATGCTCGGAGTCATGAGCTGTTGTAGCAGAGAAGCTGAATGGGCACTTTTCTCTTAAGATAAACTGTCATTCCTCCAGAAAGTGGTTGTCATCAATTTATTGCAGCCTTATTTTGCTCTTTGCCAGCTGTGTGAGGAGCACGTTCAATACAACCAGTCATTCCAGTAGCTTAATTCCTCCCATAAGTATTTTGCTTCTTTTGGGGTGTCACCACAGTCCCATTTAAAAGCCTGCTAATAGTAATTGAAAGCCATTTGAAGCTTGCATGTAGGGTTTGAGCTGTGCTTTATTTCTGTAAAACAGAAATAATAGTTAGCTGTGACAGGTCCTGGGAAGCTACACAACAGCCAGGGCTACCACGCTTTTGGAAACCTACACTGTTAGAAGAAACTCACAGTATATAGGCTTGTTCCAGAACTCAGCGAAATGAAGGAGTTCAGGTTCTGAATACAAAGTGTCATCAGCAGCGGCCAGAAAGAGGTTTGACACAGGATAATCAGGAGCTTTGCCTTTGTGAAGAGCGTGCCTGGGTCTTCACTCCGTGTTTAAGTGGGCTGTTGTTCATCCTTCTACGGAAGGCAACGGGCAACAGAAGTGAAAGGTGCTGGCTGGGTTGGACCACCTTGTGTTTACACCAAGTGGTCTTCTAGACCACCAGCTTTGTTGGGAAGGAGAAGTTGGCCGATGCTATCTCTTCAGTTCCTCGTTCTTAATTATTTTAGCTGATATCATCTATATGCTCTGTCAATCCCAATGAATGGCATTTGAAATGTCCAGACCGAAGTCATTACATTATCACATTCAGGCCCGGCTTTAAGTAAAAGAGATTTGGCTTGTTCTTCACACTGCTTGGCCCCTGTCCCGAATGTACTACCATTGTAACGGAGGATTGTCTGCACTGGAGGTTTTCTTCATTTCCATTAGGAGAAGAAATTTCATTCAGCGCAGCAAGGGCAGCCTGAGATGGCAGGAGGAGATCGGCTGCATGCTGACGCCTTTGTTATCCGCCGGGCAGAGCCTGACATCCCCTGACACTGCCAGGGGCTTGGCGAGGGGTTGTTATTTATTTCAGTGTGTGGAACACATTGTTTTCCGAAAGGGAGGAGAATCGGCCCTTTATTGAACAGGAGTCACTGGGCAGTGTAGTCACCGAGCTGTAGTAGCTGGGGTTTGTTGATATAGTTGGCTTTTCAGCAAGCTTGGGCTTACCTTTTCTTTTAGTCTGCATCTCTTTGGTGATGTTTAAGGTGGATCCTTGTCTTTCCCTAACCCCTCTGCCTTTTCTGACATAAAACCACGGGGATAGAAACAGAGGGACTCGCGTTTTTCAAGCTTAGGGCTCTCCATAAGGCCCCTTCCCTGAGATACACAACAAACTTCTCATCTCGAGACACCATCTGTCCTACCGTGGGTTGCCTTAGTTCAGTGGGTTTCTCCAGTCGATGCGAATGGCCCGTACTGCTCTGGTAGGCAGCGTAAGCTGGTTTCAAGATTGCACTACACCCACGCAAAAAGGGCTGCTGCTTGCCGGTTTACACCAAAGCTGCGGCAAAGCGCCGTGGCCTCTTCTTCATCACGTAACCCCTTGTCACAAGCCCCACGACACATTTGCGTTGAAGTGGAAGCCAGCCGGTGTAGTAGCCTCACGTCTTCCTAGAGCCTTGACACATGGTCCCCCCCCCCCGAGAGACACCATATGAACATAGGCCAAACTCCGGGAACGCTTTGGAGCTGGGACCAGTCTACACTGAATTCACTTAAATGTTGAGAAAATTCAGGCTTTCGGTTTTGGTGTTAAGCACTGAACCGGCGGCAGGGCAGATGTGGAAACCAGGAGGAGTTTTTCTCTCTGGTGTCAGGGAAGCATTAACCTAGCCTGGTGTGACGGATTCATCATACAATCATCCCAGCGTGGCCCAAGGGAAGCATTTTCCAGGGGCTTGATCGCCCCAGAAAAGTCTTCAGTTTGGAAGTAGAAACCTAGAGGTGAATGAAGAGACATTAGTCTCGGACTCTGCTCTGGACCAGTGCCTTACAGGGCAGTTCCTCCAAGACACAAACCCAAAAAGGGAAGGAAAAACCGCTTTTGTCTGCCAAATAAATGGAAACCTGGCTACAAGAGTTGTCCAGCGACCCTACACACACAGCCGCCTGCCCTTCCCCCTGCTTGCTCATCTCATCGCTGCAAGGCTGCGGGTGTGGGCAGTCTGCGGATCAGCCCTGGGGACCAAACATGCTCCGCAAGCCGGCACCGCACTTCAGAGCAGGGTTTGACACGTGCATTCTCATGCTCAAGACGAAATTCAGGTTGCTATCTTGTGAGGGTGGCTGCTAAGGTAAAGATTCAGAGGGCCAGGTGACTCACCAGCCAGTTCACCAAGTGTGCTGAGTTCTTCAGCTAAGAGGTTCTGCTATAAATAAATTTTTGCATGGAGGGGAGAATATATAAGCATGCAGATTGCTTTTACTTACCTTTTTTTATCCTAGAAACATGACAACAGGAAAGCAGAAAGGGCAGAGTATTTTGTCACGTGGCTATAAGGAACAGCAGTAAAATGCTGTTTGCTGACCAGGATGGAAGTGTGACATCAAACCCCAAAATGAGAGAACTTAGGATCTGTAGATTTGTGCCAAGATAACCGATTCAGTGCTTGACGTCTCAGGGAGCTAGTAGATAAATATGCTGTCTCATGGATACCCAAACCAATTTCATCTGATATTGAACTTTCCATTTCCAGTTGATATCTTACGTTATGAATCTTTTAAGTAAATCTGTCTGTGGGTACTGCAAAACATGGGAAAACAGGGCTCTTATCGCAGCTGGAGGAGGAGAATAGTCTGTTTTTTCAATGCCTGCACAGAACAGACTGAAAGCATCCTTGGCCTGTCCAGCCTCGCTGGGGTGCGGAGGGCTCCCTCGGCCATCCCAGGAATCATAGAATCATAGAATGCGTTGGGTTGGAAGGGACCTCTAAAGGCCATCGAGTCCAACCCCCCTGCAGTGAGCAGGGACATCTTCAACTAGATCAGGTTGCTCAGAGCCTCATCCAGCCTGGCCTTGAATGTCTCCAGGGATGGGGCCTCCACCCCCTCTCTGGGCAACCTGGGCCAGTGTCTCACCACCTTTAGTGTAAAGAACTTCTTCCTGATGTCTCATCTAACCCTGCCCTGCTCTAGTTTAAACCATTGTCCCTCGTCCTATGGCTACATGCCCTTGCAAACAGCCCCTCCCCAGCTTTCCTGTAGGCCCCCTCCAGGGACTGGAGGGCCGCTGGAAGGTCTCCCCGGAGCCTTCTCTTCTCCAGGCTGAACAACCCCAACTCCCTCAGCCTGTCCTCACAGCAGAGGGGCTCCAGCCCTCCCAGCATCTCCGGGGCCTCCTCTGGACCTGCTCCAACAGGTCCATGTCCTTCTTGTGCTGAGGACTCTAGAGCTGGACACAGTACTCCAGGTGGGGTCTCACGAGAGCAGAGTAGAGGGGGAGCATCACCTCTCTTGCCCTGCTGGCCATGCTTCTTTTGACGCAGCCCAGGATGCGATTGGCCTTCTGGGCTGCCAACGCATGTCGTTGGGGAGGAATGGGAAGGGGAGGCTGTCCCAAGGACAGAAGTGTGCCACTGTGCAGGAGGCGGCTCCACACGTGGAGGTGCGGTCAGGCTCTGCCAGACAGAGCGTGTTCCACACTCCGGGAAAGCCAGGTTGGGGTCCAGCAGCTCAGCAAATTCACAAAGGATCAAGGAAGATTTTATCCAAAGGTACCGTTGGATTATTTGTTGCCGTTGCTCTGATCAAATTTGCTTTGTTGCCTTAATAGTAAACATGTTAGTTGTGAAACTCGGGGCCATGAGCCAGTATAAAGGGATAAGATAATGGATGTTGCTTGAGCCTTTTACCGTCTTTGTAGTTAGAGCGGTTATTGGAAGGCACTAATCCCGCTCTGCTGATTATTGACTTTTGAATGAATCCTCATACACTCTCCAGCAGCAAAACTTGTGGGTTTTCAGTCTCGGTAAAGCTCAATAGAACCAAGACCTTGTCATTTATTTTCACTGTTACTATTATTTTTCTATTTCAAAGCAAGAGTTTTCTGCTGCGAATTCCCCGCTGTTTGATCACAAAAGCAAGCAAGGGAAATTGTTATTTTTCATCCTGAACCTTTTGTCCTTTTTATTTTTATAATCCACGTGAGGCGACTTTGCTGGTCATTAGCCGAGTTAGTAAAGCGAGCTTTCTTTGTTGGGCAATAGCAGGGAAACATCAAATGTCTGGTTCCATGGTAGCAATTTGCTCTTGAAATAAAGCAAGCGTTGATAAGTTGCTACCCTCAGCTATATTTGTCCTTGTAAATAAACATCATCAGGATTTGAGCACAAATACACGTTGTTTTGCCCTGCTTAGCTATGCTGAGATAGTGTCAGGCTAACGAAATTTCCTCCGCATCAGATAGACTTGTTCTGTCGCGCTCTGGCTTCGCAGACGATGTGTGTTTCTGCACACCTAGCCAAGGATGTGGTTTTTTTTCTCTTGAGGCGTTGTTCAGCACAGCAAATACCCCTGGCAGCGCATCCCGTTAATGCAGAGCGGGGCGTGCGTGTGAGAGGTTTGCATTTCGGAGGCCAAGGTTTCCGTCAGTGGAATGACTTGCCCCTGCGGTGCCTTGGAACGGGGGATTTGCTTGGAGGGCACGGTGGTTTGCCAGCACAGGGCAGGCGGGGGACATCACACCCTCGGTGCCCGCCTTGCCGAGGCAGCTTGGGGACAGCAATGGATACATGCTGGCTTAAGCAGGCCAGAAAAAGCCCTGGAGATGCGTCTTTGAGAGAAATAACTCAGTTTTCCAGGATACCCATCAAAAAAGGTCACTAACCATTTGGCGATGGGCTGTTCAGCTTCAAAAGTGAACCTCACAAAATCAGGATTGTGCTTCTTCCCAGACAGGCAGCGGGACCCAAAATAAAACGAAGCAGCAGCAGGAGGCCAAGGGAAACACGATGGTGACAGTTGTTCCACTTGCAGCAGCGGAGCCACCGCTAATTTGGGCCGGAGGATGGGAGCACATGGCAAGAGGTGGTGTGGTGGGTTCAGTAGGTGAACACATCGGGTCAGCCCTGAGCTGCAGGTGCCGCGTGCTTTGCAGTGAGGTGAATCACGGCAGAAATAGGCAAATTCCGCCCCTTCGCCATCACTGAATTTTCCATAGCCCGCCCTAGAAAATTCAAAGGGATTACACAGCTTCCAGACTGAATCCTGACGTTTAATGGGGGTTTCAGCTGTTTGGACACGCTGCGGGATTTGCAGTGTGTGTGCATCCCCCTCCCCGCTCGCTTAAACAAAGGGATCTCTGTACTCGACAAGTTAGCTGCCCCGCCTGCTGCGCACCTGAGACCCAGAGAAAATGCTTTTCTTCACACTTCTGATTAGCAGTAATTAGATTAGGGACGTTCATAGCGATGGAGGGAGTCTCTCCTCCGTGGAAGAACGTCCTGTAGAAGCTGGTAAGGGAGCGGGACAGCTCTATTACTGTGATTAACTCCGGGTTTGGCTGGAGCACGTGCGAGATCCCTTGGTGCTAGGAACTGTACATCCAGCCTGGGAAGACGGTCCCCGCTGCAGAGAGGCGTATCTTCTGGCTGTTGCGCTCCTCTCCTTTTAATCCTCCAGATCATGCTTTGAGCAGTGGAAACGGTGAGTTCCAGCTGCAGGGAGTTCCGTCTCAGGAGTGAGCGCTGCCCTGGTTCCGCAGGGGTACCTGCTTGTCCCGGAGTGAGGGAATGGGAAGACTTTCTTTCCCTTGTCCTGCCTTGAATTTTCATGACACTTCTAGCAGCTCAGCGCCTTCGAGGCCTCCACCGCATTTGGCAAAATTGGCCAAGAAACTGAAATATTCCCAAAAGAGGGGCAGGAGGAGCCCGCAGGAGGACACGGGCGGACCTGCAGCGGGCGATGCACTAACGCGGGGCCCGTGAAGAGCAGACGGAGAAACACGTTGGGGGAACCTGTCGCCCAGGTTTTCAAAACCGCTGGGCAAATATTAAACCTAATTACCTGTAGGCAAGTAGACATACTAAAGCCTCTCTGAAAACATTCTCCACCGGAACATTTTTTTGACAAGGAAAAACTAATTCTGGGCTTATTAAGCAGTTTCAATAAATAGAATCACACTGATGAACAGACACTGCTTAATTGCCATCTATAACACAGCTGGGGAACTAGAGAGCAGGAGCTGAGACTCCGGGCTCACAGCCCCCTTCTTAGCGCTTCCCCCTCCCTTTTCCCCGAAAAAAACCCAAAAAAGATCAGATCCACCTTCTGGCAGAGATCAGTTACGTGCTGCTTTTGAGCAGAGATTCAGTATATTATTCTCCAATTCAGGCCAAATGCCGAAGTGAATCTGAAGGTGGTTCAGAGGCATGTCAGAAGGAAATTGGTCAGAAAATGGATGTTGGGTGGGCGTGAGTAGCACGGCACGGTGTAACTCGCAAGGCTTCGGCACTCAGTGGGAGAGCAAAATTGGTTTAAGTGAGAATAACTTACACGGATTTGGGGTGGGGGTGGACGTACAAGTACAAATCCTGAAAATGGCCTTTTTCTTGGAGGAGAAGAAGAGGAGAGGCTGGGAGGGGATCCGTTTGTGGTGAGAAGCGGGTACCAGCCCTGGGAACAAAGGGCCCTGTTTGCTGGATGTGCCCTGAGGAAAATGCGGATCCGTTCCAACCTCCCAGAGCTCCCTCTTCCTCCTCCGTGGCCTGGGAGCCTCCCTCCCTGCCAGCCCCACACCCAAGCCCGATGCAGAAGCATTCATTTAGGGCTCGTTAATTAAAGCAAAGCCGCGGCGGAGCGCTGCCAAAGCTGGAGGTGGCTGGCAGCCCCCAGCCCATGCCGCTTCGTTTCGTCGTTTCCTAAGAGAGGGAATAATGCTCGGTGCCGACTGCTTTGGGGGAAAGAAAAAAGAGGTGCGGTAGTAACAGAAAACCGCGGAGCTCGGATTTTGCGTAGATGGCTTATTAGGTCAGAGCGGGAACACGCTTTGATTTGTGTTCCTCATGATTGTACACGGGCACTAATTGGCCAAAGAAGCAAGGGATCTTTGTTGCTTTTGCAGTTTAATGAGGAAAATATTGTGTAATGTGATGATTATTTTCTAATCAAAAAAGCAGAGGAACAGAATGGGAAAGAAAACCAATGAGTGAATAACGACTGTGATTTTAATTAATATTTCCGTGTGCTAGTCAGTTTCTCTGTCCTATAACTGGTTGTTAGGCCTAAATATGCCCTAATGTTATATAAATATTGTACTGATTAATATTTAATATATTAGGCTTAATATTCTAGACATATTTCCCTTAATATGCCAAGCATCTTGGCTCTGCATACTTCTACTCACAAGTACAGGTCCATTTAAGCCACCAGGACTGCTCAGGGACTAGAATGAGGCATTTGTGTTTGTGGGACTGCGTTTTTTTGTGTCCTGTGCCTGAATACGGGCAAATCGTTGCTTAAGTTTGTAAAAGCAATATATGATCTGTCTATGGGAGAGCCCTGCATTCAGGACAGTGAGACAGACACATTTGCTAAGGCATTTTGGAGCTGGATTCTCTCCTCACTTACATCCACTGGTGGTCTTCCCCACAATCCAGTGGGATTACCCCATACCCAACGGTGGGATATTTTGTTTCATGAGGGATTTGCTTTGATGCGGCAAGACTAGATGGATAGATGACGATAATACTGGACCAGAGCATTTTTATCAGCGAATCTCAAAGCACTTCACAAGGTGAGACCAATATCATTGCTCCATTTTACAGGTGGGGAAACTGAGGCGGGAAGAGGTTGAGGGCCGGGGCTGTGCATCTGGCAGCGTGTTGGCCAAGCCGGGGGTCAAACCCAGAAGGTCTCCCATCCCCTCCCTCCTCCGCAGCCTCGCCACTAGTCCTCACTTCCCAAAACATGTCCCCTTTCAGCAAGCTCAAGGTTCACACTCACGTCTTCACACTCAATGCCTCCTGGAGAGGGGCTATGTAACTCTCAGCAACTGGCCCTTTTGTCCCACGGAAAAGCAGAGCTCTCTGCAAAGCTGAGCTAAGGAGGAGAGAGAGTAGGATGCCCGACACACCACTGTGTTATAAACAAAGAAGCGTGAAGGATCAGAAGCAATAAAATGTCTGTGATCCCTGCAGCATTTGGAAGAACAGGTTGGTGCCTCTCTGGGTTGGAAGGACTGTTTGTCATGGACACTTACGTTCTCAGGAAATATTCAGCATGACTCTCTACTACCTTTGAGTCTTGGAGGAAATTAATATGATTCACTGAGCTTTCACATGACAGACTACTGTGGAGTTGTGGCTCTGCTGCGCTCTGTGAGACCCCCCTGCAGTGCTGCCTCCAGCGCTGGGGCACCAACAGCAGAAGGACACGGAGCTGCTGGAGCGGGGCCAGAGGAGGCCCCGGAGATGCTGGGAGGGCTGGAGCCCCTCTGCTGGGAGGACAGGCTGAGAGAGCTGGGGGGGTTCAGCCTGGAGAAGAGAAGGCTCCGGGGAGACCTTCCAGCCCCTGCCAGTCCCTCCAGGGGCTCCAGGAAAGCTGGGGAGGGACTCTGGAGCAGGGAGGGGAGCCGTGGGACGAGGGGAATGGTTTTACACTGAAAGAGGGGAGATTTGGATGAGATCTGAGGAAGGAATTCTTGGCTGTGAGTGGGGTGAGCCCCTGGCCCAGGTTGCCCAGAGCAGCTGTGGCTGCCCCATCCCTGGAGGGGTTCAAGGCCAGGCTGGACGGGGCTTGGAGGAACCTGGGCTGGTGGGAGGTGTCCCTGCCCAGGGCAGGGGGGGGCACTGGGGGGGCGTTAAGGTCCCTTCCAACCCAAACCATTCTGTGATTCTATGAATTTGTGGACCGGCTGCACACGTGACAATACAGTGTACTTTGGGTCCCCTGCATATTCATAGCAACCAGGCTCCAGTTTCACTTCACACAGGCTATTCTCAAAGCAATTTTTGCTGTTGCTGTTGTTGTCGTTGTCACAAAACGTTTTAATTAATCAGGAATTTTAATTAATTGTAACCCCGCTGAAAATGCCAAGACAAAAGCACAAATATAAGGAGGTGGTTGCTCAGGTCAGAGCAGCCCGTTTTCAGTTAGATGTACTCGCTCTGAGATCACAGGATGTAATTACAGACATGGGCACCGGGAAAACATGGGATTCTGAATGGCATTTTAATGTTGTGGAGAAAGATGGTGGTGTTTTTATCACAGAATGGTAAGTTTGGAAGGGACCTCTGGAGATGATCCAGTCCAACCCCCTGCCAGAGCAGGGTCACCCACAGCAGGTGGCACAGGAACGCGTCCAGGCGGGTTTGGGATGTCTCCAGAGACGGAGACTCCACCACCTCTCTGGGCAGCCTGGGCCAGGGCTCTGCCACCCTCACAGGAAAGAAGTTCCTCCTCACGTTTAGGTGGAACTTCCTATGGTCAAGTTTGTGCCCGTTACCCCTTGTCCTGTCACTGGGCACCACTGAAAAGAGCCTGGCCCCATCCTCCTGACACCCACCCTTTAAGTGTTTATCAGCCTTGATAAGATCCCCCCTCAGTCGTCTTTTTTGCATATTAAAAAGACCCAAATCCCTCAGCCTTTCCTCACAAGAGAGGTGTTCCAGTCCCCTCATCATCTTGGTAGCCCTATGCTGCACCCTCTCCAGCAGTTCCCTGTCCTTCTTGAGCTGGGGAGCCCAGA
>VYZM01016428.1:170902-220574 GCA_013398915.1 Dromas ardeola | reverse complement strand
GGGAAGGGAGGAAGGGAGGAGAGGAGGGAGGGAGGGAGGGAGGAAGGACGGACGGACCCGGGATGCCAAAGGCAGTGGCCGAAGGGAAGAGGTTAGTGAGGGGTGGCACTGAGCCAAGACTGACGTTGATAATCACGCTCCAAGAAAAGAAGAGCGAGTAAAATAACGAAATGAGGGGCAGCTGAAAGAAAAAACTCAGGAGCTTACAAGAAAGCTGGGGAGGGACTTTTTAGGCTGTCGGGTGATGGCAGGACTAGGGGGGATGGATTAAAACTAGAGATGGGTTGATTCAGAATGGACGTTAGGAAGAAGTTCTTCACCATGAGGGTGGTGAGGCACTGGAACAGGTTGCCCAGAGAGGTGGTGGAAGCCCCATCCCTGGAAGTTTTTAAGACCAGGCTGGATGGGGCTCTGAGCAACCTGATCTAGTGGGAGGTGTCCCTGCCCATGGCAGGGGGGGTGGAACTAGATGATCTTTAAGGTCCCTTCCAACCCTGACAATTCTATGATTCTAAAATAGCCGGAAATATATATGTTGAGATAGAATCATAGAATCATTCAGGTTGGAAAAGACCCTTGGGATCATCAAGTCCAAGTAGGAAGCTACTAGTGATGGGAGAAGGGAGGGCTGGATGGAAGGATCAGGAAATTCTGTGATTCTATGAACTCATGTTGGGTTTGAGGTGGAAATAATCCTCTGAGCCGTGGCGGGAGGGTCTGCTCATGCACCCGTTGATCTGTGCTGCTCCTGCTACTGCTCGGACACCTTTCCACCCTGGCTGTGTAAACTGCTCCTTTCTTTTCATTTCTCCCGCTGATTCTTGCCTGTTTCTGCAGCTGGGGGCCGGTGCTTTCCGTGGTAATAGGCTCACTATTGCTTTGAATCAGGAGGACTTTTATCAGCCCACTGTTCCTGTAATTTGCCGTGGTTTAGAGAGATAATGAGGATTTGGGTATGTAAAGAAACCCTAAAGCACACATGGAAATCAACACCAGGGAGTGCAGCCCCGAATGTGAATGTGCGAGTGAGGACTTAGTGCAGGAAACCCAAAAAAGCCACACATAATCTTCCTGAGCTGGCAAACACGGGTTATCTTACTTGTTTAAATGAGTGGAGAACAGAAGGCTTTTCTTTCCTTGTGTTGCTCTGTAGCTGTGTTGCAGTTCATCCCCCGCTGGGCACCGTTGCCTGCGTGACTTTGGCGAGGAAGCCAACTGCACCGGCCCAGTATGGCACTGGGAGGTGGTCTGGAGAGCCCAGGAGCCACGGGCAGCAGGCCATCGCCCCACCACGGCGACCAAAAGAATCGAAGGACTCCTCGTTATGCCGGAGGAACCACAAATAAAAACCGGAGGGGAGGGGAAGTTCCTTAAGATTAATGTTCTTTTAGGGTAAAAAAATGTGAAATGCTTCCTTGCCAGGGATGGATCCTAGCAGCAGACACCCGCTGCGGTCAGGAATCATGCGGGCAGTAGGTTTGAGCGGGCAGCAGCAAAACTGCACGTGCAAGCGGGGTGGAAGCGCCGTGGTTTGCTCCCAGCTTCCGCAGCGGCGCAAATCGCTCGTAGCATTCTTGGCACCCAGTTAGTGCTCCCGTCTATAATTTCAGAAGCTTCATTCTAAGGTTGGGGGTGGTGGTGGTGAGGGAAATACATCAGGCCTGTTATTTCTGCTGGCAACGCTGGTACTAAAAATACCGGCATGAACGACATTATGGAAGCTGTATTTGAGTTCATCGATAGATTAATTTTGACTGGACAGCAGGAAATATTTCTAATGGTGAAACGTGTTACACTGTGGATTGTCATTCCTGGAGAAGAAGTAAAAGCCTTATTGCCTGGGAGCTTTTAAAGGGAAGGTTTAGGAATGAAGAGGAGGGAACAATCTGAGAATCATGGAATGGGTTGGGTTGTAAGGGACCTTAAAGCCCCCCCGGTGCCCCCCCCTGCCCCGGGCAGGGACACCTCCCACCAGCCCAGGTTGCTCCAAGCCCCGTCCAACCTGGCCTTGAACCCCTCCAGGGATGGGGCAGCCACAGCTTCTCTGGGCAACCTGGGCCAGGGGCTCACCGCCCTCACAGCCAAGAATTCCTTCCTAATATCTAGCCTAAATCTCCCCTCTTTCAGTTTAAACCCATTCCCCCTCGTCCCATGGCTCCCCTCCCTGATCCAGAGTCCCTCCCCAGCTCTCCTGGAGCCCCTGGAGGGACTGGCAGGGGCTGGAAGGTCTCCCCGGAGCCTTCTCTTCTCCAGGCTGACCCCCCCCAGCTCTCTCAGCCTGTCCTCCCAGCAGAGGGGCTCCAGCCCTCCCAGCATCTCCGGGGCCTCCTCCGGCCCCTCTTGCATCATGCCCCGATATTTTGAGTGTTTGGGAGCCCCTGAGAGGGACCAGTGAGCAACAACCACAAAAATCTCACTTCCATGAGCCGGAGGAAGCAGCCCCACAGCCGGGTCTGGTTCCCGGGGTTGGCAGTGTCAGGCTGGGGCTCCAGAGGGCCAAACCCTGGTGGCTTTCGGCTGCACATGGGCTACCACGCGGTTCCTGGCAGGAGCTGCTGTGGCCACAACCCCCCCCAGGGCAGCAGCTCGCTTGGGCTGTGGTGGTGTCGCAGGAGCTGCTG
This sequence comes from Dromas ardeola, assembly GCA_013398915.1. Lineage (NCBI taxonomy): Eukaryota > Metazoa > Chordata > Aves > Charadriiformes > Dromadidae > Dromas > Dromas ardeola. The sequence continues at coordinate 217,953 of VYZM01016428.1, read as the reverse complement.
CAGAGACCGACCAGACAACCCGCCCTGCCCGCCAGAGATGCTCCGGGCTGGCCTGGAGGTGTCTGGAACAGAGATGTCTGCCCTCCACCCCTGTCCTGGTTTGAGCAGCACAGGATTAATTTCTCTTTCAGTAATTTTACTTTTCAGTGAAGTCTCTTCTAATGCCTGGGAAAACTGCACTTTTAGGAGACTCTAGTGTCTGAATTGGTGAGAATATTGACTTTGTCGCCAGCTCTGGGGTGCGGGTTTCAAGGTCTCGGTGTTTTCGAGGTGCGGGGACGAGGAGGAGCGAGACCCGGGCATTGCCCCAAGCTGCCAACAGGGTTATTCCACACCACAAACGGCACATTTCTCTCTCTCTCTCTCTCTCTCTCCCTCCCTCGCTGGCTGCCATCCTGATCACGCCTGGCCCCGGTGCCGGAGCCCTGAGCCCTTCCCTTCCTCCCGCAGCCGCAGCGCTCGCAGGGTCCCACATCGGCTGTCCCTGCGGGGAGGGCACGGCTTCTGCTGGGGAACGGGCTGGGTACAGTCCTCGTGTGTTTTATATCGGCATCGGGATCGATACTGGTTCTTTAGTGTCATTAATGTGAATTATTTAGTCTTATTCTATTAAATCTGTTTATATGTCAACCCTCGGGTTTCCTTGTTTTTCCCCAATTCCCCTTCCCGAGTGGGGAGGGCTCATCGGGCAAGAGAATAATTGTCTAAACGACCATAAGTTGTTGCGGGTTCCTCAAACCATTGCAGCCCCGCAGAAGGAACAGCAGCTCCACGCTGAGGTCCTGTGTGTCTCAGGCTCCAGGGAGTGAGGTGCGGGATGGGGACCCCCCGGGACGTCACAGCCTGCACCTTCGGGGCTTCCCTCGCGCGGTGGTTTGGTCCCTGGAGGGCATGTTGGAGCGGTTTCAGCATGTGCCACCCTATAGAAGTCCCCAGGAGGCCAGGACATGAGGAGAGCAGCTGTGCCCCAGCTGTACCCCCTCCTTGGAGATGCTCGCAGAATGCTTTTCCCAGGGGACCCCTGCTGGGTTCATCCACCTCATTCCCATCTTCCCCATTCCCTTGCCCCTTTCTCCGGCTCTTGTCTTGGCATGAGTTGGGATGAGTGTGATTTCCAGCTCTCCGCTCCAGTTCCCAGGCAGAGGCGGCTGTGACAGTCCTGCCCGAGCGGGGACAGACACATCCACCCGGCCCGCCCTCCCCAGCCCTGCCCGGGTGAGATAGCCTGAGTTATGCCATTGAACTTTTCTAATTGATTAGTTAATGAGCCACTTGTTTGCCTTGGGTTACGCAGCACTATTGCCTCTGCTTGTAGATTGGGTGCTGCTTTTTATCACCCATTTCCCCATATCCCATCGGTTGCAAACCTATTGTGTAGATACTAGTAAGCTGCAATTTAAAGGGGACACTGGCAGGGCAATTAAATGCCAAATCAGCGTGTTTCCCAAGTTCAGAACATCTTTGTATTTGTTTTCTTTTCTTCCCAGCAGCTCTCCGCCCCAGCCCTGACGGTGGCAAAGCTGGGGGCTGTTCTTGTGCGTGGGATTGCAGGGAAATGCAGGGAAGCGGGGCCGGAGAGGAAAGGGAAGATCTGCGCTGTTTGGAAAACTCAAAAGTTTTGAGAAACTAATGAGATGTCCAAACTTTCCTAGATACTTTCTGGAAAAACAAAAGCCTACCCCATCAAAACGGTGCATCATCCGAATGCCAGCCCTAGGTGGGTGGGAAGAGAGAGTCAAAGTCGTCTACACTAATTAAACCTCAGCCTCTATGAATCCAGTCAGACCTCTCCGGAAGGCAGGAACGTTTTACACCAGGAACAGTTCAATAATACTAGAGTTAGGCTTAAACTCCGACGATCAGATGTGGGGTAAATTTATTACGAGGCAGGTTTCCCAAATCTAGCTGGGTGCTTTATAACACGGTTCAGACGGTCGCTTCGAACTGCGGCGCGTCTTCTTCTCAGCTGCTCTCGGGAAAGACTTATGGGCATTTGCAAATTAAATCAATAAGGAATTTCTCAATTGAAGCTGAGGACATGGGGGATGACAAAGACTGATGAAAGCAGTAGGAGGAACATACTCATTTTCTGAGATGTTTGTCACGGCGGCCGCTTCCCAGCATAGTGGGCGAACGCATTTGCACGTGTTAAATACAGTTCTGCTCTCAGTTCTTGTGTCTACCTAGAAAGCGGCTCGTTGAACCAGAACTGGTCCGTGCACCAGCGACAGCTCCTTCCACCGTGGCACCTGCGGCTTCTGCGGGGGGCCGGTGGCCGCCACCCCGTGCAGACGGAGAAGACGTTGGGAAGAGGTGGCAGGCTTGCTCCCTGATGCTGTCCCCAGAGGCTCGCTTCCCAGCCGCCTCCGCCTCCTTTCTTGGTAGCGCAGCGCTCTGGGGCTGCCATTAAGAGAAGGCGGGCCTGGCAAGGAGAGCTTAATTGCCAGCCTGGCCCCAAGCCAGGCTTTCAAGAGGCAGGAGAGCGTCTGGCCAGGGTACCCCAGGCACCTGATTCGGGGTCGCTCCCTTCTCCGCTGGCAGGAGCTGCCGTGCCAGAAGCTGACACGAAGCTCTAGGCCAGCGCGGGGACCTGTCCCTCAGCCGGGGAGGGCGGGAGAGGCTGGTTCAGGGGCACCCTCAGGATGCCATCGGGCTGGCTGAGTCACCCAGGGGCGCGGGGGAGCTCCGCTGCTTTCCGCCGGTGGCCAGTCCTCAGTCCACTGGTTTTATAGGAGCTCTCCCAGTTAGAGCCACGTCCTTCCCTCCTGCGGCCACCGAGAGGTCACGGGACAGTGCTTGGATCCGGCTACAAAGCCCCAGCTCTTGCAGAGCAAGGGCAAACAAATTATTTGTGTTCTTTCGGCAGCGGGTGCGTTCATTGTGGCATGTATGTTTGTACTCTTCCACCACGCCGTACGGGCACGGGAATATTTGTCAGCACGCTGGCTCCCAGTTCCACCCAGCGCCCCAGCAGCCTCGCGGGGAGGCAGTGACCGGCCGTCCCGGCTCAGGGAGATGGGGACATGGAGAGACACACGGCGGGACCCCAGAGCAGAGCCCTCGGGTCTCCTCCCTGCCAGGGAATGCCACTGAGGATTCCCGAGGGCTTCAAACCCTTTTCCAAGTAGTACTTTTTTTGGAATAGCTCGGCTGAAAAGCTCGGGGAGACGCTGGGCAAAACTTGTTCCTTCTTCTTTCTCAGGGCAGTGGTAGGTGGGAGACTCGGGGCTGAGGCAGAGCCTTCCCCCATGGCCACGGAGCGCTCACCCTCCTGTCCCCCCGCTGGTATTTTCTAAACATCATCTGGATTTGAGGATGCCTGGAGGGTTAATGTTATGCGGTTGAATCCTTGTGGCAGGTGTCAGGGAAAAGCTGTGCATTTCTCTTCCCTTCAGATAACCTGCTCTCGGAGCAGAAGTCTAGAAGTTATGATTTAAATACATCCAAATGCATGTAATTAATCACAAGTGCAACATACCTCCTTTCCTGCTGCGAAACCTTATTAACAGCGTGGGCGGAATCCTAAAATACCAGTCTTGCCACCTTTCAGCTCAAAATCCCCAGCTTGGAAAGCCTCAAGGCAGCCAGCAGACTTGAGCAGCCAGAACCAAAACACCCTCCCTCTGCCCAGGGCTTTTATCACCTCTGCAGCAGACAGTCCCAGTACACAGCAGACAATCCCAGTACACAGCAGACAACGTACCAGTACAGGTTGGGGGCTGACCTGCTGGAGAGCAGCTCGGTGGAAAGAGACCTGGGAGTCCTGGTGGACAACGGGATGGCCATGAGCCAGCAATGGGCCCTTGTGGCCAAGAAGGCCAATGGCATCCTGGGGGGCATCAAGAAGAGTGTGGCCAGCAGGTGGAGGGAGGTCATCCTCCCCCTCTGCTCTGCCTTGGTGAGGCCACACCTGGAGTGCTGTGTCCAGTTCTGGGCTCCCCGGTTCCAGAAGGACAGGGAACTGCTGGAGAGGGGACAGCAAAGGGCTACCGAGATGATGAGGGGACTGGGACACCTCTCTTATGAAGAAAGGCTGAGGGATTTGGGTCTCTTCACTCTGGAAAAAAGACGACTGAGGGGGGATCTTATCAAGGCTTATAAACACTTAAAGGGGGGGTGTCAGGAGGATGGGGCCAGGCTCTTTTCAGTGGTGCCCAGGGACAGGACAAGGGGTAACGGGCACAAACTTGACCATAGGAAGTTCCACCTAAACGTGAGGAGGAACGTCTTTCCTGTGAGGGTGGCAGAGCCCTGGCCCAGGCTGCCCAGAGAGGTGGTGGAGGCTCCGTCTCTGGAGACATCCCAAACCCACCTGGACGCGTTCCTGTGCCACCTGCTGTGGGTGACCCTGCTCTGGCAGGGGGCTGGACTGGATGATCTCCAGAGGTCCCTTCCGACCCCACCATTCTGTGATTCTGCGATCCCCATTTGGATTGGGAAGTTTGCCCTCCATGGGAGATCCATGGCAGTTGTCCAGGATTTATTCCTGGGACTGTGGTCGGTGGGGTGCGGTGGTTGGTTCCATCCTCTTAAGGGAGGGGCAGCACATTGCGGACCTGGGAACGCCATGACTCGAAGGTTGCTGAGCGGAGATAGCCAGGCTCGCGTCAGCTTGGCAGCATGCCCCGGGGCTCGTGGCAAGCGCACCGCTCGGAGATGGAGCCCCTGAGCTGTCATCACGCCAGGGAAGATGGACAGGATACGAGGAATGGCATAATCGCACTTTCCAGAATTGATTCCTTCGCAGCTTAACATGTTAAAACATCAAAAGTACTGAAAAAAACCACCCCATCTGCTACCAGAGCTAATCAAACACATCAATTATTGCTTCAGAAAGACAGTTGCTGCTAGATTTGATATCCCAAAAAAGCAAAGCTGCTTTAAAGCATCTTTTTATTTCAGCTGAGTGTTTTCATGACAGCACATGATTCCTAATGAGTGCTAGCACAGCTAGGACACACAGAAAAACATGTCAGCTGTGCAAAAACCAGCTGTAGGCACGGGGGAAGTGACTCTGAATCCCAATGGATTTCAGTAGAACTTTGGAAGCTGTGTTTGTCGCGTGAGGGCTTGGAACCGGGCTGGGAACTGGGCACGTCCTCCCGAAGTCTTGCTTTGATACACCGAGTCATGCACTGACCCTTAGTATCTGGGAAAAATATGCAAGGTTGCTCTATTCTTATTCCTAGGATCATCGAGTGGTTTGGGTTGGAAGGGACCTTAAAGCCCATCCGGTTCCACTCCCTGCCCTGGGCAGGGACACCTCCCACCAGCCCAGGTTGCTTGTGGGATGTGGTGGTGGTACTTGGCTTGAGGCTGAAACACTGGGGCCGACGAAGAGGCTGGGTATGTCCCTTTGTTTCCTCTGTTGTCCACAGCGTATTTGGTTATGGAGAGCATCATCTGAAAAGGTTTTGAGAGGCAAAGTCACCTTCCAGCTATCAAAACACTTCAGATGAGGCAGATGGGAAACCAAAAATATTATTTAGGTTTGGGCAGTAAAACTGACATTGAACCCATTTGCCTCGTTTTTCAGGCTTTGATGATAGTTAATGACAGCTTACAGAAGTTGTAAGTGATCTAAAAAAGCCATAAAAAGCTGCTTTGTGTCCTTGTTCAGGGGATGAATTTAACAAAACCATTACAGGGCCTTAAAACACTGTTTTGACTTTCTAGAACCAGCTGTGGGATGATCCAGCTGCAGTTGGATCCCCCTTGCATCTAAGAGAACATTTAAGAGGATTAATCCCAATAATTTTAATTCAACAAAATGACCTTATGTAACATGACCGAGGAATTAATGAGAATTTTCTCATGTGGGTCATCACCAGCCCGCTGGATTTTTACTTTTTTTTCCCCTCTCATTGGTCCCATTGGAGCGTGGACAAAGTAGATTGACCGTGTAGCGCGTTGCGTGGGATCAGGAGGATAAGTCACTGGGAGCGGGAACCCTTTTCCCTTCGCCGGAGTATTATTTGGGAACGCAGGGGGAAGGACGCAGCTGCCAGCCTCCGCTGGTGCTATTTGAAACCCTTCTGGCTCCCAGGCTTTTTCCACAGAAAAATTGCAATCTCATCTAATGCAAATGCCGCTGCAGGAATCTGTGTAGTCCGGCTGCCTGTCGTGGTTTGTTTTTTTATAATCGGGGAGGGAGGGGGGGAAAAATCCCCATCTAATTGTTTTTGACTGTGTTTCTTTGCCGCTCTTACTGAGCCGAGCAGGATGCATATTAAAGCTAATTAGGTGCATGTAGGGTGTGCAGTATTTGATCTTAATATTAAGGGCCCCAGGAGAGGGCACGTTGTCAAAGTTACACAACTGCAAATTTCAGTAAAACCAAACTATGCCAGTGGCCCGCCGTTGCGTGAAGCCCGGGTCTGCGCCGCCCCGGCTTGCTGCGGGAGGTGGGGGTCTGGGCAGCCCCCCCTGTGCCCCCGCTCCTGCCCTTTGCTCCCCGGCCAGGCAGCTTGGGCTCCGGGGAGGGGAAAAACCCCACCTGGGGCAGCGAGAAAGAGGGTCTGTCGCCTTGCTTCAGTATCAGCAAGCGTGATACGGATTTCCCCCCCCCGCCTCCCGACCACACCCCAACGGCACCATCCCCGGTGTCGGGGCGTGCGGGGAAGGGGATGAAGTTTGGGTTTGGTTCGGCGGCAGCACTCGGGGTCGGGTCCTCAGCCCATGCCTGCCACCCGCCAGCACCAGCCCGACCTCCGCGGGAACGGGCAGCTGCCGGGAAACCGGGAGCTCGTTTGTAGTGTCATTAGCACTTGGGAGCAAGGTAGTGTGGCCGGGTACCGGGACTCCTCTGGGGACATGAGGCCAGTGGTCTCTGCGGGAAACAAAATATCGTTAGGGTGACTTGTGTGGGTAGAAGCAGTGGTATCGCAGCATCACGGAACGGTGGGGTGTTGGAAGGGATCTTCAGAGATCATCTCACCCAACCCGCTGCCAGAGCAGGGTCACCCAGAGCAGGTGGCACAGGAACGCGTCCAGGCGGGTTTGGAATGTCTCCAGAGATGGAGACTCCCCCACCTCTCTGGGCAGCCTGGGCCAGGGCTCTGCCACCCTCACAGGAAAGAAGTTCCTCCTCACGTTTAGGTGGAACTTCCTATGGTCAAGTTTGTGCCCGTTACCCCTTGTCCTGTCCCTGGGCACCACTGAAAAGAGCCTGGCCCCATCCTCCTGACACCCACCCTTTAAGTGTTTATAAGCCTTGATGAGATCCCCCCTCAGCCTGCTCTTCTCCAGGCTGAACAGCCCCAGGGCTCTCAGCCTTTCCTCGGCAGAGAGATGTTCCATCCCCTCAGCGTCTCCGTAGCCTCCGCTGGACTCTCTCCAGCAGTTCCCCGTCCTTCTGGAACTGGGAGCCCGGCACTGGACCCAGTGCTCCAGATGAGGCCCCGGCCGGGCCGAGCAGCTGAGGGCAGGGGACGGTCGGCCCCGTGCACAGCTGGGCTCCGCGTGGGTAATACTTAGGATTTAGCCACGGGATGCTTCATTTTCCTGACTTTGTGGCGTTCAATTCCAAAGGATGACTGCGTCCCTATGGCGTTTGGGTGGAGTGCTAGCGCAGTAGCTGGACTTGCCCTGCCCGCTCAGCCTTGCCCTCCTGTGAAGTATCAGTAGTGGCGTCTTTCATTTATCAGCAGTAATTAATTACTTTCAGGGTGCAGTAGGCTGCGTATGCTCTTCAACTTGTTTTATACGCACACTTAAAAGCGGAGTATCTCACTCCGCTGCCTCCTGTTAGGAAACGTAAGTGCTGTTAGAAAACAGCCTTCAGAGAGCAAAGGTGGGAAGGGTCCCTGCTGCACCCCGCGCCAGGGCACCAGCCCCAGCACAGACCCCCTCTCTCATGAAGGCAACGGAGCTTATAGCCCAGGAAACCTCCTCTCCTCTCACCCACCCCCTGGAAACCAAGTGAGGGTCACCCCTCGCGACAGCCCAAAGCCAAAAGGAAGCGTCGACGTAGAACTCAATTAAAAAAGAATTTAAAAAAAAAGACTAAGAGCCACTTCCAACAAGCCACAGGACGGCAGACACGCAGCGCCACACTGGGACTTCTCTTTAGTGCACTTGTTTCTGGTTTTGGGCCGTGTTAAACTGGAAATGAAGAGAATCCGGCGTATATTTTACACACCTGAAAACAAGCTGAAATCAAAGGTTTTTGGGAAGACGCAGTATCTGGCCCCTACGTCTCCAGAAGCTCGTCGTCGTTAGCTCAGTAGCTGCTCACCTACAGGCAAAAAGTAAGGTGGTGGTGACGTCCATTCTGAGTATGCACAAGAGAGTTTCTTATGACATGATTTTCTAGCTTTTTGGCCAGCATTAAGGTGCAGAAGCGCGTGCCCAGCTTGGACTAGACCTTGTGAAGGCATCGGTTACTTGCAGGCGCTGATATTGGGCACAAATTCAGCTGCCTTGGAAGAGCAAGGATGTTTCTGCCCTGGACAGGTCCATGAAACGTTTGCGATGGATTTGAATGAGCTCGGCCGTTTCCAGGGCCGTAGATTTTGGCAGCATTTACAGTGGCCTGCTGGATTTGCTTATTGTTTTTAACATGAACCAGCTGGTTGGTTAGAATAACGTCTTTGCGTGCAAGAAATACTTTGGTGGTAAGAATTCCGTTTTTGAGTGGCCCAAAGGTATTTCCTGCAGAGCGGAGATTTCCCCCAGCTGAGGGGAGTCTGTCACAGGGCTCCATCGGTATTTCTTGGACTGGCGTTAAAAACCCAGGTTGAAAAAAAATACGCTTTTTAAAATGAGCTCCGTTTGCAGTTTTTAGATGGCCCTGACTAAGGAAGCTGTTTTTCTTTTCAAAAAAGCGGGCAAACAGGCATCTTAATCTCCATCTCGGAGAATCTCTTGCGGGAATGGGATGTACGACGTGTCGTTCAAGCGCAGCCGGAGGGGGAAAAGGAGGAGAGGTTTGAGAGATCTGCGCCCTGTCGCTGGGGTCTGAACTGTGCCTTTGCAGTCTTTGAAACACAAGGTCATGGGCATCTGCGTTGATTTAGTTTAACATAATCCAGGAGTTTTTAATCGCATTTCAGGCTATTAAATGAGTGAGAAGAGAATTGCTGGAATTTAGCTTCATAACTCCCCTGTAAACAAATTTTTTAACCTCATATCAAGATAAAAATAAATTTAAAAGTGGCTGATTACCTCCAGCGGCAGATTTTCCATCAAAATTTGATCAACCCCTTCCCTACATATGAAAGTCAGATTTTTGCATGATTATTTGTCCCCATTGCAAACAAACCTTACAGAGTTTTCTTCAAAATCAGGTTTTTTGCCTTTTGACTCAGGCTCTGCCCAGCCTCACCAGAATCACAGAATGGTGGGGTCGGAAGGGACCTCTGGAGATGATCCAGTCCAGCCCCCTGCCAGAGCAGGGTCACCCACAGCAGGTGGCACAGGAACGCGTCCAGGCGGGTTTTGAATGTCTCCAGAGACGGAGACTCCACCACCTCTCTGGGCAGCCTGTGCCAGGGCTCTGCCACCCTCACAGGAAAGAAGTTCCTCCTCACGTTTAGGTGGAACTTCCTATGCTCAGGTTTGTGCCCGTTACCCCTTGTCCTGTCACCAGGCACCACTGAAAAGAGCCTGGCCCCATCCTCCTGACACCCACCCTTTAAGTGTTTATAAGCCTTGATAAGATCCCCCCTCAGTCTGCTCTTCTCCAGGCTGAACAGCCCCAGGGCCCTCAGCCTTTCCCCAGCAGAGAGGTTCTCCATCCCCTCAGCATCTCCGTACCCTTTGCTGTCCGCTCTCCAGCAGTTCCCTGTCCTTCTGGAACCGGGGAGCCCAGAACTGGACCCAGTGCTCCAGATGCTGCCTCCCCAGGGCATAACCTGTTTGATTCTGGCATGAAACAGAGAAGATTATTTTTGAAAGAAGAAGAGGGGAAGAAGGGAGAAAAAAAAAAAGCAGAAAAGTTTGTCGATCAAAAATAGATTTGCATGTGTGTTTGTTCAAAATTCTTCGTGCAAAATCTGCCTGGGAGCAGTCTATACCCTAAACGTGTGTGTATGATTGGGGCGCGCAACAGCCCGAGCAGCAACACATCCATGGGCAAATGCTTGGTTGTCCCCTTCACGCCACCTCCCTCCTGCCGTGGCCCCAGGGGTCTCCTGCAGCCTGTAGCATCTCAGGCTCTGCTCATCGGCTGGGCGGTTCTCCCTGCCCGCCTTGTCCATGTGGACTTCAGGAGCTCCCCCTGCGGAGCCCTGGGGAGCCCGGGGCTCTCCTGCCGTGGAGGGAAAGGCTGCAGAGGAGCACACAACCATCCAGGCTGGAGCGGAGCTGCAGGTCCTGCCCAGGGCACCACTGCCACTAGCTCAGGGTCCCGCAGCCCCGAGAGGTCGGACTCCTCGCTGTGGCACCAGGCTCTGCAGGAAAGCCGTGCAATGGCCTCTGAGAGCCTGCATTTTGTCTGGTGAAGGTGAGGAGCGAGGACTCTCTTACAGGGGCTGTACCCTTCATTTGCAAGGTGGTTGCTTGCCGTACACTCAAGAGCGTAATAATCTCTTCGTGATTTCTCGCCTGGCTTTATTCATAGAATCATAGAATCATAGAATCATAGAATCATTGGGTTGGAAGGGACCTCTGGAGATCACCCAGTCCAACCCCCTGCCAGAGCAGGGTCACCCAGAGCAGGTGGCACAGGAACGCGTCCAGGCGGGTTTGGGATGTCTCCAGAGATGGGAGACTCCACCACCTCTCTGGGCAGCTTGTTCCAGTGCTCTGCCACCCTCAAAGTAAAGAAGTTCCTCCTCATGTTGAGATGGAACTTCCTACACTCAAGTTTGTACCCATTACCTCTTGTCCTATTGCCTGGCACCATTGAAAAGAGTATTCAAGGAAATCGCTGTAATTTTAGGGATGTGCATTGATACGGGAAAACTTCATTCAGCTGGAAGCATCTTGCTGGTTGAAAGCAAATCACCTTAGGTAAAACAGAAACAGTATGGGATTTGTTTTCGCTGGTAGGCAACTGGAATTCTCTATGTATGTCTTTTACAGTGACGCAGGCAGTCTGAAGCCACACAGAGCTCCCTGAATTTAGCAGGAGACGTTTCAGAGGTGTTGGCTGGAGGTTCTGGAGTGATGATGAAGCGCAGGAGACATGAGGCAGGGCTGCGTCGGTCAGGAAAGGAGAACCTGCGTGTAGAGCCGTGGAAGGGATGGAGGATACCGAGCAGGGGTGTCCACAACAGGCTCCACCGCTGAGCGCTGCCATCTCTCTCCCTCTGGCACAAGAAGGGCAGGTTTTGTAAGATTAAATGTCTTCAGGCCGGCCGTGTTTAAGGAACTTCTTACTACATTCTTACAGGCTCTGCTGGCGCCATCTCGGGAATACAAACACTTCTCCTTGAGAGCTCTTGGAGGGCAGGTGAGGTACCAGAAGACAAGGGAAAAAATGTAAACAGGGTGCCTATCTCTAAATATAGAGGGAGAAAAGAGGAGTAAGAGTTACAGACCAGTCAACTTCTAGAAGCTTTCAGGAGAAACGAACTATCAATCAAACAATTCGCAAGCACCAAGGAGATAAAAAGGGAGATGAGTGACATCCAGCATGGATTATACAAAAATGAGGCACGTTAAACTGATCTCATTTGATTTCTTGGCAGGAGAAGGAGAGGAATAGTTGGTGCCACATCTAGATTTTGGGAAGGGCTTGACACAGTCCCACATGACTTTCCTAAAGTGGCCTGGAAAAACCGTCTGGATAAAACTGCTTTAGATGTTACACAGAAATGGATGAGTAGCACAACCCATTCCCAAAGAACAGAGTTACCGGTGGCTCGTGGTCAGAGCAGAGGACTCTCTCGACCAGAACTCTGCGGGGGTTGATTTCCTTCAAAACTTTCATCAGTTAAAAAATGGATGAAAATACATAATTACATCTGGCAGTGATGTGGAGCCGGGAGAAGTATTTGAACACATCGGAGGACAAGCTTTACAGCTTCAAATGGTCTTGGCAGGTCAGAGGACTGAGGACCGGGTCTGGTCTGGGGCAGTGCGCCTCGAGAAGGAGGACGACCCGGTGGGAGAAGGTCTAGAAGAGTCATTGCGTGGACTAAGCCTGGCTTAGGTTGGAAGGGCTGGAAGGAAAGTGCTGGAATAGCTTGTCTGGGACCGGAGCGGGGTTGGGGGGAGGTTTTCGGGATAGATGGACAAGAATTCCCCCCAGGAGTGAGCTAGGCGAACCTGCTGGAGCTATGATCTGCTCCCTCCAAAGCTGCCGCTCCGCAGCCGCCGGGGCAGCGCGTGTCAGCCGGGACACGCGGCAACATTATCTTCGGCTTTGCCTTTTTAATGCATTCGGTTTGTAGTGAGAGGCTGAAGGCATGTAAGTGCTTTGTTGAACGGGAGCCAAAGCGAGCCGCCACGCAGAATTGCCACCCCCTGTTTCCAAGTATTTCATTTATTTTGTAATTAAGCAATAATCGCGGAGGCACTGGGCACTTCTTGGGGATTAATGACTTGCTGGGGGACGGCAGAAGATCTGGTCCGTTTTCCCCAGCAAATACCTGTCTGTTAATGCCATTCTAAAACGAGTATGACAACGTAAGATGCAAACATATGGGGTTTGCTGCTAGCAGCCGAGGGGCAGGGAGCAGGCACTAATAGGGACATTAGACAATCAGGTTGCTTCAGTTGTCTCTCACCACTCCATTCAGAGCACAGTGTTTCATTAGTCACTTGGTGAATGAAATGGCTTTTTAATTGCTTTTAAAAATTACAGCATTGTCTCCCCCCTCCACAGCCCCCGGGGATCCTCTTAAATCCCTTTTCTTCCTTTGCCCTGGAGAGAAGCGGCTCTGCTGTGGCAGAGGAACCTGCCTGCAGCCCTTCCCTTTGTGTCTCAGACACGGGGGAAAATACCAGCCATTCAGAAAACAGAGGATTCACGTTTTTAGTGCCGAAAACTCTCCGTTCCCATTAATTTGCGGGTTGCTCGGGGACTAGCCCACCTTGCCTGAACCTTTAAAGACTTCCCAGCCTTGACACACAGCTCACTTCTATTAGTTCCTACACTCTGGGCATTTTTAGTATCCAAACCCCCCTGCTTCTCGTGTCCTGGGGCACACAAGCAGGCTCAAGCCATCTCCCACAACAATATACCTCCCGAGAGCCTTGTCGGAGCTTTGGATGTCCTCTGGGCAGTAAAACACGATGGCAGGCAAGAAGAAAGGCGGATCCCAAACGGGTGAGCGGCAGCATGAACGCTTCCAAAGGACTATGGAAAAAGCTGCTACGGGAGTTCAGCCATCAGCTCGCCAAGGCAAGCAAGAGGAGAAGCATTTGCTAAAAGCATATAGGACAATAAACCAGTTCACGGTGTCCTAGCAGGCTTCGGAACAGCACTAGTCAGTGGGGATTTGCTCGCTCAAATATTAGGTAGTGTGCTAACTGCGTGATTGATTAATCCGTGGGTACTTCCTACAGCAGAACTTCAATACTGGCATCCGCAGCATTGCTTTCAGTCGCCGTGGCTGCCTTCCCGGGGAGATTTCCCAGCAGAACAATTGGGGTGGTTTTTTCTCCACGCTCTTTTCTGCCCCCTTTAGAAGTAACGCTTTTATGTCGGCGCTTTGAACGATGTCGGTGCGTTCCCTGAGGGGCACCAGAGCCATTCTCCGTTGCTTAATTCTGCCCCTTCAAGACAAGGAGCCCTGTTAACTTGATGGGGAGCCTACTGGCTTGGAGTATTTAGCAGCATGGAGTATTTAGGCGTGAAAATCATAGAATGTGTTGGGATGGAAGGGACCTTCAAAGGTCATCTAGTCCAACCCCCCTGCAGTAAGCAGGGACATCTCCAACTAGATCAGGATATCTTCAATTAGATCAGGAAAATGTAAGCCAACAACTTCGTGGTGCAAGGCCAGAGATGGTTTAAACTCTGAAGAAGACCAAAGCTCACCTCTTTCCCTCTCCAGCTGCCCAGCCCTCTTTCTGCCATGTCCCGTCCCTGGCTGATGCCTCCCAGCGCCAGGCAGGAACGAAGTGAAGCCAGCCTGAGGTGTGGGCACGGCTCCGATCCCCACCGGCATGGCCAACGGCTGGACCAGGCAAATCTCAGCTGCCTCCTCTTGCCCCGCTTACGCTGCTCCTCATGCTTGTCCTCTTGTTGCCCCTTTCTTACCCCCCTCCTACGTTTCCTTCTCTTACTTACCCCAGAACCAGCATTTAGTCCCCTCTGCCCCAAAATCCAACCCTGAGCCAACCATGTGGAAAGAATGAATTCTTCCTGGCGACGCTTTTGCTTAACCGCCCGCCTGCCTCCCGCGGGAGCCCTGCTCTGCCGAGCCGCTCGCTGCCGTCCTCGGGGCTGGGGGGAACCGGTGCTGCGCGGTCTGTCTGGAATTCAGAGGGGGTTGATGCAGATCCGTGTGCTTTGTGCCAGCCGTAACTCTTCAGGTTTGACTGCAACTTTTGACGAAGAACACATTTCCCAGAAGTTCAGCAACTTATCTGAGTAACGGTAAATGGTCCGTGCGATGCAGTGCCAACACACAGCTCTGCTGGCCCTCCTCCTTCCCCGTTACTCAAATGTTGCAACTCCAAACCTCGGTGCAAGAGCTGGGTGCACTCAAATGCTACAGAGTAGGTCTGCTATTGCCCATAACTCTTCATCAAAAGCGAAACTAGCTGTAGAAAAAAATTTGACAAATTGCCAAGCATCAAAAGAAGCGTGGGCAGCAGGGCCAGGGGGGGATTCTGCCCCTCTGCTCCGCTCGGGGAGACCCCCCTGCAGTGCTGCCTCCAGCGCTGGGGCACCAACAGCAGAAGGAGACGGATCTGTTGGAGCGGGGCCAGAGGAGGCCCCGGAGATGCTGGGAGGGCTGGAGCCCCTCTGCTGGGAGGACAGGCTGGGAGAGCTGGGGGGGTTCAGCCTGGAGAAGAGAAGGCTCCGGGGAGACCTTCCAGCCCCTGCCAGTCCCTCCAGGGGCTCCAGGAAAGCTGGGGAGGGACTCTGGATCGGGGGGGGAGCCACGGGACGAGGAGAAACGGGTTTAAACTGGAAGAGGGGAGACTGAGATGAGATCTGAGGAAGAAATTCTTGGCTGTGAGGGCGGTGAGCCCCTGGCCCAGGTTGCCCAGAGCAGCTGTGGCAGCCCCATCCCTGGAGGGGTTCAAGGCCAGGCTGGACGGGGCTTGGAGCAACCCGGGCTGGTGGGAGGTGTCCCTGCCCAGGGCAGGGGGTGGCACTGGGTGGGCTTTAAGGTCCCTTCCCACCCAAACCATTCTATGCTTCTGTGATTCTAAGTCTGGATTTACTAAGTCAGAAAGGTTTTCATCCACCCCTGCTCTTCCCAGCCCAGGCGAGACAAACCATCAGCCCCTCCTGCTGCTTCCATTCCCCCTTCCTGGAGCTGGGGTACCTGAGCAGGGGGCTCTGCCCAGTTCCTTAGATCAGTGGCTTAAAAATTTCCTGGATACCAATTAATTTGAACTACTGCCCGTCTTGGTCTGCCTCTGCTTATGCTTGTGTTTTTCCAGGACTGGGAGGGTGTTGGAGGAGCTCCTCCCAGGAGCTCGGTGTTCAGTGATGTCCAGGCGAAGGATGCGGTGGGGAGAGCAGGGAGTCGGTCGCTTGTGTTAGAAAACCTTTCCGTGAGCTTCTCATCACGGGAAGTAGATCTGTGTCTTTGTCAGCATGTTTCTGTCAGCCTTGTTCTTCACGTAGTCATCCGTTACTAACACGGGGCTGGCATCCAGTCCCGTTCTCCCCTGCCGTCCCAGCACCGTATCCATTGCGAGCTCACTATGATCCCCGCCAGCACTGCCTCTCCCCGGGGGGATGCCAGCACCGGTCAGGACCTTGGTTTGCGTGATTTAGAAAAAGAGGAAACAGAATTCCTGTTACAGACAGGATGCTAGGTTTTATCAGCGACCAGATCTGTTGCTGAAGGACTCCCCGTTGTCCAGGGAGATCTGAGGATGAGCGAGCAAGGGCTTCATTTCAGCTAAGCAGATCATCCTCTCTGCCAATATTTAAGAGACAGGATCATAACTTATGTCTTCACTGGGAAGAATCATTGTCAAACACAATTAGCTCTGCAAACCCTAGCTGTTTTTCTAGACACACCCGGGCACAGTTCTTGAGCTACTTAGAGATGAAGAAATGATAGGGGTCAGTCTTCTGGCTGGAGCAAGAACTCGCTCCATCAAATAGCTCCTTTTGCGGCATTTAATAGAGACTAAAGCACAGGGCATCCAGCGCGCAGGGCTGATGGGGCTGTGGGTCTCATTCCCACGTGGCTTCAGGAGGGGGTAACCCGCCATGCCTCTAGGCAGAAAAACTGTTTTTAAAGGAGGGGGAAGGAGCGAGGAGGCGTGATGGGTCGTAAATACTTCAGGTGCTACACAAGCACGACATCCATGCCTGTGTCCCCACGTGCACAGGGGTATTTCACCTCTGGTTTCTTTTGTAAGGCACCCCAGGAGTTACTATGAAAAGGACTGGACAAGAACTAGGGTTTTCTACCACTAGGTTAAGATCGGGTCTGATGGTCATTGGAAGCATTGAGCATAATTCCATAGACCTGGACAGGAAAGATAATGTAGGACCTGGAAACGTTCCCGCTGTGACCAGTGAGGACGCGAACGCGAGGGGCTCCAGGCTCCGGCGGTCGTGGTTGGGTTGGGAGGGAGGTACAGTATGCGCCAACCCCACGCAGAACCTCATTGAGAGAGAGGAAAAGGGACGCTCGTCCCAGGCACTGGGCTCGGACACACTACTGGTGAGCAACCAGAAAGGTTTAAAAAGAAAAGCTGACTAAATTCAGGGAATCAAGCTCGCAGATGCGCTCTTCAAAAGGGCACAGCTCTCTTTGAAACGTCTCCCCCATTGAAATGACGTTCTCAAGAGGTTTTTGTCCTTTGCATTTTCTTCAGGATCATCCACGAGGATGGCTTCTCTGGAGAAGACGTGAAGCAGTACAAGCCAGTGGTCTACAGCAACACTATCCAGTCACTGGCGGCTATCGTACGTGCCATGGATACCTTGGGCATCGAATACGGTGATAAGGAACGACGGGTAAGTTAAAACCACCACTGCTTGGGTACAGGGAACAGAGCGCCTGGAGACTCCAGAGCACTAACAGGAGGCGTTTGCACAATCTGAATACCTTGGGGGCAAAAGGAGGGAGGGGGGAAGATTTACACCACCGATGTATGCCTACTGCACGTGGGCTTTGTGCAACAACGACCAGAGGCACAGGCACAACCGCATAGGACGTGCCATTTGTACACCCGTGCTAGCAAGCGTAGCCCTGGGGACCTCCGTGTCACAACGGCCACACTCTCTCATGCCCTGGCACTAGCCAGGACAGTACAAAAAAACATTCGGTTACCTAGGGACAGCCTAGACGGAGGTACTGACAGCCCTGGGGAAGCAGTGAGAATATGCGTCCTGTCTGCTGTGCCTGTGCTGGGAACACGGGCTGCTAGGAGAAATGTCTCGGGGAGAAGCCGTGCCGCTCTTCAAACCCCTTCCAGCCTGCTAATGTAGGAAAGCTTTTCGGATTGACTTGACTTTTGCGGGGGCTTGACTGGTTTTTACTCACACATCCCCCATTCGGGTGTACCCGAAGAGCAGTTTCTCTTGCAAACAGGAGGATGTATTACTTCGGGGAGGTTGCTATGGGCAGGGCCTTGGGCAGCAGCGTTAGCCTGTGTATTATCCGAATAACGATGCGACGCCTGGCAGCCTTCTCGTGCCGCACACCTAAGCCAGCCTGTCCTTTTCCAGTTGGTACTCTGTAGTTACTTTTACCAGCTCCCTGTTTTTAAACAGTGGCTCCTCTGTGAGGTGCCCTGCCAGCCCTCTGCCTTTCCTTCTTGCGTTTCTGGCTCAGACCGAGCCCACACGGGGAAACTCAGAGCCCGAGAGAAGCCGGGACCACCCTTTTTGCATGCTGCCGTCCCAGAGAAGGTAAAACTACTTGGTTTCGCTGGAAATAAAATAACTTCGGATTAAAGACCTGGTAAAGGCAAAGCCCTACGTGCCACCGAGTTTGTCGCGACTATTTTTAGGTAGCTCTCAAATGACAGATGTACGACATACCCCAAAGTCCTTATCTGAGGGTTGATAATAAAAGCATTCACTGGAAAGGATGCCAAAATCCCGCTGGGGTGTTACTGTATGAAGAGGTACCTTATTTCTCCCAATCGCAAAGGAGTATTTTGATTTCTTTGCGTCTAGGGATTTTTCCCACAGGAACTCTAAATGCTGGAGACGTTTCCATCCCAAACGTAGAGACGATACCATAATGGAGTTCTTGTGAGCTTGCCGAGAACTAATGCTGATGGCTTTCGAACTGAATACATTAATCTGTTGATTACTCGGTGACTCAGCTCTCAGCGAGGCAACGTATCTTGTCTCAGCTAAAAACCTATGCCCAGGAAAGCAGAAACAAATCATTCCCCATGTCTGATAGTCGGTGGCAGACAGTTTTAAAATGTAAAATTTCTTTTTTTTGTTTTTTTTTTCCTTTCTTTTTTAATGCCTGAAGTCCTAGTTTGAGGAGGGAAAACTCGTCACTGCGTTAGTGCCAGCCCTGGCAAAGCACGGGGAGCTGTTATCGGGACCGCCAGGAATGAGGGTTGGAGTACGGGGCTGCGCAAAATGTCGCGGCCGCTCGTATGCCCGTGGAGAAGATGCCAAATGTCCCTCGGATCATACGATAACTCAGGCTGGAAAGGAGCTCAGGAGGCGTCTAGCCCAACCTCCTGCTCAAGCAGGGCCGGCGCCGAGGTGAAACCAGGTGGCTCAGGGCTTTATCCAGTCTGAAATCCCCCGCGGACGGGGACTGCACAGCCTCTTTGGGCAGCTTGGTCCCCTGTTTCGCTGCCCTCACCGTGGAGAGGTTTCTTCTCGTGTCTAGGGTGAACGGAGCGCTCCTGGTTCAATTTGTGCCTTGTGGCAGCAGGGATCCCAAGTTACGCCTCGCAAAGTCAAAAGCAAGTCAGACTACGTTCTCCCCAACCTGGTTTCCCCTAAAGTATTTAGCCCTAGAGGAATTCCTCCTGTCCTCCAGCGGTGTCACGCTGACTGTGTCGAGGCAAGCCTGCAACAAACCGCTCCGAAACAAACAACGGTCCGGGAGGACAGATTCAGAGCATCTTCTCCCTTCGTAGGTGGGAGGGATATTCCTTCATCCAGCAGCAGATGAAGGGGGAAGAAACAAAGTCTCTCAGGCCGTGGTCTTCCACCTGTTCCTTTCTCTTAGCCAACCTTCACAGAAGGTTGCTGGCACTAATATGAAATAGTATTTATTTTAATCTTACAAAGAAGCGGATGGCTTCTGCTGCCCCTCTTTTGTTACTAACGCACAGCTGCTGTAAAGAGAGGCCATTAAACAGGCGATTGCTTGAGTGTTATGCTACCATGGTTCATCCCTTTTCAAGCAAAGCTCTTCTATTTTAAAAAAGTCCTTCCTCGGCCAAAGGTTTCCCATGCAAATCTTTTAGTGGGGGATTTTCCCCTACTCATGACTTAAGCCCCCGGGAGCAGAGAGATGGGGAAGGGGAGCTGGGGCTGCGGCTGCTCCGGGCCTGGTTCAGCAGCAGGGAAGGGGCCGGGGGGGGGCATGGACCCAGGACAGGTTTTCCCCAGGGATTCCTTGGCTTTTACAGCTTCCTCACTCCCCGACTCCATGGGAGAGGCATCTGCCCCTCTTATCCCCTCCAAATGGCACCCTGACAGTGATCAGAGCGAAAAAAAAAAACGCTCCCCTATTTAATAAATGCGAGTGAGGTGATTTGTGCTTCTGTTATTGAGGTGTAATAATCAAATCCTCTCTCACTGTTCTCATTTTTCTCCTGCCCATAATTATACCTCCAGTATTTAGTCTAATAGACATGAAAGACTGGGGGAAGAGTCCAGACTAAATCCCTGAGCTTTTGTCAGCCAAAGTGAGATCAGTGTAGGAAATATGAGCTAAAAAGACAAAATAAATCATGAAAAGCAGATGCCCCGGGTCTCGCTGACCCTCTCTGCTGATAAGGACCGGTCCCCAGGTTAAGAACAGAACAGTCTGCCCGTGGGATTTCACTTTTATCCATGTTCCTTGTCCAGGGGAGCGGGTTTTCTTGCAGCTGTGCCTGGCTCACGGAAGGTCCATGGCCCGTGGGCAGCACCGAGGTCCCTGCTGGGTGTCCTTGGAGGCAGGAGCATGTCCTGCCTGCTCGTGGCACGTTATCACCGTGCACAGCCCGGCAGGTCGGTCTGAAACTCCAGTAAAGCTGTGCAATTGCGAAGTAACAAATCACAGAACCATAGGATGGTTTGGGTTGGAAGGGACCTTAAAGATCATCTAGATCCAACACCCCTGCCCTGGGCAGGGACACCTCCCACCAGCCCAGGTTGCTCCAAGCCCCGTCCAGCCTGGCCTTGAACCCCTCCAGGGATGGGGCAGCCACAGCTTCTTTGGGCAACCTGGGCCAGGGGCTCACCGCCCCCACAGCCAAGAATTCCTTCCTCAGATCTCATCCAAATCTCCCCTCTTCCAGTTTAAACCCATTCCCCCTCGTCCCACGGCTCCCCTCCCTGCTCCAGAGTCCCTCCCCAGCTTTCCTGGAGCCCCTGGAGGGACTGGCAGGGGCTGGAAGGTCTCCCCGGAGCCTTCTCTTCTCCAGGCTGAACCCCCCCAGCTCTCTCAGCCTGTGACAGAGAAAATCCTTTACGAGTTGCAAGAGGGCAGGCAAAAAAGGAGCAGTCGGCGAGGAGACAGGAGCCGGGCTGTGTCGGTGGGTGTTCCTCATGTGTCCTCGGTCTGGAGCCCTGAATAGCCAAGAGAAAGGGTTGCACAGAGGAAGAGGAGCAGAGCCTTCATCTCGCCTGGCTGCTTGAGACCCTCCAGCTGACCCGTAGGGCATTACTCTGTCCTTACCTTTATAATCAGATTAACAGGCAGGAAAGAGTCAGGCTGTACCGTGTAGCCTCTGGATTAAATGGCTCTCTAAAGTGCAAATGTATTAATAAAGCAAGCTGCACGCTGATTCCCTTCCAGCGTACCCCGGCGGAGCAAACGGGAAATGGAGGTTTAAAGCCAGGAATCTAGAAGTCGGTACAGGTGTTTTGATCTGATGGAGCAGGAAGGGCAGGGAAGGGATGGACTTTCATCTCTCCATCTGAAGAGACGGTTCCAAAGTCTGGCTTCAGAAATCCCAACCAGAAGAAGCGCAAAGTCTCTTCCTCGGCGGGACAGTGCTGACCTCAGAAGCTGCAGCCCCGACAATCCCGCCTGGACAAAATGCCTGCAGGCAGGCAGGGACCGGGGGGTGTCCACTGCTTGGAGTGGTCCCGGGCTACAATAAGCCTGCCCAGGCAAGCACGCCATCCCTGCAGGCTGGCGTGAAAACAGCTGTAGAGCGTGTTCCTATGAGCAGAAACAGGCTGAAACTGCTCAGAAATTGCCCAGCAGAGAATCCCCCCATCGGTCGCGTGGCTCGGGTACAAGTGCCTGCGGTGGCAGGGTCACAGGTCCAGCGCCGGGGGGTCCGGAGGTGGCAGGCGGTGGCCTTGGAATTGAACTTTTTTCCCAGTGGGAGTCTGGAAACGTCTGCGTCAGCTGTGAAAAGGAAAACTGAAAAGCAGCTGAAGTGTTAAAAAATTCTGATAGGGGATTGTTTTTTTCTTTCAGGCTTTGCAGCGAAATGTGTTTGTGGTGACCTTATGCTGTATATAGTGCGTAACGCCTGAACCGTGAGCTAAACAAAAAGATACCTGGGACATTTTAAAATACTGGTTAGTAATAGTAAAAAAAACCCGTTTAATGTAATTGAGCAGCCCACCCGAGGCGGCTGGCAAAGGGGGCCATGTGCACTGGAGCTGCATGCAGCCTTGCCGCCGAGCAGTGGGGACACACAGAAACCTGGGGCCACCAGCCCTGTCCCCTCGGCACGCCCCGAGGCAGTGCCAAGTCCCGAATGTCCTGGTTTGAGTGACACAGGACTAAGTTCTCTTCTAATGCCTGGGAAAACTGCACTTTTAGAAGGGTCTGGTGTCTGAATTGGTGAGAATATTGACTTTATCGCCAGCTCTGGGGTGCGGGTTTCAAGGTCTCGGTGTTTTCGAGGTGCGGGGACGAGGAGGAGCGAGACCCGGGCATTGCCCCAAGCTGCCAACAGGGTTATTCCACACCACGAAGGGCACATTCCATGGAAATCAGAAAGTTTCCTGAGGAGTTCTCTCTCTCTCTCTCTCTTTCTCCCCCCCCCTTGCTGGCTGCCACCCTGAGCACTCCTGGCCCCGGTGCCGGAGCCCTGAGCCCTTCCCTTCCTCCCGCAGCCGCAGCGCTCGCAGGGTCCCACATCGGCTGTCCCTGCGGGGAGGGCACGGCTTCTGCTGGGGAACGGGCTGGGTACAGTCCTCGTGTGTTTTATATCGGCATCGGGATCGATACTGGTTCTTTAGTGTCATTAATGTGAATTATTTAGTCTTATTCTATTAAATCTGTTTATATGTCAACCCTCGGGTTTCCTTGTTTTTCCCCAATTCCCCTTCCCGAGTTGGGAGGGCTCATTGGGTGAGAGAGTAATTATCTACATGACCATAAATTGTTGTGGGTTCCTCAGACCATAACACCAGGCGGTGTCCGGACCGGGGACGCAGCCGCTGTCACCTGCTGCCTTCCCGGCGCTGGGAGGGAGCGGTGTGTGGGAAGAGCACTCTTTCGTAAGACCTGCTCCTGTGTAACTGGCTTTTTCTGCTTGTCAGCTCAAGATATTTGTGGATTTTACTTCATTTCAGTCAGGTGTCTGTATAGACCAGCTGGCTCCCTAACCCAAGCTCTCTTGAGAAATGCCAAAAAGCTGCTGATAACTTTGGGGAGGGCAGGCGAGGTTAATGGGGCACCGCTGTGCTGGGAGGAAGCCGCCCTTTGCTGACTGGTAGTGAATGGGGTGACTGGGGGTGGACGCAGGACTCCTGGGTTGCTGCCACTGCGGTGGGGATACGGCCAGCCCTGGCTGGTCTGATGGCGGAGGCGATGGGAACTTCACCACGGTGAGGCATAACTTGGGGCTGCTTTGTAGAGGAGCAGGGTGGAGCGGGAGGAAAGGGAAAATGGAATAAGGGGGGCATTAGCCACCCCGGTTTTGCCTGGTGTCAGCATCTGTCTGGGTGTCCAGCTGCAGCTGAAGCCTGCTGGCTTGCTGCATGCAGTAGCCACAGCATGCATATCATAGAATCATAGCATCATAGAACACTTTGGATGGGAAGGGATTGCCCTGGGCAATTCCAACCCCCTGCCCTGGGCAGGGACACCTCCCACCAGCCCAGGTTGCTCCAAGCCCCGTCCAGCCTGGCCTTGAACCCCTCCAGGGATGGGGCAGCCACAGCTGCTCTGGGCAACCTGGGCCAGGGGCTCACCGCCCTCACAGCCAAGAATTCCTTCCTCAGATCTCATCCAAATCTCCCCTCTTCCAGTGTAAAACCCTTCCCCCTGGTCCCACAGCTCCCCTCCCTGCTCCAGAGTCCCTCCCCAGCTTTCCTGGAGCCCCTGGAGGGACTGGCAGGGGCTGGAAGGTCTCCCCGGAGCCTTCTCTTCTCCAGGCTGAACCCCCCCAGCTCTCTCAGCCTGTCCTCCCAGCAGAGGGGCTCCAGCCCTCCCAGCATCTCCGGGGCCTCCTCTGGAACATATATATATATATATATATCTCTATATATATATCTCTCTATATCTATCTATAAAACCACTCCTGGTCTACTGGGTCTGCTGGGTTCATCACTGTAACAGCACTGGAGAAATATTTCAGCCTGCCCTTTGCTAAGGTGTAAAGATCTGTCACTCTTTTCCAGGAAGACCAAAGCCACCTTTCTCGCTCACCTCCCTCTTCATCCCTCCACGAGATGCATTTCAGTTACCGTCATTCATGTTTTTGGGCAGTGGAGACTAATAAAAGGCAGGGCATTTCTCGAGAGGTGGGAAGCATACAACAGAAAGGAAAGCACTTGTTATTTTCACAGCCTGCCTTGTTGCCGGGGAGATGGTTGGCTCATTCAAGAAAGGCTTGTTGTTGCTGGCTGAGATGGCCAATGTATTAGGAATCATTGCTGCAAAATGAGGCTGGAGGAAATGGAGGGAGACGGCAAAGAACAAGGGAAATCCCAGAGTAAGCTCTCTCTGCATGGTGTGTGACCCACCTCCCATCCCTTGAGCCCCTGAAAATACAAAAATCTTTCCCTAGTAAATGATCACAGTAAAAAACCAGCAGATCGTGAAGACTGTTTGTGATAGCCCCTTGCGCCAACTGAAAGAGCCTGAACCAGTCTACTTCCATGACTTGGCTCTGCCTCTTCGGGAGAGTCAAACTCAAAGAGATCCCAGCCAAGTTGGCCGAAACCCGCGGCCGGACCCGGGAGACCTTGCTTTGCACGGCTTGGCTCCGCACTCCTGCAAAGCTCAAGTCATGGTCATGAAGCCAATGACATATGATGATCTTCATCTAGCAAAAAAGGTTGCCCCAGAACCGGTGTCTGGTTCGCTGTAGTCATGCTACTAATAAAGATAGCATTTAGAAGGGAGACAAAATAAGCTTGTGTCATGGCCATAAACACATGATGCTTTGCACTCGCAGACGGAATCTGGCCGTAGAAGAGCCATACAATTAAATAAGGTTGTAGGGTTGGAGGTTGCCAAGTCTTCATGTAGAGTTTTACTTAGGCTAAGCTCGTCAATCTGTCCCGTTCCCAACCCGGGTAATTACAGTAGAAAACTGGCGATTCATTTAGGGCTAAAATGTGGTCTTAGCTCTGGCACCGAACGGATTACAGCTATTTATAGGGCAGCAGTAGTGGCGATGAACAACAGGCAGAACCCCAATCTTCTGCAAACACGTAACAGTGCTTGTGGGCAGGAAGAAATCCTGAGTTTGTGAAGGAGGGAGATGGTGCCGGCCCTGAGGAGAAGGGGAGGAACGGAGACTCAAATAGAAATAGCCTAGAAAATGTACAAGCAGTGGAAACAGCAAGGTGCTCCAGGCAAGCGACTGAACTGCATGGACAGGGCTGCACCCAGAGGCAATATCAGCTAACCTTTCTTCCAGCAGAAAACTGTCAATGACTGACAGCTCTAAAACCCGAAACTCTCCCAGGGTGGCCCGATGTACCCATTTTTAGTTAAAATTCCTAAAGAGTGAAAAAAGGCCGCGTGAAATGGAGCCGAAAGGAGGCAGGGGAGAGTGGGCGGCAGTCGCGTAGCAAGTTGGAGACGCGTGTCGTGTGGAAGGCTGCTCTCTGGAAGGTGCCACCTTACTGAGCGGTTGAGGTGCCAGCGTGATGTTTTCCATGTTGGTCCTGCTTCGGGATGATGTCTATGGTGTTGGCGTGGCAACGCTTGAATCCTCACTCAAAAGTAAACACTGGGTCTGCTTTTTGGGTTCTCCCGGACGTCGTGGGCTGGTGGTGAACGGGCAGCACTCAGGGGATGGGGTGGGATAGAAGTTCACCTGGTTTTCCAGTCTCTCTGCACAGTTAGAAATCTGTTCCTAAGAAACACATTTCAAGGGAAAAAAACTTTTTTGATGCACTTCAGCTTCATATCCAAGTGAGCCAGATGAGAATCACACCTCAAAATGCCACTCAGATCTGTTTCTCTGGTGAGCACGTGGTGTTGGCCAGGCACTGTAGATCGGTGACACTTGCCATCTGTGCCACCTTCCCAATTCTGATAAATTCTTCTTCACGTCCTATAAAACCACTGACCAGAACAGATGCCATCAATTAAAATCAGCCTTTTCATTTTCTTTTTAGGAAAAATAGAGGAGGGAAAGCGATGTTTCAGGGGATCATTGACAAGAGAGACCACAGTCACCTAGCTCTAACTCCAAGCTCCAGATTGAGTCTAATCACATCTTTCACCAGCTGAAGAGGGCTTTAAAGAAGATGGTGCCTGAGTCTCCCCAGAGTGACACAGTGAGAGGACAAGGCAGTGGTCACTGGTGCCAGGAAAGGGAATTCCAGCTGGACATGGGCTTGGGCTTGTAGCGCTTTCCCTCTTCTCTCCATGCCGTCAGGAGAGATCAGGACAATCCGCTCTTGAAGGGCCACCCAGGCCTTTGGGCTTTAGAAGTGTGGAGGGATAAGAAAGGCCTGAGGACTTTTGGGTAGGATCAGATACCCAAAAGGAGATTTTAAAATTATGAGTATTGCCTTCCTCTTCAGCTAGCCACCGGGAGAAAAGCTTGTCAGATGAATCTGGAGCGGGTCCAGAGAAGAGCCACGAAGATGCTCCAAGGGCTGGAGCCCCTCTGCTGTGAGGACAGGCTGGGAGAGCTGGGGGGGTTCAGCCTGGAGAAGAGAAGGCTCCGGGGAGACCTTCCAGCCCCTGCCAGTCCCTCCAGGGGCTCCAGGAAAGCTGGGGAGGGACTCTGGAGCAGGGAGGGGAGCCGTGGGACGAGGGGGAAGGGGTTTTACACTGGAAGAGGGGAGATTGAGCTGAGATCTGAGGAAGGAATTCTTGGCTGTGAGGGCGGTGAGCCCCTGGCCCAGGTTGCCCAGAGCAGCTGTGGGTGCCCCATCGCTGGAGGGGTTCAAGGCCAGGCTGGACGGGGCTTGGAGCAACCTGGGCTGGTGGGAGGTGTCCCTGCCCAGGGCAGGGGGGTTGGAACGAGGTGATCTTTAAGGTCCCTTCCAACCCAAACATTCTATGGTTCTGTGAATTCTCCTGGCATTGTTTGCTGCCTGGCTGGTGGAAAGCACAAACCTCTTTAGGTGCAAATCCATCTTTAGGGCTGCTTTTTGCTTTTTTTTTTTTTTTTTTT
The DNA here is from genome assembly GCA_013398915.1 of Dromas ardeola. Lineage (NCBI taxonomy): Eukaryota > Metazoa > Chordata > Aves > Charadriiformes > Dromadidae > Dromas > Dromas ardeola. The sequence goes on along the minus strand of VYZM01016428.1, from coordinate 191,172 downwards.
TTCTGGTGCCTCTGCTTTCAGCTGCCCTTTCAGGCTTGATTTCTGAGTAATGAACAGCATTAGTCCTCCAAAGGATCCTTGAAAAGGATCCCCACCTCCCCCAAAACCGTCCTGCTGAACTGTGAAAGCGCAGAGCCTGCGCTGTAGGCAGGTTGGTCCTTGCTTGCAAGCTCTCTCTTTTCTCCGAGAGGCGGATGATGTATTTTTCCTTCACAAGCTTTATGTGTTTGATACTGGTTTTTTGGATGATGCAGGGAGTATTTTTAGGTTGAAAAGAAGGAAAAAAAACCAACAACCCAACAACCAAGCCTGTTCCCTTGGAAGAAGGGCTGCCCGCCTCCCCCTCTGAGGTTTGTTATCCAAATGCTGCCGCAGTTCGGGCTGCCAGGGAGGTGGTGTGACAGGGGAGCACTCGGCACACAGGGCAGAGCCAAGCAGCCACAGGACTGTGACATTAGAGGTGAATTAATGAGAGGTGGGGTGCTGCTTTCCATTCCCGGAAGGTACCGGTGGACGATGGCTTCTCTGGGAGCCCCTGGAAAGCGCCGGAGTGGGACAACACAAAAAACAAGGCGTGCAAAAATATTTGGTGGAAGAGCAGAGCTGAAGCAGAGCCCTGGGAAGGTGGAAACCACCCTGGTGCCCACAAAGGGGCTTCCTGGCAGCTCCGGGATCCAGGGTGGGATGCCGGTCAGTAGAGGGACGGCTCCACACCACCATGGGCTCCTTCCCGGAGGGCAGCCACAGAGCAGGCAGCGGTGGCCTTGCCCTGGGCAGCGTCTGGTGTCAGTGAGCACAGTCAGATACTCTTTGTCCTTCTCCAGAGCCGTTCTGTCCATAAAGGGATTGAAAGACGCGTAAGCCAGAACAAAAAATACGTCTAGTTATTTGATGTACTGCACAACTGAGGCACTGGGGTTAAGCACACGCCACAGCAGAGGCTTCAAAGATGCTTAGCCGTGTTTCTGGCTGGACGGATGATCGGGTGCTCACTAAAATCCTTCCAGAAAGTCGCCACCGTGTTTGAGGCGGAAGCTCAGGTTGCATCTGCCCGCAGCCTGTCTTCAGGTGTGATTGCCAGTCGTCTCTCCCGGCAGCAATTGCAGATAACTACAAACTACTCAGCACATTTCAAATCCATGTCAGTTATTAAGTGGATTTATTTCCATCTCTTCTGGGAAGCGTTGGGAAGCGCTGCTGAGTCACGCCGCTTACTCACTGGTTTTAGGAGTGCCATTTAAAATATTTGTTTTCTGAATGCCTTCTATGATGTTCCTATTATTTGAATGTCTCCAGACATAAAATGAAAACATTTATACGGGGCATCCCTGGCCTTAAACAGATTTTTGGTGTGTAACTCACAAAAAGGCATAAAGCAAATGTCTTGGGAAGGGACCCCTCCCTTGGCGCTGTCGGTTGATGTTTATTCAGGGATCACGGCGAGGGGTAGCGCGGTCTTTGCTCCGAAACAGCAAAAGCACAGGCAGGCTGGGCTTGGGATGACGTGGGAGGGAGGAAGGAGAGCCTCTTGACACTCCCCCTGTAGATATTGCTGAGCACTGATGAGATCCCTTCTCAGCCTTCTCCTCTCCAGGCTGAACAGCCCCAGGACTCTCAGTCTTTCCACAGCAGAGAGGGGCTCCAGTCCCTTGATCATCTTTGTAGCCTCCGTGGTACCCTCTCCAGTAGTTCCCTGTCCTTCTGGAACTGGGGGGCCCAGCACTGGACACAGATGCTCCATGGACAGGGCAGTGGGACCACATCCTCCCTCAGCGCCCTCAGCAGGGAGGGCTGCCCAGTTGTTAAAAACCACAGCATCCTTGCTGTGCCTGGGCGCGTAGCAGAGGAGGGATGGGGAACATGGCCCTTGCTCACACCGGGTGGTAATAAACTCAGGAGACAATATTCTCCTGCGGTGGTCCGCGCTGGCCATGGACCCCAGAGCGATTAATCCCTCAGTGGGACATGAGGTGGCCTTGCAGGAGCAGCAGGTCCAAGGGCATGGCCGGACCCGGGCGCTCGGTTCCGCTGTCAGCTCTGTGCAGAGACCCTGCTCTCTCGAGGGGGAAACCCGCCCCTCCGGAGCCAGCGGCTGCTCCTGGCAGCCCAGGTCGGTCAGCCGAGGACGGAGCTCCTGCAGCCACCGCGGGGACGGCTGCCTTCCCCCGAGCAGGGGCTCAGCGGGATGGTGGCACCTCCAACGCGTCCCTCGTCCTGCATCCATCACGGGGATGGCAGCAGAGCTGCCACACATGAGGAGCTCAATACCGGAATACAGGTTTTACCGAGGCTATTCATCAGTATTGTGTACGTTGGTAATAAGTGATTAAAGATACGCATGAGAACTCACTTAACAGCTACGATTATGGCTCCTGAGCAGGGACCAGCCTCACCCGGGGCAGCCGGATCCCAAAGATGCCATTCCCCGAGGTGCGGACCACCACGGCGGGAGGCCAGGCAGGAATTCCCAGCGTTTCATTCAAAGGAAGGAAAGAATCAAACCTCCAGATGAAAATTAAAAACAACAAAGCCTCAAGAGCTGCTGTAAAACAGTATCGTTTTGCACCGTGACGATGTTCAGCCTTGTGGTCAAAGACAGAGAAAATGTGCAGAAAAAAACGCAGGACACGCAAATCAGCCCGTGTCTGGGTTAGGGGTTTTGATGGATAGTCGCTGGGAGCCCCAGGACGCCTCATCCTTCCCTGTCGGAGAAGGATGGAATGGCTCCAGGCAGCGCAGCGCATCCCTCCCCGGTGTCAGAACCCACTCAGGAGCCAAAGAAAACCTCACCCACAGGCTTTGAGCAAATTTCCTCCTTTCTGCTGTCCTTTCTGCTGTGCTTTTCGTTTTCCAGGGCTGGAGGAGTTTCTGGTTTGCGGCATATTATATCTGTGTTGATGGCATGACCATTGCTCGATACTTTTCCCTTGGTAAGAAATAATTCCCCTGGGTCGGCTGTTTGTAATTAACTCTTCGTTTCCCTGTAGATTGGTTTAAGGCTAGATTAACTCCATCGATTAGAGGGGAATTACTCTTGCTTTAGCTGAGATCGTGGGAGTGGAGAATCAAGTGACACATAGCAGCCGTCCCACAGTGACACGCTCGGTTCGCTCTATGGTTGTCATCCGCCTGTGATCCCAGATTTCTGCATTTTGAAACTATCCCTGAGCAGATGTTTGTTCCTTTGTGGGAAGGGGGTTTACTAATCCGATTTTACCTGCTGGATATACAGTACCGACGTTCAGTCCGGTATCTAGGCCGTTGGGTCATGTATTGCATACAACCAGTTACCTTTTAGTTAGGCTGAGTTTTGATTTAAAATTATAAGAGCTTTTAGTGATGGTAGATCATATTCCAGGCAGTTTTTTTCTGAGAAGAAAGAGATCCCAGTAGTCACCATCCAGCGAGTTTGAGTAAGTTACGTAAAGTTGTGAGGTAGTTTCTTCCAAGTGAGAACCGGGTCTCATCTCCATTCCTCCCTTCTACATGTCATCGCTTTTGTGTACATTTTTTCCTCTTTTGCAGGGCAGGTTTTGGCAACACAACCTATCTGGAGGCGCAGGGTGACATTTCTGTGGATGCCAAAGACCGGGGAATTTTAGGCGGGTTTTTCCTCACCATCTCACCAGCGCCGCAGCCAAAGGTCTCAAAACTATTTTTCTTCCAGCTTTTATTCTCCTTAATTATTCCTATCGGTACTACAAGCTTAGGAAAGCTTTTTTCTTGCCAAGTTCCCCCTCCATATTTATGAGGCATGCAAAGGTTTCTAGCCGGCGATATTTGTGCCGTCCGTGTTCGAGTCCCTTAGTTTTAAACGGACTTTCGTTTGACGGCAGCATCCCTCGGTGCGCGTTGCGGGCAGCCCCTCCCGAGGCGCCCAGGGATTTGCTGGCGAGGCCAAGTCCTGCTCCTCTTACCTGCCCTGGCGCACACGTGTCTGCCCGTGCTCACCTCTGCGGTGGCATCCTTCACCCGGCAAACAGCGCGGGGCGCAATCCGCTGCCTGCCGCGGTCGCGCGCTGCTTTCTTTCATTTACTCCAGAGGCAAAAGACGTACCAAGGCTGAAAAGACCATATTCGGCGTTACAGCGGATCATGAGCCAAGTTCAGGCCGGTCTTGTGATGAGTGAGTAGGCAAAAATTCTTATTTGTTCAACTTTCTCTCCAAGAACAGAAGCTCAGGGAAGGCTACAGGAGGATCTGCAGCAGCACGCCAGGCTCTGCAGGGCTGAGCCCTTGGCTCAGATGCACTTTAGGTTGTTGTGGACTAAGAGATGAGCATCTTCTATTTCTTGTTGGTGATCCAAGCAAAAAATGTACGTGTACAAAACAACCCCAACCCTAAAGCCCTGAAGTGTGTAGCAGGAAGACGGAGCCTGTCCCCCAGCACGAGAACGCTGAGCAATTGCAGCGTCAAGGCTCTCAGGCCATGAGGTTTCAGAAACCAAGAGGTGCTGGACCCAAATGACACCTCTGCTTATTTCACACTCACGGGCTGTACACACAGACATTTTACTATACTGAATCAGCTTAAAAGCCGCCTCTTGGCCTCACACCTCTTTTCTGGCTCCCATCCTCCCATTCCTGAAGGAGCTGTAGGGTGCAAAGCCTGGCCCTGCTCAGGCAGTTGCCGCACTTGTCCCCAGCAGCCGTCAGCCACAAGCCAGCCACGGCACTGCACCCAGACGTGGAATCAGAGAATGGTTTGGGTTGGAAGGAACCTTGAAGCCCACCCAGTGCCACCCCCTGCCCTGGGCAGGGACACCTCCCACCAGCCCAGGTTGCTCCAAGCCCCATCCAGCCTGGCCTTGAACCCCTCCAGGGATGGGGCAGCCACAGCTGCTCTGGGCAACCTGGGCCAGGGGCTCCCCGCCCTCACAGCCAAGAATTCCTTCCTCAGATCTCAGCTCAATCTCCCCTCTTCCAGTGTAAAACCCTTCCCCCTCGTCCCACGGCTCCCCTCCCTGCTCCAGAGTCCCTCCCCAGCTTTCCTGGAGCCCCTGGAGGGACTGGCAGGGGCTGGAAGGTCTCCCCGGAGCCTTCTCTTCTCCAGGCTGAACCCCCCCAGCTCTCTCAGCCTGTCCTCCCAGCAGAGGGGCTCCAGCCCTCCCAGCATCTCCGGGGCCTCCTCTGGCCCCGCTCCAACAGCTCCGTCTCCTTCTGCTGTTGGTGCCCCAGCGCTGGAGGCAGCACTGCGGGGGGGTCTCCCAGAGCGGAGCAGAGGGGCAGAACCCCCCCCCGGCCCTGCTGCCCACGCTGCTGGGGATGCAGCCCAGGCTGCAGGGGGTTCCTGGGCTGCCAGCGCAGATCTCCAATGGTCCTTCCCTGGGCACCGCTGCATGGTAAGGCCAAGGAGCGAGCCATGCCCAGCACGTTTCAAGCCAGAAAGCGTGATCAGCTGATAAATCTATTTGGAAAAGGAAGGAAGATGATGAGGACAGAGCTGCTAATAGTAATCCACACAGGCAGCAGCTCTGAGCTGCCTTTCCGCCACTAATCATCCGTCCCCTAAAATCCTGGGCAGGCGAGACCCCAGTTCTGGGGTCATGCTGCTTGTCAGCATGAATTTTCAGCTTCATTTCTCTGGGCCCATCCAAGAGCACAAAGGATGGAGGGAGTGGACAGGCTATTGCGCCGTGTCCCTTTCTCCTCTGCCATCAACTCTGCAAAGGAAGTGTGGGCAGCAATACACAGCGAGGGCTGGTGGGGAGGGGAAGCCTATCACTCCGCACTGTCGTTGTCTGACTTGCCTTGAAATCCTCCAAAAGGTCGCCAGGAATTAGTTTCAGTACGAGTGAGTCTTCTGTGGCCCTTTAGGAAGAGGACCGAGCTCAGGAGCCAAGTCCATGGCAAAGCACCAGCTTTTTGCATGTTAAATTCCAGATGTAAACAGATGTTCTCCCCGACAGTCCGTACAAACCCTGTGATACGCGTCAGGCAGCACCGCGCAGTTATAAGCCCTTTTCCGTAAGAAGCTGTAGGGTGTCGCCTGGGATCAGGAATTTCCTCGAGCCAGAAAAAATCAGATTTCCCGTCATGCTGATGATGCAGTTCCTGGTGCAGAGCGGGAGCTACTGATCAGATTGCTGCACTCAGCACCGCGAAGGAGGTTTAATAGTTTCCAGTGAACCGCTTGTCCCTGTCCCCGCTCACCAGCACTGAACTGGGTTCTTCTCGTGGCTGTTCTAGCAGAGGGGTGGTCATCCACAGGCTGCAGAGTGGGGTCTTCTCAGGTGGTTACATGCTGACTTTGCTCTATTTCTTCCTCGCTGGACTAGCTAGCTCCTCTCCCCCGGGGGCGGGAGCTGGGGGAAGCACCGGTGCTTCCTTCCAAGGCGAGTGTCAGGATTTGAGCGAGCTTCACTCAAGCTTCACGGCAGCCCGAGTCCAGGCACGCCCAGGGAGACACCGGCTTCATTTCGGTTTCCTCTCAGTTGGCCTGCAAGGGGAGGCTGCTAATGAAAAGTGCCCGTTAATGCTTGTGGTGAAGGTGTTAGCTCTCAGAGATGAAATTCTTCCAAAGCCACAGAGACCCAGCCCGCGGCCTCTACTGTGGGCAACCCTAAGGCTGGGTTTGAACCAGACATCGGGACGGTCTGTGAACCAGTGACCCGAACTGCCAGCACCCTGGTGCGCACACACAAAATTACAGCTATAAAATCCCTCTGAAGCCATGCCTAGCACCTAAATCTGGATGGACTTATCCTAGAAGCAGTCAGAAATAAAGCACTTGATGTGCAGAAGGAAAGGAGATCCAGTTTCGCGTGCAGGACCACCAGCAAAGCTTCTCAGGTGGTTGTTTCCAGCTCTGACGGGAAAGAAAGGTGCAGTAGGTTCTAGTTGAATGCTAAATAGGATACCAAGTAGTTGAGTGATAAAAGTAGCATCTCCGTAACTGTCAAAGGTTGTTGTAAAGGTCAGATCTGCATGTACCCTCCTAGCTCTGTGAATAGCTATTCCTTTCAACCACAAGTTGAGCTTTTGACTAGGACAGGCTGAAATAAACAGAGCTAAAGCTGTCCCATCCGTTATCGCTGGGAATGGCTCGTTTCCAAGAGCAGGCTCTGCCTCTGCAGATAGGACACACAACGTGGCAGTGAGCAGCCCAAGCGGGCAGATGGCTCACGTGGACCATCCTCACCACCAAGCCTTCATCCCCGGGCTTCAAAACACGGCAGTGCCCCTCTGCGGAGAGACAGCGATGCCGTCCTGCTCACCGCCAACGCACCCGGAGCACACACCTCCTGGACAACACCCCTTTGAAAGCATGGACAGGAGCCAGAAGCCTTTCTTTCTGTAAACGCTGCCCGAGACTATTTATCTGGAGTTAGGCTTCCTTGTCCACCCCCGAAGGTGAGACGTCAGGAAGGAGGCCCTGGCAGCCCTGCCCGTGTGTTTTCTCTCTCTCACACCAAGTCAAAACAGAAGGGTCCCGCAGCACTGGTGGCACAGATGGACAGACTGACAGAGGGGGCAGACGGGGCTCTGACGCGTTTGCCACCCGAGATCCTGGGGGTAACACAGCCCTGCTCTGCCCCTGCTTTTGTTGATGTCCTTCTGTTGCTTTGGCAACCAGGCGCTTTAATTGGCAAGTGAGAAACAAAACTAAAACCAAAGCAGTTTATTAAATGTCAAAGCGAGTTGGTGCCTCTCCCGGCAATTCGGCCAGGGCACCGGGACCGGAGCGCGGTGATGCTCAGGGCGATCACTGGGGAGCGGGACTCCTCCAGCAAACAGGCAGCGGTGCCAGCGGGGAACAGTTCCTCTGGCTCTGCACGTCGCCATCATCTCCGAAGGAGCCATCCATCCCGCCTTCTTCACACATCGGGCCTGGCCCTGAGATACCTGTCTCAGCAAAGTCCTTCCTACGTCCATGTGTAGGTGGAGGAAGGCAGATGTCTTTGCAGGCTGTGCTAAACCTCTACAGCCTACACAGTGAGGCCCTGCTGCTACCACCATCTCCATGTGGCCCAGAGGGAAAGTCCTCAAGAAGGTGGTGGAGCCGTGCCCGTTACGAGCAGAGCGTCTGGTCCAGGAGCCCTCTGTATTGGCCACCATGGCTACTAGGCTGGTATGGGTGAAGTAGGTTGGGGGATGATCTCTCAGTGAAGGCAGCTCATCTTCAACCAAAAACTTTAAAAATGTTGTCAATGACCCCTTAGTCTATGCCCAGAAGAAAACATAAGCTGAAAGATTTGATCCTTGCTTGTGGAACTAGAGAAACTAATCTTTGCTATCCTGGGAAACAGCCACCCGGGGTTTGAGGCAGGAAGACCTGAAAGTTCTCTGGTTTCTGGCAAAAGGGTCAAACCTGTAACACTCTTTTGCATCACCAGATTTCAAGAGGCAACTTTTTGTGGGTCTATCCAGCTGTCCTATTTATAACCAGCTTATATATTATAAAAAGTGTGTAATTCAGAGTGCTTTCTAATTAGATGGCACAACTGCAATCCCATTTCACGCCACTCTAATTTGCTCCATCACAGTATTTTAAAGTTTTGTGTTAACTATATGATGCAGGGCAAACTCCTCAAGGGTTTGCAGCCAGCAATTACGTGATGCTTTGATGGGTACATAAAGCTGGTGTGAGCTCACATGGCAACATCCCATCATGACAGCTGAAAGCCTAGGATTAAAAGACACTGTTAAAGCCCTGTCCAAAGTCGGGGGTCTCGTAGTCCAAAGTGTGGCAACTCCGAGCCAGCTTGCCAGGCTAGAAAAGATTTTGCAATCCCGGTCACTTCTGACCTTTCCAAAAGGACTGAATTTTCAAGAGTCCATATTTGGTAGATCTCCAGAGCAATCTACATCTGAAGTTTGTGGCTGACATTCAAATCTCTAAAAATGGAAATGGGCCTTTGCCACTTGAACTTGAAGATTATTCATTAGAGAGGGAAAGATTTTGGGAGTAACTGGGCTAATGCGGTTAAGCAAACAGGACTGGGTTAGCAAGGGGCAGGATTAGGCACTACCCATTAGCCCACGGGCATGTGCCACCGCAGAAGAGGCGTGGGCTGATTCTTTACCTTGTTATAAGTGAGTATGTGCGTACAGCTGCTCACCTTGTTTGTGCACATCAGATAATCCGCCTTGACTCGTGAAGACACTCCTCGGCAGGTGTGAATACCAAAGATTTGCTGAATGCGCTGCCAAAATTCGCCACATAAAGTTTCACCGTGCGTGTTTTAACCTTGGGCCTCTGGTATGCTCTTTGCAAGTGTTTATTAAAAAAAAAAAAAGAAAAAGAACCAAACACATTTCCCTGGTATTCGCAGAGTGGAAACGCACAGTAAGAGTGCAGAGTCCCTGTGATATTTTCAGGGGCTGTTCTCAGCTATCTGTTCAGCTCAAGATTGGTGCTGGTCTCTTCTCACAGGGAATTAGCGATAGAACAAGGGGGAATGGCTTCAAGCTGCAACAGGGTAGGGTTAGACTGGACATTAGGGAAAAATTCTTCCCAGGACGAGTGGTCAGACACTGGAATAGGCTGCCCAGGGAGGTGGTGGAGTCACCGTCCCTGAATGCGTTTAGGAGTCGTTTAGATGTGGGGTTGGGGGACATGGCGTAGGGGAGAACTTTGTAGAGTGGGGTTGGTGGTTGGACTCGATCCCAAGGGTCTTTTCCAACCTGAGAGATTCTATGATTCTATGATTCCAAGAGCTGCAATGTGGGAAAAACAACAGTTTCTGGAAGCGCTGTGTATCTGCCTTTGCCTCCACCGAAACCACTGAAATCCTGCAGATGGTTGTTACCACAGCGGGACTGGTCTTGCCAAGCTTCTGCATCAGAGAGAGCAGCAGCCCGCGGTCGGGGCCTTCCTTAGCCGAGCTGCTGGAAGGAAACAGTGAGACGTCGGCCGGGGACCGTCCCCCCTGCTCCCCCCCGGCCCCCAGCCCTCCCTGCGCCGGCCATGCCGGGCACGAGCATCCCCTGTGCACATCCAGCTCCGCTGCAGTCAGGCTGGCCCCGAGGCTTGTTTTGCTATTTTACAACAGAACAAATAGAGCAACATTTCATAACGTCCTAATGAGGCACATTGAAGAATGCCCAGGAGACAGAGACAATATCAGTGTTCCTTGGCATGGAGAGAAAATCAAAGGCATTTGTTTGTTATCTGAAATGTCGATCTCTGCTCCTTTCGGTGGTGGGCAGACGTTTTTATAGTGTGGGTTCCTGGAAATACTCAGATGTCACTGTTGGTGCGTTCCAAGAGTGCTGTTTATTTTCGGATGTACCTATAAAAACCGAGACCGAAGCCAGGAAATATTCAAAGCCGTTAGGGGGTTATTAAGCTTTAAGTAGCGCGCTGCACTCTGTATGGCCCCGAAAGACCTAACGCTTCTGGACCCATTCTTCTTCCCATTCAACGGGAATTATATCGTTGACTGGAGAAAGCCCTAGAAGAGAGGAGACCTTGCCCACCTTTGCCCGGGGTGGAACCCAGCAGCACCCCATCGCAGAGATTGAATTGAAAAGACTCCAACCACATCCGAAGACATTAAGGGAACCCCGTCTATCCTGTGAGAGGCGGCTGATCTCAGTCTGTGCTTGAAACATCGGAATTAAAACCAGTGCCGTGGCGAGGCATCACTACGGCCATGCACATCCCACTGCATTACGGTACAACACAGCTCACGGTATGGGACGTGCCAGTGCCAGCCCCTTCCCGGGTGCCGGCAGGGTCCGAGTCCGACAGCCAAGTGCTGGAATCACCCTCTGGCCTGCAGAAGAGGCAGCGGTGCCTCTGCGTGGTGACGGCTGCCGAAGTCTCTCCTGTGATCCTGATGGTGCCCTCAGAGAACATGCTGTTCGTTCTGGCCAGCTTGCTGCTTTGGGTTTTTTTTAAAGTTTTGACGCTTGTTAAACATCCACCACTTCTCTCGCCTTGGTAACCAGAAGGCAGAACCCAAAGGCAAAAATACCAATATCAAAATACCTTTGGAGCCGGGCGGAGGCTCGTGCTGGGACAGGGACCAGGACTGGCGCGGGGCGCGTTGGCTGGGAGGAGCTGACAGCGGGACACCTCAGGTGGATCACGTCAGGTTTGGGGGCAGAAGGGTCTTCAGATCTGCCCCTCGAGACAGCGGCAGAGACAGGCCGGGCGCCATCTCCTCGCCCGCGCTGTTTGCCAGCCTGGCGTAGCGGCAGTTACGGGGGGTAACGGGAGAGTCTGCGGCCGTGGGGGTCCCCAGGGAGACGCGCTGCGGGATGTCGGCAGCCCGGCAGGCTGAGCAGAGGGAAGAGCTGAAGACCAGGGAAGGTGAGCGGAGGCGACCTATTCTTCACAACAACTTAAAAACATCCCCTGAACAGTAAAGGCTGCTGTATTATTAAGAAGCCAGGCAATTGGAAGGTATTATCCCCTTAAAGGAAGTACATCTCCTGCAAAAAGTGTTTCCTAAGGAAGCAGCGCAGTGCTCCTAGGGTTGACCTTGAGAGAGATTTCTCCATTCTCGGTTGGCTCTGGGAAGCAAGTATGTTAATAAACTCGCTGCTGAGCAATTTAATCTTATTCTGTACACTTTACTCACTCTGGAAGCCCAATTAAGCATAAGAGAACAATGAATTTTTGCTTATTTAATAACGTTTTTTCTGAATGTCACTGTTTCAAAAAACCCAGCAAATGAAATCGCCCCCTGCACCAAAGCCCGCATTATCTCAACTAGGTCAGATACATTCGTTGTGGTTTCTCCAGTTAAAAAGCCATCATCCATCAGGATTGTAACCATCCATCCATCCATCCATCCATCCATCAGGACTGGATCAGCCATCCAGCTTGTAAAAACGAACACTCTTCTGTTATTTTTGAGGACACACAGGCTGTTCCACAAGATCAGCTCGTGCCCACTATTTCAGAATGCCTCTGCAAGAGATTGAAAAAAGGAGGAGAGTGGTTAAAAAAAGCGATTCAGACATTAACAGTGTCATGGCAACAGCAAATTAGAGCCTCAAAAGCAGAGCTCAGCTCACTAAAGGTTTAGGGAGTCGCTGCACTGCAGGACTGAATGAAATATTCAGCACATAAAAGAGGTGCCCAAATGTTTTTTGTATTTGTGATAATGACGCCAAGCTGACTGCTATTTATATATATTTTTGCCTAACCATGGTTCTTTTTTTTTTCCCTGCAAAAGATTTTGAAATAGTATACTTGCCAGGTAAACGCGGGTCTGTTTTGATTCTTGGGGGACTTTGGCATTTGCGAGCATAATCACGGCCGTCGGCTTTCGCTCACGCGGAGAGTGACTGTTGTAGCAAAAATGGAAAGAAGGAGAAATTGAGCATTTCGGGAAAAGTCACCCAGCGAGAGATTTTTGTGTGTTGAGTGAGATGATGTAGCATGAGGTGACAGCCTGACCCGTAGCCAATAGTGAGGTATGCACTCTCGAGTTCTGTGGTTTCACCTAATGCTGTGCATGCGTACGAGCAGACAGCAAGCCTCCTTTGCTGTTTCTTTACCTATAGCATCTCTTCTGGGTTTCTCAGCCTTTTTTTTCCCAGTGAGGTCAGTCGTGTCGAGCTGTCCAAGAAGCCAGTGGCCATTCCCACCTCCCATAAGCTTTGCTTGCCTGATCTTTACTTCAGGCTTCATTCTAGTGCTCAGGCTCTTGATAGTATTAGCCACCCATGGCTGGTACCAGCAATGGGATGGGATCGGGGAGAAAAAAAACAACCCTGCATTGCGAAAAATATCCTCTCGTTTTAATTTGGGCTTTTGCCAGGCTGTCAGGGAGAGAGAAAGACTCCAGCAGAGTGTGTTCCTTACACTAGAGAGGACTCAGAAGCGAGGGAGTGCTCAGCTCTGATTTGTCTTGTGTTTGTATCCTCCTTTCTGCCTTTTGTCCTCCACACCTCACGACTTTTACCCTTCCCCTTTTGTCTTTGCTAAACTAGCTTGGGAACGCGAAGCAAGGTTTGAAAGACCTTGGGACTTTCTGTCCCTGTAAATGGTCGCTCACGGAGCTGGTGGTCTTACAGGGTCATGGCCAATGCGCTCAAACTCCTCTGCCTGATACCGGAAGGGAAAATCTCTGAGCGCCTGAGGCTGTTGCAATATTTGCCCATTCAATTGCCACATCCTGAGATTCTCCCACCTTTGAAGATGCCGGGTGTCTTTTAGCTAAATCTCTACTTCCCTTTGCTCCTCTAAACTCTTTCAAGTCGTTTCTCACAATGCTGGGATCTTCTGGTTTTGAACTTGACCTTAAAGTGAATTTTTATATCGTGCTTTCAGCCACAATCCCCCCGCGTCATAGGGTCAGGGCAGTTTGGAGCTGTTGAACTTTCCCAGTATGTTTTGACCAAGTTCTGCCTCCCAGCGACTCAGTACCAACAAGTCTTCAGGCCTCGCACCGTTGATACACAGCCATTAGAAAGAGAGCAGCCTGGCAGACTTTAAAAGTTAGAAGCTTTTATGGTTTGCCAGCTGGGAACTCCTGGTACCTGGACCCAAATCCACCGCCCTCTGTGCCGCTGGAGGGGCTGGGAAGCACGTAGGGTTTGAATCCATCGGTACCAGAGCTGCCACTGAGCGAGGGTGGAAGCTTTGAGTGCTTTGTCCAATTAAGCTTAAGTGGGATAAAGAGAGTTTTCAGTCTGTAACAACGCCTTAAGTTCGGGCAGGGTAGTTCAAAGTCTGCTCTTTCTTGCACGCTCATCGGCACTCTCGGCACCGGCGCGGGCTTGTCTGGTGGAGGGGTTTTTCGGATGGATCTGGCCAGTGGGTTCTGAAAAGCCTTAGGGTGGCAAGGCAACTTTGCGTTTCCAGGAGGTGAGCAGGGAAATTGCACATACACAAAGCAAGATCTCAGTAGCGTAACCGAGAGCAAAAACGAGCTGCAAAGAGGAAGAAAAGGCGTTCAGAAGTCAAAGTCTGTGGCGTTCCCAAGCCTCCAGTTTAGGGTACAGTTTGCCATTTTCCACTTCTTTAGGAACTTTACAAAAAAGCAATACAAGGACTTGGATTTGACACTTCTTGGCTTTCCCTCTCCTCCTAAGTCCTCCCAGTTACAGGAACCCTACAACCAGGAGTACCTCTTACATCGCTGCAATGCCCAAGCAGTTGAGCCAGAGCCCAGAAAAGCCTTGACCGTGAAGGTGATAGAGATTATTCCTCTTGCAAAGAAGAGTGTCTAAGACTTAGTTTCTTAGTCTCAAAGCCATGACCTGGGTCCCACTCCGCTTTGGGAGAGGACACGACGCTGCCTCCAGACAAGCAGCTGGCTGGAGGAGAGCAGTCAGGGTGCGGGCAGGATTGATGGGGGGCAGATAGCTTGAGGAACCCTTACCAAATGGGCAGTTTGTCCTCCCCAGATTGAGAGCAGTGACTAGTCTGGAGGATTGATTGCGTGCAGATGGAGTCTAAAAGGGTTCGGAGAGAAGGATGATGGTGAGAGAGAAGACATCAGCTCTATCCCTCCAACTTTTAACTTGGTTGCTTATCAACAGCTCCATCTTAAAGAAAATAGCTGCTGTCAGGAGCTCCAGAGCTCCTCTGTACTCTGCTGATACTCTGTTATTGCTCGGCAGAAGCCCCTTAAAGCAGAGTATGGATTTTCTAGCAGAAGTCCTAATTGCTACATTCGAACATGACTTATCCTCCGGAGCACGTGGAGCCCTTGAGTTATCTGAGACAGCAAGAGAGAGGTGTTCCCTCAGCTTTCCCCTCCATCTGCTCAGCTCTCCAACACCCTCCACCCCTTGGTCCCCCAGGGCAAAAGCCCTTCTGATGCACCCGTCTCTCCATTTATGTGACGCCGCTAATCACCGTTAGCAGGTGAGTGGTACTGGCTGTGTGATCACCTGAAGAAGAGTTCCCTGGTAAGGCTTGGCCCAGAATATTTGAAAGAGCATCTTTAGGCAGAGACTGGCGCAGGGGCTGCTCCCTGTGCTAAACCTTGCTTCTCACGCCAGCTTCTATGAACTGGCAGATGCCTTCACAGAACCGAACTGGCAATCGCTCGCCCACGGATGCGATTCCCAAATCCCACACCTCTCTGTCCAACTTGCTTGTGCCGGTACAAGGAAATGTCTGCCGGTTTGGTTTTAACCCTTGTTCAGCCGCCGTTCCCGTTGCTGTTCTTCCCAATAAACGTGCAGGGCGCTGGGAAGTGGGGCTGGTGCTTTGTTTCCAGGCGAGGTGTGTATTTGCGGGAGGCTGGGGCNTGTGCCCCATGGAGATGCGCCCAGTCCTGCTCCCCTGGGCACGCGCTACCCGGTAACTCAGGAGAGCTTGTCTTTATCAGGCTTTATCCCTTTATCAGGGATGTATGAGGAATGAACGCAACTTAGGCCATCGCGGCGGTATGTTCCCCTGACATTTTCTTGGAAAAGCGAGGTTGCTGTGTGAGCTGCATGGGGGAAGAGCTGGCTCTGGGTACAGACACATCCCCGGTGCTGCCCGGGGTGCGATGTGACACATATCACTCTGGAAAGCGATGTGCTGTTGGGAGCACCCTTTCCCTCCGCCACTTCTTCGTCATCGCCTCCAAACCACCTACTTCTCTGTAGCTCTCGCCTCCCTTTTGAAACATCCTCTCAGGCTAGAATTCCACCAGCGCTTTTGAGAAGAAGGGGCTGCCAACCTCGCTGCCACCCCACGTACCTCTCGGAGCTCACAACCACCCCTTCCCTCCCACAACGCCTGGTACCAACAGTGACCAGGGGACCTGAGCAGCCCGAGAGCCCTCCTGGCCCTTTGAGGACACCGTGGACTGTTAAACCGCTATAGCGCCTTTCCATTTTGCCCGTCCCACACTGAAATGCAGTAGGTGGAGAAAGCACGAGGAAAGGGGAACATGTTTTCTTTCTAGGGACGTGCCAGGTGGCATCACCGTTGCAATGCTGAAGGATGAAGCCCGGGATTGCTTCCTACCCCCACGGCAAAACCACCCGGGTGCTACGCTTGGTTCTTCGCCGTCGGGGCAAGAGTGCCCGAGATACTTGTCGCGACTTAAATTCGTGCTATCAGCAAAAGCTGCCTGATGGATCAATTAGCACCGAATTTCTGGTCTTCTTAGCAGAAGGAGCTATTAATAAACACTTGCCTACGGATTTATGGGTCTGCAGATAAATGTGTCCACAGGCTCTGTAACCCTTTAACCTTGACACTGTGCATGGGGTGGGAATGACCACCAAGCCCAGCTCACAGCTGAAGTAGCTGGTTTCATGGTCTTCTGTCCCTGTTCAAGGGTAAACTTTCCTTCTTGCTGGCTGACACGAACGCGCTCTGAATGACGGACAGGAAACTGATATTTTTGGACATTTTAATCATCAAAACAAATCAGAGCCTTTTTTTTTTTTCCCTGCACATCCAAGTGAATGAATTTAAAAACAACTCCCCTTCCCCTCGATGGAAGGAGCTGAGCTAATGCCAGCACATGCACTCTATCCAATTTTACTTATTTCCCTGGAAGTAATTTTCTGTCTAAAAATGCTGCTTTCTCAGAATCACACAATTTTTAGGGAAATTGGTTCTGCTGGAATTTTCGACAGCGAAAAGCCGAACAGAACAGTTTGAATATCTTCACTTCTGCTACATAGCAATAGCAGCACGTAGCTGATAAGTGGAGGTGAGAGGACCATTAAAACGAAAGGGGAAAATTAAAGGAGGATGTTCTGTCATTACTCTAATGTAAACATTTGATACTGCTTAAGCGAGAGAACTGAACGCTATCTAAACGTGGCGTGGAGACAACCACCTGCCAAAAATCTGTTGGCACATTAGTTTTGCAAAAACCGGTGTAACTTCTTGTCGTGGCACGGAGCAGAAACCCCAGCATCCAGCTGGCTCTGACGGACACGGGATTGGCAAAGCCGAGCAGAAATCCAGTGTCAAAAAGGAAAAGAAGAAGCCGGAATTCGCATGAACATCATCTCTCCTTCTGCACCTAAATCCATGAGAGCGATGAGTGATCACCTTCTTTGCAAGTGTTGACTCCAGTTTCTTGAAGTGCTGGTAGCACCAGGGTGGGCAGTGTGAAGACAGCCTCTGCAGGGGGTGGTCCTGGGCGCAACGTGTGGATGGAGCTCCTTGTTTCTCCTGGGAAAGCAGCTCCTTCATCTGGCAGCGGAGCCTCTGGGAGCGGGCTGCAGGCACGCTTCCCACCAGGCATCTGTCCTGAGGCTGGGCAGGCTCCAGCCTCCATCTCCCGCACTCCTGTTGCCTTCACTTGGTGGAACAAGGTGTCACACAAGCACAAGCTCGTGGTCTCTGACTCTCCTCTCTTGGACGTTAGCACGAATGGGGGCGATTTCGCCAAAGCCACCAGAGTTGCAGACTGTGCGAGAGAGGAAACAGGAGCCCTCCATCCTTATACTGCTCAGGGTTGGAGATGTTCGCCTTCATTCAGAGGGATGGGGAACGAGAGGGGGAAGTGGGAGACGTCCGTGAAGAGACAAGAAATGTACTTGGGAGGAAAGAGAGAAAAATTAAACAAGGACTGAAAGCAGGCATTTATTGTACTGCTGGAAACGCTTCTGAGCTTGAAAGCATCTGAAGTACGGGAAAAACTGAGCGTTGCTGTCAAGGTCCCAGGAGAGAGGGGCACAGTTCTTAAAGTATGTGAACTTCAGAGAAACGCAGTCATCTGTTATGGCTGTGAGGCCTCTATTTTATTTTATTTTTAATTAAAGGGATGTTTTGAATTTTTCCCACTAGCTGTTTCATTTTATTCTCTGATCTAGTCAGAAATCAGCTTCTGAGAAGGCCTGGGCCTGGAGAATAACTCAATGGGAAAACACTAATGAACCTCGGAAATAAAGCTCTCTGTCGGAGTTGTGGGACAAATACAGCACGCGGGGACTTCAGCGCGGCGGAGACGCGCCCGGTGGGGCACGAGGCATCTCTGCGATGGGCAAGTCACTCCCCGCTCCCAGCTGGGCTACTTGGAAGGTACCCTGAGAGGGTCTTCCAGGAGGGGGAGAAGCAGGACGTTTCTCTTCTGCCCGAAGTGCCGCCCGGTCCGCGGGGCCCGCTGGGAGCAGCGTGCCGGTGCTGAGACGTCAGTAGCTTTCCACTTCAGCTCCACCAACACGACTCCTGTGCATAACTGTCTGAGCATCTTTACTCTCTGAAGATCTCTGTGATTTCAGCCGCTTCCTTTGACGATATAAATAATGCGGTCTATTCTTAGCTCTACGGCAGTGTATTCAAATCTTTATCTAAATTCTGCAGAATTTTCCATTTCAGATGTTTGGGCTTCCAGAGGCAGACTGCTGCTCATCCCGTGCATGGCATTATTCCTTTGATACATGAGCTGAAAATTCAATTATCAGGCCAGTTACTGATTTTTCTGAAATTTACAAGGAAAACATTAAAGTTTGATTAAGTCAGAATTCCCGCTGGACTGATCAGCAACGAGACCAAAATTAAATTGTGTTTTTAATAGCTTTGCCATGTTGCGACGCAGGAGGAGTATCTGAATGTGAAAGCCCGTTGCCAAAAATCAAAACTCTTGAACGCTGAGCGGTGAAAGACGTCTTTCACTCATCGCAAAAATGAGTGTGCCAGGCCGGGTGGCGTCAAAGTTGCCTTTCCAGGGGCAGCACTGGGAGCTCCACATTAATTATAGATGCAGCTGAACTTAAGCGCGTACAAGGTGGGGTCCTAACCCTTTGGTGTTAGAAGGTGCTGAACAGCATCATGCGGAGGAGCAAAGCAACAGGCTGAGAGAGCTGGGGTTGTTCAGCCTGGAGAAGAGAAGGCTCCGGGGAGACCTTCCAGCGGCCCTCCAGTCCCTGGAGGGGGCCTACAGGAAAGCTGGGGAGGGGCTGTTGGCAAGGGCATGTAGCCATAGGACGAGGGGCAATGGTTTAAACTAGAGCAGGGCAGGGTTAGATGAGACATCAGGAAGAAGTTCTTTACACTGAGGGTGGTGAGACACTGGCCCAGGTTGCCCAGAGAGGGGGTGGAGGCCCCATCCCTGGAGACGTTCAAGGCCAGGCTGGATGAGGCTCTGAGCAACCTGATCTAGTTGAAGATGTCCCTGCTCACTGCAGGGGGGTTGGACTAGGTGGCCTTTCAAGGTCCCTTCCAACCCAACGCATTCTATGATTCTATGAAAATAACTGCTCCTTATCGGGAGCTAGATCAACAGCAAAATCATAGAGTCATAGAACGGTTTGGGTTGGAAGGGACCTTAAAGCCCACCCAGCGCCACCCCCTGCCCTGGGCAGGGACACCTCCCACCAGCCCAGGTGGCTCCAAGCCCCGTTCAGCCTGGCCTTGAACACCTCCAGGGCATTGGATGATACGGCATCGTGATACGGCATTGTCATCCCTTGGTAACCCAAGAGACTGGGGCTGCTCCAGGCATCAGTCTTGGATGGCTTGCACCAGAACGAGGAGAACGATGCCCATCGCGGGTGTCTCCGAAATGCCAGTGGTTGGGAGGCATATGCACCAAAAAGACACTTTTACGGGGTATAAAGGTTTATCCCTTATAGTTAGTTCTGGTATGAACTCAACTCGCTACGGGCAGGTAAACATCTGCCTAATTATGCCCTCCCAAAGGTCGGACTGACATCTTAAAATACAACACTGGCGCAGGCGGTACATTTGCTTCTGCAATTTGCAGGTGTAAAAAAAAAGCAAATTCATTTTAAACATTTGCTTGGGCAACAGATGAATCAGTAAAGAGCAAAGGACGGAGATGCAGATCTATACAGTTGCATCATCAATTAAAAGACTGAAAACAGCTGAGAAACTCAGAGCTCTGTCAGCTGCTGGGTGAGAAGCTTGGTGAGAAGGTGCAGTGCCTGTGCAAGGTCTCTCGGTGGACCTCGTGCCTGCTCTGAGTCCTTCCAGTACCCAGAACTTCGCTTCTTAACAGGGGGGAAGATGAGCATTTGGGTGCTTTCGTGCACTGATGACACAAAACTGTTTAGAGAAGGTCGGGAATTTACTAAAGCGGGGCTGAAATGTTTGAATTTGGTGAGAGACGTTAACGTCAGGGGACCACACATCCTTCAGCAACATTGAAGCCGTTTCCATTTGCAGCGTGGCAGTCGGTGTCTGGGCACGGGAGCCATCGTTCCTCCAATTTTCCCCATCCCCACAACATCCCTCCGTCTTCCAGCCTGACACCGAGGAGTAAGGAAGAGCACAGCAATGCCTTTTCACCTGCAGCCTCCATGAAATCAGAATTTCCCGAGGCGGCGCAGGCGTGCATAATGCATAGGCACTTAGTGCACCGCCCTCCTCTTCCTCGCGCGGAGGGTTAATGAGTGAAACGAATTGTGTGGGGGGGGGGGGGGGGGGGGGGTCCGTGGGA
>VYZM01016428.1:124115-154444 GCA_013398915.1 Dromas ardeola | reverse complement strand
GGGAAGGGAAAAGTCAATCAGGCAGTATTTAAAAACCTACCTGCTGGGCCCCGGGGTGGGGGGGGCTGGAGATTTTAATGTCATTCCCAGCTTGAGACGCAGCCTGGAGAGTGAGAAAAGAAAAGGGTATCTGCTCTTCTTGGAGCCTTAATTGCTCGTTAAATCATCTAACAAATGCCTGAACTGGATGGCCCCATGCTCCCTGACAGAGGGGCTTCAGCCTTGGCAGGGGGGAGGAGTATTTTTAAAAATACTCATTTCACCTGCTTTTTCTGGGCCTGTAAAACTGAGGGTACAGTGGTCCACTCTGCAAAATAAAACTAAGTCTGGAATATTTTTATTACTGTTCAACGGGAGGAATTAGCTTTCCTACGAGCTGCTCCAGCCTCTGTCGCCTCTGTCCTGCCCCGCACCGCGGGAGGGCAACCTCTCCTGTCCCCGGAAGGGACCTCCGGTGACGGCAGAGGAGCATCTACCACAGTGACCCCCTGCCCTGCCAGCTCAGCCCCGCTTCTGGCCCAGGCAGACCCCATAACCACAGCCAGAGATGCCCGTCCCTGCTCGGTCCCGCGCTGCCCCATCGTCACTGTTCCTCTGGTCTTCTGCTCAGACCCTCTTGCCTTGGGTCTTAAATCACAGGGGACAAACACCAGTCTCAGTCATGGAGAAGGTGAGGCAGCTATTTCCCAGCGCAGAAAATGTGATGGCCGTGCCGTTCCCTCTGATGCTTTGCAGAAAGCAACCTGCAGTTCAATCCGCAAAGCTCCGAGGAAATCCAGACCCTGCCCGCAACAGCTGGAGAGCTTCAAATGTGCTTCGCCATCACAGAGGGAAGGACGGATCTGTGACTTACACCTATCATCCCCCCCCGCCAGTAGTCAAGATAACATAGGGAAGGCCTCCCTCCTACCTGACTGAAAGCACTGATGCTTTTTCTGCAGCACCCATGCACAAATAACGGGGCCGTGCCAGACCGCAGCCCCGAGCGGACCGGCCATTAGCAGGTTTTGTGTTATTTAGAGTCCATGAAAAGAGCAGAATTACAGCTCCAGCAGGGCAGGCAAACCATACTGATGATTTATGAATATTCACTGAGCTCACGAAGCACTCCGGGGCAGAAAACAAGCTTTTGAAATTAACTGAGCTATTCAAGGTTCTTCGTTTGTCGTGGCTTTGAGGTGTGAGTCACCAATACTATTTCTCAAAAACGAGCAGAGTCTGTACAGAGGGCTGGGAGGATTCCTGGGCACTAAAATGTGAAGTTAAGTATTGTGCAAGAAAGACCTTATGTTCATAAAGTCTTAAAAGTGTAGAAACTCCTCCCCATTAAGTTTTATGGGATGGCATCTCCGTACGGTACTGAGATTTCTGCAGCCTGTAAAGACTGGGTGTTCAGGGGGCCTGAGGCTTTCTGTTAGTCTTGTAGTCTCCAGCAGCTTCAGTCTCCTGTGCTCGCAGTTTGGTGCCCTGCGATTTTTCAACAATTTCAGCGTTCAAAAAGGTGCCACGATCCCCTCTACTCTGCCCTGGGGAGACCCCCCTGCAGCGCTGCCTCCAGCGCTGGGGCACCAACAGCAGAAGGAGACGGAGCTGTTGGAGCGGGGCCAGAGGAGGCCCCGGAGATGCTGGGAGGGCTGGAGCCCCTCTGCTGGGAGGACAGGCTGAGAGAGCTGGGGGGGTTCAGCCTGGAGAAGAGAAGGCTCCGGGGAGACCTTCCAGCCCCTGCCAGTCCCTCCAGGGGCTCCAGGAAAGCTGGGGAGGGACTCTGGAGCAGGGAGGGGAGCCGTGGGATGAGGGGGAAGGGTTTTACACTGGAAGAGGGGAGATTGAGATGGGATCTGAGGAAGGAATTCTTGGCTGTGAGGGCGGTGAGCCCCTGGCCCAGGTTGCCCAGAGAAGCTGTGGCTGCCCCATCCCTGGAGGGGTTCAAGGCCAGGCTGGACGGGGCTTGGAGCAACCTGGGCTGGTGGGAGGGGTCCCTGCCCCGGGCAGGGGGTGGCACCGGGTGGGCTTTAAGGTCCCTTCCAACTCTAACCATTGTATGGTTCTGTGCATGTCATGTCATACGCCTTGTCATTCCCACCCATGCAATTAGGTTATTGCGGTGCTCTTCAATGTTGGCGCTCCTCCACTTCTAATTGTACCCACAACCCAAGAAATAATCTGCTTGCTTTGCCAAAAAAAAACCTGTGACACCTTGTCCCTGGTGCTCAGGCGGTCCCCAAAGAGAGCATCCCATTCGGCAGGTGGGCTGCCCCCATCACCGCTGCTGAATCTGAGCATCAGACAGGGGCACCGGCAGCACCTGAAGGGCAGAGGAACAGGACAGAGCCTGCTGAAGCCAGGAAGGATGTGGGAGCTCCTCCGGCGGCGATGCACGGGCTCCCCAGCATCTGCACGCCCGGCTGCGGGGGCTTTGTGCTCACGAGACGGGTCGCTGTGGTGGACAGGGCTTGTTGGTCCGTGGGACAGGGACAGCAGAGCGTGGGCACCGCCTGCACTCCCCTTTGCGAGGCTGGTGTTTCTGGGCAGCGTTTGCTGATTTAGACCAAACAGCCCGGAAGGCGAAGACTTCCACCTGTGTTTGTCCAAGGATGGGTTCGATCTAGCAAAGAAAAGGTAATAAAGCAAGGAGGTTGTCTTCGCTAGTTTGCTGTAAGCACACAGAAGGAATAAGGGCTCCTCTTTTCCGATTAATTATAGCAATTAATAATTGGTTTGGTTTCAGCTGCTAGAAATAGGAGACTTTCCCAAAATTTTCAAAGCGATGAAAGGAAAACTCTGCAGATTACCCAACACCCCTGGGGTTTCAGGAGTCTGGGGGGGGTGGGGGTGGGAGATCCACTTACTGCAAAGCAAGCGGAAGGGGGGTCATGAATTTGGGTGTCCCGCTTCGCAGATGAGCGAGGCATCGGCCACTGTGGGCTATTCCGGTCGGGCTGAACTCAGCTATTCCAGGGCTGTCTAGACGTTCCCATCCTGAATCTGAGGCATCTTCCGGACCGGAGTTGTGTCCGAACACAGTCCTCCAGGAAAAGCTGCTGTTGCGGCCAATCCCGTTTTTCTCACCAAAAAAGAAAAAAAGATTCCATGTGAGAGCGGCCAGATGGCCCTGCCCTCACTGCCTTCCCCCGAACCGCCGGAGATGCCTCTCCCTCTGAGTCACAGAGCAGGACAGCCAGCCGAGGTGGTCTGTCTTAGCATGAATTAGCCCCTCTGGGCGGGAGCTCACAGCAAAGAACAAGAATTCAAGAAAAGCAATAAATCAGCAACCGAGAAACAAAAAAAAAAAAGTTTCTGGAGCCTTTCTGCTGTCCTTTCTGATACAAACAGCCCCTACTTCACTCACTCACTTACCGCCCCTGCTTACTTACACTCTCAGTTAAACCAGGTGTCGTTGCAGGATAGGCATCACTTTGCTAACCCTTTAAAATATGCTTGCACATATATGAATTTCCTTCTGTTCCCAAGAAGCTCCGCACACGGGCAGTGCTGACTGGTTTGTCTGCTGAGCAGAAACATGTGTTGATACGAGGTGAGCTGCACAACTAAATAACCTCTTTCCGTCTGGCCTCCGTGCTCCATCCTCCTTTTTGCCCTTTCTGCTGGATCATACGGTGTGGATCCTAAAGCCCCATCCCAAGAAAGGCAGCCTCTTTACTCCTGACGCTTTCTGAAATCTCTGGCTCCCAGTTCTGCCGGGAGCGTCTGTGTGACCGCTTGTTCCTTTCCTCCGCAGGCTGATGCCAAGATGGTCTGCGATGTCGTGAGTCGGATGGAGGACACAGAGCCCTTCTCTCCAGAGCTGCTGTCAGCTATGATGAGACTCTGGGCAGACTCTGGCATCCAAGAATGCTTCAACCGGTCCCGGGAATATCAACTTAATGACTCGGCCCAATAGTGAGTATCCCTGTTTATAGTCTTTTGTGTTAAAAAGCTGCATTTTGGCTTTTTAAAGTTTTAACTGAAGTCAGTGGCCTCACAGCAGTGGATCTGGACACGGTTGTGCTTGCAGGCTGGGGCGCGTGGTGTGTCACAGGCTGCTGCGGGGCAGAAAGGATCAGGCAGGACATTCATGCCCCCTCTGGCCAGTCCGGGGTCAGGTCCGTGTCCCCGAGGCCAGGTTCCCAAGCTGCTCCCAAGGGTCGGTTTGTACAAACACAGTGAGCAGAGGCAGACCAACCCGTGGATGTGGCTGGTGGCGTCTTCGTTTGTCTGACAGACGACAGAAGGGTGTGAGCACCTGCTTTGTACGGCGGTACAGCTCCTGGGTTTGCTTTTCTGACATTGCTGGCACTGCACTGATAAGCAGCTGGATTACAGCCAAGGGTAAGGGGCCTCTTGGCTTTTACAGCGGCATTGCGTTATTCTCATAGCACGGTCGGTGGCATCTCTGCCGTTAGGGACCACATCTGGATTCTTTTTTTTGATGGTGGTTGTCTGAATCCATGGCTTTGGGTCATATCCCGTCACAAGGACAGGGCATCTACCCATCAATGGCCGCTCTGGCTCTGAAGAAACGTTGAGTGCTTCCCCAGTTTCAGTTGGGACCCATTCCTAATGATAATCCATCCAATCCGTTTGCCTCCACCTAAGGCAAGGAGGCTAAAGCTTTTCATCCCATAATTTCAGTCGCAGCAGCTGCCGGGCAAAATGTCCCCCTGGCCCCGTACTGTGTCTTGGGCAGTAGTGTGTAAAACGTGGTTGAGTAGAAGCACGAGGAACAAGCACGCACTGAGTGATCCTTTTCCCAGTTATACCCCGGGACCTTTCGGTAGTCGGGGAAGTAGAGGCTTCCCCGGATGGTGACAGGGGAATGCCACGTCCGTGCTTTTGGCTTTCACGCTATCCCGTGTCAACAAGTCCACCAGCTGACTCATGCACTTCTGGAGTTGTTTTTGCGTGCTTGGACTGTCTGGCATCTCTGCTTGGAGTTTTCCGGGATATTTATCAAAACACAGACCCAAGCACCGGCGTGGCTGGTGGCTGATGGTGGGTCTGCTCGTTCCCGGTCTGCACCAGCTCCTCCCATCCCAGCTGGCAGGGCAATTAGGGAGGACAGGATTATGCCTGCTCTTGCGGTGCTGCAGCAGAAGGCGAGGGATGACACATCACTTGGCATTGACCGAAAACCAAATGGGAAACCTGCAGATGTGGGGTTGGTGTCACAGCGTCCTACCCAACCATTTCTCACCACGAGCCTCTACATCTCGGTGACGATCCTGACATTATGCTGCCTTTTAATCACTACTAGGAGGACATCCATGTTTAATCTATTATTTCTTTGCCTGTAATAACAAAATCAGCCTTCTCTTGCCAGCAATTTCTTTTTTTTCTTCTCTTTTTTTCACAAAAGGAGGGTCTGATGGCGAAAGCATACCTTCAGAGAGATATAAATTATATAAAATGCAGTCCTAATTGCATTACAACCCTGTGGAAAAATTCTTCAATTGTTGTAGAGCCAATTACCTTGAGGAGAGTATTTTGATTTTCCTGCCATGCAAGATAGCAGTTGAAAATAATAAGCGTAGCCCTCCCAATGTGGACCAGCTGCTGGGCAATTCATCAGCCAGAGCTCTGAAACCACGAGCGGTTTCTAGGCATCAGCTGAAGAGGCTCTGTGCTGTGGCGTTCACAGCAATATCAACGTGTGGTTGCAGCCCAGAAAAATGAATTTCGGTGTCTTTAACGAAATCTCTGGCAATCGGGGGAGGAGGATGCGAGATGCTCCTTGGCAGGGGTGGGCTGTGCTGCCTCTCTCCTTAGCCACGCTGCGAGTCGTGCTGGGGCTGGACTCTTGGTTTCCCTGGGTGAGGTCAGGTGGCGAAGCTGAAGATAACAAAGTCCTTCTCGTTTACGGACCTGCTGCCGTTTAGGAGCCTCTGGTGGTTGCGTTGCCAGGAGCAGAGATGCTGTCACAGGGCAGGGCACTGCGTCGCGTCCCGCTGCACCTCAAGGCCCTGGTGCCATCGCACCAGATGGTGATGGAAGTGAGAGCTCAGTCGGCACTTATTCACGCCCAGTGGACACCCAGCGAAAAGAGGCCTATTTTTCATTTAATCCTTCAATGCTTTGGGGTTGTTTTCTTCTGCATGAGCAAAAGATTTGAGACAGTTTTCTATTTTCCCCCCACCCCTCCCCGGGAAAGGACTTCTCTTTATTGACACTGATATTGGATTTAAAACACTACCAACTACAAAATGTGCTTTTGTCAGGGCTGAGAAAAATAAAGTCCAGACAAAAACTGAACCTGAAGTTCCCCAAAGTTTGAAAGACGAGTGAGGGGCAGTGAGCTGTGCTGGCATCGCTCCTATTTCAGGCCTCTCTTGGCGTTAAGCCGCAGGGACTGGTGCTTTGCTGGCTGGAGGGACGTTTGCTGCAGGAGTCTGAGGTCGCAATGCGCGGCTGCTCAGCACGTGGAGCACTGTCTGCAGCTCTGGGGCTCAGCACGGGAAGGACACGGAGCTGTTGGAGCTGGGGCCAGAGGAGGGACACGAAGATGCTGGGAGGGCTGGAGCCCCTCTGCTGGGAGGACAGGCTGAGAGAGCTGGGGGGGTTCAGCCGGGAGAAGAGAAGGCTCCGGGGAGACCTTCCAGCCCCTGCCAGTCCCTCCAGGGGCTCCAGGAAAGCTGGGGAGGGACTCTGGATCAGGGAGGGGAGCCGTGGGATGAGGGGGAAGGGTTTTACACTGGAAGAGGGGAGATTGAGCTGAGATCTGAGGAAGGAATTCTTGGCTGTGAGGGCGGTGAGCCCCTGGCCCAGGTTGCCCAGAGAAGCTGTGGCTGCCCCATCCCTGGAGGGGTTCAAGGCCAGGCTGGACGGGGCTTGGAGCAACCTGGGCTGGTGGGAGGGGTCCCTGCCCGGGGCAGGGGGTGGCACCGGGTGGGCTTTAAGGTTCCTTCCAACCCAAACCATTCTGTGGTTCTATGACTCTGTGTCACAAAGCCCCAAGGCACCAGGCGACCAGGTCCTGTCGTGGCCAGTGCAGGTGGGACCTTCAGGAGTGGTCCAGGCTCTTCCCTTCACCCCAGAAACCACCCCTGAATGCCCTGAATGGTTTTTAGAAGTCATCCCCCCCCAGCCATTTCTAAGGAACCGCCACTTGGGCTTCCCTGAGTCACTGCTGCCGTTGTCCTACATTGCTCTTCCACTGCTTTACCCGGGGTTTTTTTAAATGGCTCAAACAACAGGCCTTCTGTTACCGCCCCTGGGAGACCAAGTCACGGGCTAATCAGCAGCCTGTGAGAGCTAGCAGCATGGCTCTTACTAGTCTATCATTAATTCCACTGAAAATAGGTATAATATTTTGTATTGGCCTAAACAAGAAGGGAGCAATAGCTCTTCTCCCCTTTCAAAGGTGGGCCAGAGCATATTGCTTTCTGCTCTCCCATGCACGCCCGCCTAACGGGGTGGCCTTCCCTGCACAGCTTTGCTCCTTTTGGCTCTAAAGTCAGCCCGTCTTTAGCAAGGATTTCATAGCTACTGCAAAGGAACAGTAGAAAACAGCGCTTTCCCAAAGAAAAAAACCTGACCGAGGAAGAGAGGAGGTTCTTTAAGGGGCCTCCTTTGTCTTGGACAGCAAAAAGTAAAACAATAAAGAGAGCAAGAGAAGGGAAAGAGAGTAAGATGGAGCAGTTGGTTTCATCTTTTTTCGTTACTGCATTTTTTCATCATTCCTTAAGGCAAATTTACGGGTGGGTTGAGTTCCACATTCCTAATCTCTTGATTATGTTTTTATTCTTTCTTCGTCTCCTCTTCCTTTCTTGTCTCCATGCCTAGGAGCTAAATCTACCTCTGATCATCAAAGAGTCTGGGCACTGCTGATGTCTTTTTCTTCTCCAGCCAGTTTCTGTCTGTGGAAGCACATCTGTGACCCACATTTTGCTTTCAAAATCAGCAAAATAGAGGTTTCCAGCTGGTTTCCTTAATCTCCTACTTTTGTTCACATTTTTAAATCGTCTCGTGTTTCCTAGCCTCGAGTTCCTAACTCGCCTGGTCAGTGGAGAACAGTGCGTAGGGCGGGTTTGATTTAACCTCTCAGGGGTGGGGAGGTGCTTTGAGCGGCCCCCAGGCTTCGCAGGGAGGATGGAGCAGACGGAGCATCCACATGAGCACCGGTTTTCCGTGCGCGTATCCAAACAGGCACAGGCCCTGCGAGATGTGTAGGCAGAGACAGTTTGCAAGTACACAGGCACAAAAAAGCCAGAATCCATCTCAAGTTATTCTCTTCCTGCTTCCAAGTACACTGAAAGATCATTTGATAATGCCAGGGCTGTGAAACTACCGTGAAAATGTAAAATATTTTAGGCCTGCATTCAACCCATCCGTCTTCACACATATCAGAGGTGTCGGGAATGGGAAGCTTGTTGCCTTTGGCTCTCTCCGTAGGGAGCGAAGGGAGGGAGAGATGGCTCCGGAGGGGGATACAGACCTCACTGCGCAGTGGAGAAACAGAGATGCAATTGTGTCTGCTGCCCTACCGTAGCTAACCTCAGGTCTGTGCCAAATACCCAGCTCAAATGGGGGCAACGTTTTGGTTGCTCCTTTGTCAAGACCTCCTCTGGTGGTGCCTCATAGAAAAGCAGCACCAAACTCAGGCTAAAATACCGCAGTGCCTTCCTTCTCACGCCGTCTCCTGTGGGAATGTTCTCTGATCTCTTTTCCTTGCAAAAGAATTGTCTTTGCACGATGGTGTCACCTTCCCTACCGATACTTACCGCATCCCACGTGCCAACACACACTTTGCATCGAGAAAGCAGTTCAGAAAGCAGAGCCAGATGTTGTTGTGATGTGGTGGACGGCTTCCAGACCGAGCCCTGACAAGGCAGCATTGGAACGGGCTGCCCAGAGAAGCTGTAAAATCTCCTGTCCTTGGAAATGCTCAAGACCGAGCCACCTGAGCTAGCTATCAAACTGAATTTAGCTTTGAAGTTGGCCCTGCTTTGAACAGGGGGATGGTCCAGAGGAACTCCAGAGGTCTAATCCAAACCGGCACTTTTGGGTTTGTCTTTTGGGTTTTTCCCCGCCTCGCTCTTTCTCTCGTGACGCCAGGTTTAAAAGCAGAAGGGGTCACCAGGGTTGGCTGCAGTCTCCCGTTCCTAGCCACGCAGAAACACGCAGCTCTGTGATAATGCCAACATCCCGCAGTCCCATCATCTAAAGAGCAAAGCCAGCAAGGCAAGCGTTTAGATGATGGTTCTTGCGGGACGGGGGCATTATGCACGGCCGACAGGACATGGTCTGTTTTAATGAGCTGCAATTGTTGCTGGCTCTCTCAAAATGAAGAAAGAAAAATTATAGGTCAAGGTTTTGCATTAATATTCCCGTCAGGTGCGTAGATTCCATTTTCTCATCACAGCTTTTGCATTAGAATATGGTTTTCTGCGCGCCCGTCTTACTCGTGCCTGTCACTTGCGCTCCCTTGCATTTAATTGGATGGAGTAGCAGCATAAACGGAACAATCCAATTAATTGGGATGACCTGCGTTGTGCTGTTGATTGAACAACCCACCTTCGTGTCTTAGAGCCCAAGCACCAATAATGCAGAAAGGGAAAAATACCTCACAAGCGGAGATGCAGATACATTTGTCGGGATTTATGGTTTAATTTTCCCCCCGTAAGTAAATATGCCCGCCAGCTTTGCATAATTAAGTTCCCCCTACGATAAGCAAAACAAAACAGCTCATAAAGGCCAGATGGGGTGACTGGAATCGCCAGCCTTGCTCCGTCCCCACAAATGAGATGCAAATACATTTCCAGGGAGGAGCAGCTCTGCCACGTCCGCTGGTGCCGGGTCTGGAGCGGGGCTGTGTCTGGTAAGTGTTGGTAGAGGAGATTGGGACGGGCTGAGCATCAGCCTGTTGGAGTCTGGCAGGGCCTGGTAGGGCTCTCCGGCTTCCTTGTTGTCCTCATAAATTGAGGATCGCTATCGTTGTATGGCTACACCCAGGGCTGTGTGTGAGCCGGAGGAAGGGCACAACAGGAAAGACGTCGTCTTTGCTGTCAGCTGGGTGTTTTCCAGCATCTCACCCC
The DNA here is from genome assembly GCA_013398915.1 of Dromas ardeola. Classification (NCBI taxonomy): domain Eukaryota; kingdom Metazoa; phylum Chordata; class Aves; order Charadriiformes; family Dromadidae; genus Dromas; species Dromas ardeola. Next base: position 144,413 of record VYZM01016428.1, on the reverse strand, counting down.
CAGTCCTCACCCACCTGGAGACCCAATTTCACGGGAATTGGGTGCAATCTCTCCAGGGGCTGCCTCTGTTGGCCCAAAGCAGGGTGCGGACCACATCGTGGTACCTTGAAGGTGGGCGTTAAGCAATGCTCACCTTCCCATCCCACCAAACACTGCCGGGAGGGCGTGAGGACTCACAAGCAGGGGGAGCAGAGGTCTGCAGGACACAGCCCCATCATAAGACATTGCCACCTGCTGTAATGCCCACCCCGCTTGGCCCCTCTCCGACACCGGTGCAGAGGAGAGCTCCACCAGACCCGCTCCCTCCTGGGGGACAGCCCGGAGCCCAGGTTTAGCCCCAGAAGTCCCCTTAACCCAGAAGCTTATTCCCAGAGCCAGGCTCTTCCCTTTACCCATTCCAAGCCACACATGCAAGTCACCGGGAAAAGGGGGAACTGTCTCAAAAAGACGTTTCCTGGCTGGAGCTCATGCGAACTCTAAAGAAAATGAAGGAGAAGAAAAAGCGGGAGATCCTGTCATAGAATCATAGAATTGTCAGGGTTGGAAGGGACCTTAAAGATCATCTGGTTCCAACCCCCCTGCCATGGGCAGGGACACCTCCCACTAGATCAGGTTGCTCAGAGCCCCATCCAGCCTGGCCTTAAAAACTTCCAGGGATGGGGCTTCCACCACCTCTCTGGGCAACCTGTTCCAGTGTCTCCCCACCCTCATGGTGAAGAACTTCTTCCTAACGTCCATTCTGAATCGCCCCATCTCTAGTTTTAATCCATTCCCCCGAGTCCTACCATTACCCGACAGCCTAAAAAGTCCCTCCCCAGCTTTCTTGTAGGCCTCCTTAAGATACTGGCAGGCCACAATGAGGTCTCCTCGGAGCCTTCTCCAGACTGCACAACCCCAACTCTCTCAGTCTGTCTTCGTAGGAGAGGTGCTCCAGCCCTCTGATCATCCTCATGGCCCTTCTCTGGACACGTCCCAGCACGTCCCTGTCTTTCTTGTAGTAGGGGCTCCGGAACTGGACGCAGTACTGCAGGTGGGGTCTTACGAGAGTGGAGTAGAGGGGGAGAATCACCTCCCTCGCCCTGCTGGCCACGCATCCCTTGATGCAGCCCAGGATACGATTGGCCTTCTGGGCTGCAAGCGCACGCTGACGGCTCATGTTGAGCCTCTCGTCCCCCAGTCCCCCCAAGTCCTTTTCTTCAGGGCTGCTCTCAGACACTGTCCCTTGTGAACATTTGGTTTCTGAAGGAGGACTATATCCCCTCTTGGTCTGTGTGAAAGTATCTGAGATGCCGTCACCCCCCCACTTAAGTTCTTCCACGAAGAGGAGAAGGTACAAAGCTGGGCTTTAAAGCGGAGCTTGTGGCAGCACCCAGCGACGTGGGGACACGCAGGAAGGCATTCACCAGCCGAACCAGAGCTCCAACGCTTCGCTCGCTGCCTTTCCGTCTGAAACGGCAAACTCTGCAGCCAGCTCCCCTAAAAACGCAGCACCTCTTTAGATGTGGATCTTGCAGGCAGAAACTGGTGGTACAGCGTTGTCACTTCCCCCCTCCTGATCCTCCTTTACCCCTCAAAAAATCTCTAAGGTCTGTCTGAAGAGACCCAGGAGATAACACTGCGAGGAGGAGCAGAGAAGTTGCGTAGGCAGTTCATTCCTCGGGGACAAAGTACCTGCTGCCTCCCTGCCATTTTTCATCGCCATGTCACACCGTAACAATGTTGTCTTTGGCCTGGGGATTAGTAAAATCTTGACATCTTGACAAAATAAATTGCTATTTAATGGCCCAGGATACCAATCAGGGCTGTCCCGCTTTTGGCAAAGCTCCCACCCGAAAGGGTAGGAGCCGGGCAGTGGTTCCTGCCTGACACTGCCAGAATTTGGGAACAACCTCTTCTCTTTTTCACGCTTTGCTTAGAGATGAGGAGCCGCCAGCACCACTGATAAACACAGCAGGGGGCATTCACCCCCCGGGAGACCTGCTGAACCCTGGATAATCTGTTCTCCGCGCCGGCTGACAGCCCCAACAGGAATTTCTTCCTGCCTCGCGAGGGGCTGGGGGTGACAGATTCGGTGCAGAAAGATTTTGACTATTTTTTGGCTGCGCATTTGTGTATTTTTAGGCTGAAACGTCCTTACGAAACCAAGCTGGAGCTGGCAGGCTGCCACGAAGGCTTGGGGTTGGGGTTTTTGGTTGGGTTTTTGTTGGGTTTTTTTTTTTGGTGTTCCGTTGGATTTGTTTTTCCACCGCTCCCCCGTCTCCCACCAGCTCTGCCTTTCGGCGGGGCAGCGCTCGCGCCCTGCGCAGCCCGTCACCGTGGCCTCCCGCCTTTCCCCCCCTCAACCTCCTTCCCGCACCAGGGGGTGGAGGCAGCTCCACAGCCCTCGCTCCTCCTGTCTCCTGCAGGCCCAGGGAGCTTTCTGCACCTCGCAGTCGGACGTGCCGTGCGCCCTGCGAAACACAACCAGCATCGCTCCCACAGGGCGAGGGCAGGAGACCAGCGTTCCCATTGCTCTTTGAAGCTCCTGCGGGCATCTGGTAGCTCGAGATGTCCCTCTGCAAGGGAGCTGGTGGGTCGCCAGGGGCCGGGAGCCCCCGTCCCCCCGCAGGACACGGTGGCCGGCTGAGGACCATGGGGCTGCTCTCAGCCCCGGGGGTCCGCAGCCCCTCTGCAGGCGGAGCTGTCGGGAGACCACCCTGCCGCCGCTCTTCTTCACGCCGCCGGCGTCAGGTCTGGCACCGTCTGCGGCGCCGGGAGGCGACACACGTCTTTTCCTGACGTATTTGCCATCCGCTTGAAACCCTTAAATGGCAAAGAACGGCAGGAATGTGGGAATTTCTTGGTAGCCAGGCTCCGGCACGGAGCAAGCCGTCTCCCACGTGGATCTGCAGACACCGGTGGCAACGGCGTGATGGGGAGCTGCCCTCCCACAGGGGTCCTGTCCCAGAAATCAGATAAGCTCCGTGCTCTCAGGATGCAGTTACCTCCCGTTCCCCTTCCGTCACGTTTTCACGGTCACCAGCCCTTCCTTGTCCCGGGTTTCTCATCTCAACACTCCCCTTCCTGGACCGCAACCCACGGGGGTGCTGTTCCTCCCTCGGTCACCCCATCCTTGGTCCTGCCCCTTGCTCAGGGGGTGCCGGGTGCGATTCATCAAACCCCGTGGCACAAGAGAGCCCAAAAATCATTGGAGTGACGGCTGGAGGCGTGCAGCCGCTGCCATTCCCGCTCCCGGGGTCCTGCCTGTGCACACCCCCCCTGCTAGAAGAGGGGGAGCAGTGCAGCACCCCCACCCTCAGGTGTTTAAGGTTGGGAGTTAAATCCAAAACCAATCACGAGCTTAGCTAAAAAGCCCACGTTTTTCAATATATGTTAAGACAACCCATTGGAAAATTGCTTTTATCTGCTGCTTCCTAAGCCCTCTGGCTTATACTTTAAAGCCTTTTGTCTGCGAACAGGAGAGCTGGAAAGTCCTTTTTTATTTCCTTAAGCGAATAGTCCATCTAATATCCAGCCTTGAGGGGCCGAGGCTTTAAGAGAGAACAGAACTGAAGGAAAAAAAATCCAAAACAACAAACAAACAAAAAAAAGAAATGCCGCAAACATTGTGACACTTGCCATAAAATCACGGGAGTCGGCGATGATGGGGATGGAGCACCCGGAGCTGTGCCCACGAGGGGAGGGCAGCACGGCCCCCGGCAGGAAGGCAGAGCTCCCCGGGGACCCCCGAGAGCCCGGTGTCGGTCAGCGGGTTGAAGCTCCTTGTCTCAGTCCCCCGATGGGGACAATAAACACGCTCCTATGGGCGAGAGGGCGATGTCCAGGGTGGTGAGAGCGGCGAAGGCGGGCAGGCAGAGCCCGGCGTGGGGGTCCGGGGGACCCCGCACTCGGCCAAGAGAGTCCTGCCGAAATCGGGATTCTCTTGGTGGAGCCCCGGGCACTGATCGTTTCACAGACTAATTGATATAATAGCTCTAATTAGCCCTGTAGCAAACACCACATGGTTTCTTGCTTATCCAGGCCAAGCGCTGAGCCGATATTCAACCCCCAGCCATTGATTTCCTACCGCTTTTTAGGTGGGAAAGCGGGAAATAAAGGGTTTCTTTCTCCATGTAGAAGACGTGGCCGGGGCTTGGCGTCACGGGTTTGGGCACGGCCGGTGCTGTGCATCCGTGGGGCATCTCGGAGGAGAGGTGGCACCGGGGGTGTCTGGCGGCAGGGAGCATGGTGGGGAGGGCTGTGAATAATTGGGGGGTTCATTAGCAGCCCCACGGAGAGCATCGGGCTCGGCTGCTCCCCAGCCCCTGCCTCCGGCTTCCCAAAGCCGGCAGGGACGCGTGGTCCCGGGGCTGGGTCAGTGCCGGGATCACCTTCCCGCCTCCTCCCTCCCTTGGACACCCGAGAAGGGGCTCGTCGCTGTTTTTTCCCAGCGCACACGCTGGTGAGACAGCCATTGCTTTGGTCAGGGGAACCAAAGGCAGCCGAAGGTGCTGGTTAACATCTTTGTCGGTGACATGGACAGTGGGCTCAAGTGCACCCTCAGCACATTTGCTGATGACACCAAGCTGTGTGTCACGGTTGACATGCCAGAGGGAAGGGATGCCATCCAGAGGGTCCTGGACAGGCTGGAGAGGTGGAACTGTGCGAACCTCATGAAGCTCAGCCAGGCCAAGTGCAGGGTCCTGCACCTGGGTCATGGCAATCCCAGGCACAAATACAGGTTGGGCAGAGAATGGCTTGAGAGCAGCCCTGAGGAGAAGGACTTGGGGGTGCTGGTGGATGAGAAGCTCAACAGGAGCCGGCAATGCACGCTTGCAGCCCAGAAAGCCAACCGCATCCTGGGCTGCATCAAAAGAAGTGTGGGCAGCAGGGCGAGGGGGGGATTCTGCCCCTCTGCTCCGCTCGGGGGAGACCCCACCTGGAGTACTGCGTCCAGTGCTGGAGTCCTCAACACAAGAAACACGTGGACCTGTTGGAGCGGGGCCAGAGGAGGCCCCGGAGATGCTGGGAGGGCTGGAGCCCCTCTGCTGGGNGGGCTCCAGGAAAGCTGGGGAGGGACTCTGGATCAGGGAGGGGAGCCGTGGGACGAGGGGGAAGGGTTTTACACTGGAAGAGGGGAGATTGAGCTGAGATCTGAGGAAGGAATTCTTGGCTGTGAGGGCGGTGAGCCCCTGGCCCAGGTTGCCCAGAGGAGCTGTGGTTGCCCCATCCCTGGAGGGGTTCAAGGCCAGGCTGGAGGGGGCTTGGAGCAACCTGGGCTGGTGGGAGGTGTCCCTGCCCAGGGCAGGGGGTGGCACCGGGTGGGCTTTAAGGTCCCTTCCAACCCAAACCATCCTGTGATTCTGTGATTCTAAGGTGAGGTTGCTGCGTTGCTGCCTCGGTGCCACTCTGGTACAAGCTGGGCGTGAGCCCAGCCAGCGCCATGAGCCAGATACCTTTAGGCAGATTCTTGACCTTTTCCTGTTGTTATCTTTTTTTTTTCCTTTTTTTTTTTTTTTCCCCTGCAACACACAGAGCTAGCTCTAGCTCTGTGTCAGTTCATTCATCTGTACCTTTTACACTATCTATTAGAGTAAAAGTAACACTGATACTGTAGATAAACTACTATTTCGCCTTCTCCAGACCTGTTCCTTGCCTTCAGATCGCTGGCATACCACACAGATCCAAGCCCACAACTCCTATTTTGCCACCCCCCACCTGAAAACCCTCTAATTTCCCGCATGACCCCCCCAGCAGCCCGTGCTCGGGCTCTCGGGGTAATTCTGCGGGGGCTGTTGTGGATGGGCACAGGCTCCGGGCAGGGCTTCTTGGTTCGGTCACCACAGCATCGTTCAGAGCAGAAGGCGGCTGGATTTCAGCAGAGCAAACACCCCTCCTTGTGCCAAAACCCCTCATTCTCACACCTTCCCCACCTCCTGTGCATCTCAAGCACCTAAATGCTCGGGTACCTGGAGAAGGCACCTCCTCCGAGGTCCCCGGGGGTCTCTTCTGGGGCTGAATGTACTGGGGGGTGAAAAAAGAGGAGAAATGGTGCTCAGCCTGGATTTTCGGCAGCACCTTCTCCGTGCTGGTGGGAGGGGAGGGAAGAGATAGAGAGTGGAGAGAGAGAGAGAGAAACCAGGCACAAACCGCACCGTGGAGCCAGGCCAAGGAAGCGTCAGCTCGGGTTTTGGCGGTTAGTCCAAGCCTGGCTGGGGATTCATGAACCACTTTTCCGCCCTGTAACCCCTTCCCTGCCGGGCTACCTTGAGCAGCAGGTTTGCTGTCAGGACCGGCACTGAAAAGACATTCAGTGCTCCAAAACTGTCCCACCCTGTGAGCAGTCACGGTACCTCTGAGGCTCTGACAGCACTTTTAAGGGCATAAATCAGCGTTTCCCTATCCCTCAGTGCTGCTCTTGGTGCGTAAGGTTTGACGATAGCGTAAGAACCATTTCCAAATCCTCGTTCGGGAAAATACCAGCCAGCACTTCCCACCGAGCAGCCTTAATGTCAGTTTAAACATTTTCAGTGAAAGAGCTCCACGGTCTTGCAATCCCCAACATGAGAAAAACCGGAGCAGGGAGCGCGCTGAACAGCGAGGCCAAGTCTGCGACGGGCAGGAACAGGAGAAAGAAGGAGCAAGAGGAGGCTGGCACAAGCTAGCAGCTGCTGAGAGCTGGGAATCGGTAACGGAGTCCAGGCGAAAACCTTTACTCAAGTTAAACTGACGTTGGAAGCGGGAACTTTGCATTAAGAAATCCCCGCAGGAGGATCTCATTGAACAAAAATACGTGAACAAATGACAGAAATACAGAAGTTTCAAATGAACTCCAGACGAAAAGGCTACACTTTCCTACACAGGAGCTCAAGTGCCTGTATCCTGCCAGGGGACCACCCTTAAGGAGCGAAGAGCCTCTTCCCCACCCGCGATGAGGAGCTGCATCTCGCCACCCAGAGTCTCGGCCGGGTCCCACCTGCACGCAGTGGTGGCAGTGCCAGTCCCGAAGGTGACAGAGGGGAGCTGTCAGCCCAGGACACCCCGGCCGTACCTCTGGGCAACCCCTTCCCCCCCACAGCTGCTCTCCGGGCAGGGCAGGGTGGGTTCCCCACTTGCCTCTGCTTCCCAGCATCGGTGGAGCTCCCTTAGAAGCGGAGTACACGGGGCAGGGCAGCGAGGCTCAGCCCCGCTGGCTTCACTCAGGCAGCCGCCATCGCTATGGGGGACCTAAGACCATCTGCTTAAAATAGTTGGTAGGAAATAAAAAAACGTGCTGAACGCGCAGAGGTGACCCGCACGGCCTGTTTGTCTTCCCAAGGGCTTCTCTGACCGGTGTGCAGGCGCCCGTCCGAGTGTCTGAAAGGGCTGCCCAGAGCCCTGGGCCGCCTGTGTCGGTCCGGTCGCCCCGCTCTCGGCTTCCCTCGCCCCAGGACAGAAGCACCACGGGAGGGCGGCAGGTTTTGCTTTGACCCTGCTGATTCCGCTTGATGCGCCGCTGCTTTCCACCAGCTTGAGGAGAAGTCTGGGTGTAGGATTAGCACTGGCGCCCTGTCTGAAGTGCCGGCAAAGAGCATCGCGGAGTGGGACTCCCTGGCTCGTCGGGGCATCTCGCGGTGACAGCGGGGAGGGAGCAAGCGCTTTTGCTCCATGGGAGGGTAGAGGTCCCATATGGCCACATAACCCACATCAACAGGGAAAACCTGAAGAGAAACTGGACAAAACCCAGCATCTGCCTTTAAACATGCTACCTTGCATCCCCTGCCACGTGTTCCCATAACAACAGAGCCACATCACGCACCTCTGTGGTTTTGGCTGCAGTCCCCTGGCTGCTCCCTTCGCGCCGCAGCGGGGCACCTCACGCTGTCTCCCCCCCATCACGCCGAGCCTGGGCACCCCGCGGCACGCTGCGTGAAATGATCCCGGGGAACACTGGCTGCCCGCTCCCTCTGCACTGCCCGTCCTCCTCCTTTTTTCCTCACTTGTGCCTTAAATCTCATCAGTCCAGTCCTCAGCCCTAGGGACGAGTGGGTCATGCAGTGAGTGCGTGAAGAAGACCCAAGGTGGAGAGCATCTATGGGTGCGCAAAGGCAAGGCTTAGCAAGGGCAACGGTGCAGCTGTGACCCAGATCCATCCTGCAGCCTTCCCTGTAGGGACATCTCAGCACGGGAAGGACACGGAGCTGTTAGAGCGGGGCCAGAGGAGGCCCCGGAGATGCTGGGAGGGCTGGAGCCCCTCTGCTGGGAGGACAGGCTGAGAGAGCTGGGGGGGTTCAGCCTGGAGAAGAGAAGGCTCCGGGGAGACCTTCCAGCCCCTGCCAGTCCCTCCAGGGGCTCCAGGAAAGCTGGGGAGGGACTCTGGAGCAGGGAGGGGAGCCGTGGGACCAGGGGGAAGGGGTTTAAACTGAAAGAGGGGAGATTTAGGCTAGATATTAGGAAGGAATTCTTGGCTGTGAGGGTGGTGAGCCCCTGGCCCAGGTTGCCCAGAGCAGCTGTGGCTGCCCCATCCCTGGAGGGGTTCAAGGCCAGGCTGGACGGGGCTTGGAGCAACCTGGGCTGGTGGGAGGTGTCCCCGCCCGGGGCAGGGGGTGGCACTGGGAGGCCTTTAAGGTCCCTTCCAACATAAATCATTTTATGGTTCTGTGATTCTATGACATAAGGGGGCACTCCTGGGATTCAAGGGGTTATTTTTATTTTCACTTCGCAGTGGGAGCCAAAAAGCTCTTTATTTTGAGAAGCTTCAAACATTGATTGGATACGGCTGATCCTTCCATCAGCTGGTGCAGAGCCACCAGATGAATAAATCTTGCATGCATCTGTAATTACTGCTTAGCTTGTGTTTAAATGCAGCGTCATTGATCTGCAGAACTCATCAAAATCCATACAGGAATGCATGAAATTATATGGGATGGAGCAGAAAAGTACATGACAACATCCATTTTCAGCCCTTTTTTCTTCACCAAAAAAAAAAAAAAAAGCATTTATTTATCTCTCTCCAAATTATTGGGTTAACTTAGGATTTAATCGTCAATTGTAACACCATTGTAGAGGCTGCTCTTTATGTAGGGAACATATTTCTTTCTTATACTAGGCCAGCAGATTTCTACCAGCCTTACAGTATCTGCCCCTACACGGGCAAAATCCCTATTAAAATCATGGAAGAATATTGCTTAAGGGTTATAAAGCTCGGTATGGGAAGGTCTTGTGGTTAAAGCTCCTGACTGCGATTTCGGGACCACAAACTGACTTCTGTCCCCATAATACTTATATTCCTCCTAAAGCAAGTGCGATTAATAACGTTTCCCTGCTCCGGTGGGAGGTTGGGCGGACACATCAGTCACGGTCAGCGGGAGCTGAGGTGCTCCAGCAGCAGAGAGCGCAGGAACGCAGGCGATGCTTGTGCTCACCAGCCATCTGCTCGAGATGCTCTCCTCCTCTTCTGCGGCCAAGAGGAAGCTCAGCAAAAGTATTTATTGGCAATAAAGTCCGCCTTGTCCGGTAGAAGTCCTGATGTTTTGCAGACCTAATGCTGCTCTGGGCCAGCTCCGTCCTCCCACTGAAAATGAAGAGCTCCTGGGTTGGTTCAAACCTCTCCCACCAAGCAGGCGGGGATTCCTGATCCAACCCACCTGGCTTACTGCAGCACCGCGGCTCGCTCCCAAGAGACATGGTCGCTGACAGGTCCATGGGCAGACAGCAGAGGTTGTCTTTCTTGTTATAAAGCCGGCTTCTGGCAGGGACGTGTCCCCGGGGCAGAGGGGAAAGTCTCTGCGCAACCTCAAGTGCAGAGACAGTAGCTGTCCCCAGCCCTCATGGAGAAACACGCCATGGTGGTGGTGGTGGTGGTGGTGTCCTCAGCTCATCTCTCACACCAGCTCTGCGGCCGGGCTGTCCCGTATGGAGTATCCCAAGCTGATTTTATCCCGTACGCTTCCCTGATGCATCTTCTGCTGAACACAGGGATCAGCCCACTCCTGCTGAGACCTGGGGGCAACTCAAACGTCAATCGGGTGGGCTGCAGGAGCCTGACCTCCCAGGGTGGTTGTCTGGCGGCAGGAGGCTGCGACTACAGACCTCTCTGAGGTTGCTCATGCCCGTAAGAGAGGGAGAACAGAAAAGTGGTGCTCAGCAGGACGTCTCGGCTGACCAGCCTGGCCCAGGTGACAGCCTTCCCTGGTGGGAACGACCAAGCTATTTTGATACACGGCAAACAAATCTCCTCCTAACAACGGCTGGATATTTTCTAAAGGGCTGAGACACTCCATGAATTTTCCCTCACGTGTCTCTGCCTCTGGATCCGGCCTGGAATGAAACCAAAATGCTGCAATACCACAAGCAAAGCTGTTCTCGGAGGAGCCTCAGCCTGACAGCTGCTGAGAAGGACCAGAACGTCCGTTTGGATAGCACAGACCTTACACACCAAAAAGATCCACCTAAGTTTGGGATAACCAAGACATTTTTATCGTGCAGCCAAGGGTAAAATTTCCAGGTTTTGCTTTTGCTAGCCGGGGGTCGTATCTGTCCACGGCAGAGCGTCGGCTGGTTTTGGTACCCACCGTTTCTGGCAGGGATGCTGAAATGGGATTGGAAAGCAGAAATCCCCATAGCTTGCTAATAGGTCAGGAAAATGGACAGATGAGAAGGTCCAGAAACACGATTCCCACTCCATGGCCAGCAGCCCGTCTGCCTCAGCACGCTGAGTGGGTAAATGAGGCCCCTGATTGAAATCAGCTCCCGACAGACACCCCCCCACTCCCCGTAATTGCGCCGTTGCCCAGCGATGGGCATCCTCTACCTACTCGATACGGGAGCACAGATCTCGTTAACTAATGCTTTAGATCTAAATCCCTCGCCAGTCCTACCCCTGCCGCAGGCGGACACCTAGCACTACAAAAACACTGCCGCTATATCTCATTTTTAACTTCCGGCTTAGAAATGGAGACGTTAAAGCTGCTTCCCCTACTGTGCGAATAGATGTCCTGGGCCCTCCTGCACGCCCTGATGGCGAATCTCCCCGGCCAGTGGCTGACCAAAAGGTTGAAGTCTGCGGGACTGGTTTCATCTGTGGTCACAGCTGTTGGCTTTCCGGGGTTGGAGTAATTCTGAGTAATTAGCTCGCCAGATTGCCTCGGGGCCAAATGGAATCGGCTGCCGGGGCAGTGTTGAGGAGGGCTGGGGTGAGCGAGCCATTGGCGTGCTCGCCGGGGGGACGCAGGGGGCTGGTTTTGCCGGTGTCTGTCCCCGTTTGGGCTGGAGCCGCTGAACGCCGTGCGGGTGAACCAGCCCGGAGCCCCGCTGCAGCGCGGGGGCTGCGTCCTCTGATCAGGGCTCCTTCCCAGAACAAACCCTTCATTATCCCAAACTCCCCGCGGCTTATTTTTAGCCCCCTCTTTTCTTTCCTTTCTTTCTTCCTTTTTTTTTTTTTTTTTTTAATAGTATAGAAAGCCATCAGCTCCTCTGTCAGCTGGTTTATAACAGCAATCCTGGAGAAAAAGGAAAAAAAAAAAGCATCAAACCCACTTATTCTGTTGCGTAAAGGTTTAGGCATAGATCCTGCTCGCTTCCAGGGCGCTGAGTCCCACCACGCTTCATCCCTGCTCCAGCTCCTGTCCTTCAGAGCTGGTCATGAAGGAAGCAGAGGTTTACGTAGAGTGAGAGCTGGGCTGGAGCTGTTGAGCCGTTCTCCGCTTCAGCCGAAGCTCCGTGGGGTGCCTGCGTCTGCCCCGGCGCATGGAGGACACCTGCGAGCAGGGCCACCGGCAGAGAAGACCTTGCACAGCCTGAGCCGCGCATCGTGCCGGCGGGCTGGGGTTTAGGTAGCCCCACTGGAGAGATCCAGCCAGCCCCCGTAAAAATCTTATGCTTACGAAAACAAAGGCGAGGGTGCCCCGTGGCCAGCGGCTCGGCGCTGAACAATGCTTTACATCACAGAGGCTTGGCGTAAACAGCGGCATTGCCCACATGAGGACGCTTCTAAAAGGGATCGCACCGCTGGGAGCAAACCACATCCACCAGATCTGCCCGGGCAGCGGCTCCGAGGGGGCTGGTGTTAATCTGCTGCTCCATGTAGCATCGTATTAAGTGACCACAGAGCAGAGTTACATATAGAATCACAGAATCATAGAATGTGTTGGGTTGGAAGGGACCTTTAAAGGCCATCTAGTCCAACCCCCCTGCACTAAGCAGGGACATCTTCAACTAGATCAGGTTGCTCAGAGCCTCATCAAGCCTGGCCTTGAATGTCTCCAGGGATGGGGCCTCCACCCCCTCTCTGGGCAACTTGGGCCAGTGTCTCACCACCCTCAGTGGAAAGAACAAGGCAGTTGTGGCTCCCTCCTTTCCCCGTCTCAGGTAGGACCCAGGAGATGAGGATCCATCGTCCTTTCCTGGTGGGGTGAAAGGCTCCGAAGAGCGTCTACACAGGAATTTCTCAGGAGCAGAGCAGAGATGCTCCACAGGGGATGCTCCACAAGTGGGGAATAGGGAGGAGAGAGAGGACAGCTCTTCCCATACAATAATTAGCAAAGTTAAACTCTGACATGGCAGTTTAAAAACCGAGAAGAGGCAGTTTTTCACAGAGAGGGTAGCTGAGCTGGGAAATTCCTTGCTGCAGGTGTGGTTGGTAGAAGCTTACATTGCTTCAAAAAGCGCCTAGACACATTTCTGTAAGAAAAATCACTGGGGGGTAATAAATATAAAGATATCCGCTATCCATATGAAGTACTGGAGGCTGGGAAAACTGCCTGAGTACTGCGTGCTCGCCCTGTATTCACGTTCTTCTCTCAACATCTGCTCGTGGACACTAGTTAAGCTAGGTGGGTCATTGATCTGATCCAGACACATTGGTTTTCTCTTTTGTAAGGGCTCCAATATGTAAAATAAATCTTTTATCATCCCCGCTTACTTAGCGTCCAGTTTTCAAATGTCACTGCGGAAAGGTGAGCCCTCATCTGCTCTGCCAGGACCACTCCAAAACCGTTTCTGAGCAGGTTGTTAGCCTTGGCTTTTCCTTCAAAGCCCACCTCTCCCCCAGCCAGAGCTCCCTGCTCACAGACTCACACTCTACCGCAGTGTCCTTTTATTCCAGCAGTAACCAGACCGTGATACCTTGCTGACCAAGCTGCCACCCGTGAGCAAAGCCAGCCAGCAGCTTACGCCCGGAGACCCTTATGTCCTCAAGTACCTTTGCTATACGGTTGCTATTTAGTGACTCTGCTCATCCACATGCGATGCTAAAAATTATTCTGGATGCAGTCGTGCCTTGGAAGACTGCAAGTCTAACTAGGACAGCTCCACCCCAACCTGCTTTTGTTCGTTCCTCCTGCCTATCATTAGTATTAATATCAACTTGTCAAGTTGATCTTGATGTACAAGCCCCGTACAGCCTGCTGCACGACTCCTCTTCCTTTTCCGTGGCTGCATCGCTCGCTTGCACTCGGCAAGGTCTGAGCGAACAGCTCGGGGCACTGCTTCAGTGCCGGGCAAAAAATAGGCATCGCAAGGTAGCATCCCTCTTGTCAAGGGTTGTCACCACCCTTTAACAGCAGGGTCCATCCTCCTTATTTCCCAGGGGCGACTAATGAAAACCCAGCTCATCCAGCAGCGTTCATTCAGGAAAATAACCCCAGTAATCCCTGGGCCTGGTGACCATCACTCTGGCTGTTAGCAGCCAGCAAGAAGCAGGCACCAGAAGTGGTGGAAGGTGGGGAGTGTCTCACGGCGGTATCTCATCTGGTTGGACGTGAGGTGAGATTTATCATCAGGAGCAGCAGCAGGACAGCAGAGCCTGCGGTGTAATTTGTGTGATTCCCGTCGAGGCCGGACTGGCCGAGTGGGGAACACAGCCAGACACAAAAAAAAAAAGTTGCTTAAAGTCCAGGGGCGAATTCCCAAGACCTCCCTTCTCTGGGCTGGGCTCAGAAAATGCCAGGCGGTGCTCCTGCCCTCCCAGCTGAATGGCGTATCCCCTAAGGTCTCCTCCTCCTGCCTGCCACGACCCACCTGGAAGCGCCCGAGGAGCAGCACACATCGCCTCCTGGCTTTCCTTAGGAGGAGCGGAGGGCTCTGCGCACACGTGTGCGCGTCATGGTCCCAGCCCTTAGGTGGGATTGATTTCTGAAGGGACACGGTGCCGCTGCTTGGCTTCGTTTCAAGTCTTTCATAACCGATGATTATTTAAGACACGTGTTGCATCACCGCCGCGGGTGCTGGATGAGTGCTGGGCTCTGAGAGTGGGCTGGGGTGGTTTTTTTCCCCCCTTTCACGTAAAATAATACAGCAGATCCGGCTGGGCATGGCTTCTGCAGGAAAAACGCTGCGGTGCCAGAGCCTCTGGGCGCTCGCCCGGCGCCGAGCCGTATCACGCCTTCGGGAAGCAGCATCCACACATTTTTCTCTTCTGGTGGAAGACACCAGGAGAGTTTACTATGCTCCTGCAGAGACACTACTGATAAACCCAGTGTTTGTCCTCTGAATCCTTACTCTACAGTCACTAAATATTAAATGGGTTCAATGCTAAGTATATGTTGAGCTATTTGTTCATCAGTGAAAGAAAGGAAGAAGTTAGGGTACAAGCTAAGGCCAGATACAGATAACAGACGTCAGAAATGCCCATTTCCATCCATGAACGAGGAAGGAGGACTCAGGTGGAGACATCTTCACCGAAGCACCTAGAGTTAGATGAGATGGATCCTGCTCGTGACAACCTTGATTAAAAACTCGGCATTTGCCAGGAGGTGATGTTGGAGCTGACCCTCGAGCGCCTCTGTACATGGAGTAGAAAATAACCTGGCGGTGACTCAGCTGCGTCTGTTGACAAACGGGGCTCTGCTTTTTCAATCAAATACAGCGCGAGCCAACAGGAGGAGGCTGGGGCATCCCACGCACGGTCTTTCTTTCACGGAAGAGATGTGGACAGAGGCCAGGACCGGCAGGACGGAGGAGCATCTAGGAAGACGCTGGTGTCCCCAGGCTTGCTCTGCTGCAGTCCCCACTGCCCTGCCCCTGCCCCAGCCCAGGCTGGGGCTGCAGCAGGAGGTGGCCAGCTGGGTCCAGGGCAGGGGGTGGCACTGGGTGGGCTTTAAGGTCCCTTCCAACCCAAACCATTCGGTGATTCTATGAATGTAGGTCTGTGTAAGCCTTCCCACAGGTATCCAGCTCTGACCGCAGCCAGCGACCTCAGCTACACTCCTTCACCCAAAACAGCGGCCAGTGGAGCCTTTGGCAAAGGGTCTACAGCCCTGGGAGAAGGCTCCTGCTGTGGCAGAGTGCCTGGGGAGGGGTCCCCGGCCACGTGCTGCACGTAGGCTGCTGCCACCGCTCTGTTCCCATGGGATAACGCGGACAGCGGTCCTTTCTGCTTGTCTCTGGCATCAGCGGTGCTGCTACCACATGCTGCTGGAAGCAGCAAATGAAGGCGCGAGAGCCTAGCTTTACCTCCTAGTTTCAATATTACTCTGTGGAGATGTTGAATATCAGCTCGTCCTTATAGACCGTCTGCCATTTGTAGCCTCCATTCGATGAGCTCCTCTCCCCGTTATTTGGGAAATGCCGTTTCTTGTGCGTTTTGCTTTTAGCGGCATAGTATAGTCGGGGCTTCACCTCCCCGAGCCCGATAAACCGAGTGACTCAGAAACCTGCAATCTGCTTCAAAACAAAGCATTTGAGATAAAAGATATAAGCAGTAATGGAGCTGCTGGGCTCAGGAGTATAAATGCTAGAGGGTTACTCATGTATTCAAAAACCTCCTAACCTTTCCTCGGCTTTTTTTAACCCCTGCAAGCCCTGGGCAAGGCAGGCTGCAAAGAAGAGCTGATGTGTCAGTTCAGATTCGCTTCCACTCCAGCGTGCAGCCCCCGGAGCTGGGCAGCGGAAGAGCGCTGGGATGTCGGCACGAAGATGACGCGGGAAGCGGGGAGAGCCGAGTGCTCGCTCCATGGCCTCCAAAGCGCTCCCTTTTCTGCTGGTTAAACAGATGCCAGCTTCTGAGGGGGATTATGTGTCATCGAGCCTGTTGGCTGCGACGACTAATTATCTCCAGCAACAGTTTGGCCTTTAGCTTAGCGTCTCAGAGGGCATACCAGGAGTGCTGTCATCCATGTGTGGCAATTTGTCCTCACTTGGGCTTCCCTGTTCCCGAAGAGGTGGCACCCCGCAGCACATCCCATCCTCCACCAGCTCAGGCTTGCACCCAGCAGACCAGCAGGTCCTTCCAAGCAGCCCAGTCAGGGCTCCAGTGAAGCCTCGGAGATACCTCCAGCAGGAACCGAGGAGAAGAAGCAGCAGCTCAACATCAGCTCAGCATCCAAACAGCAGCCTGCCTGAGATTCCCAGTCCCGCAGCTGGATATTAGCGTGGCAGCCGTGCCGCGGAGCTTGGATGTCGGCAGCGTGCAATGAAGATGACGCGGAAGGGGGAAGAGACGAGCTCAGCTGCGGCCAAGTCCAGTGGAAAAAATATCCGCTGCAGCCTGAGATGGGAGAAATTCCATGGGAGAGCAGCCAGAGGAGTAAACAGTTTTGGAATGCAGCCTCAAAACCAGCACTGACAATGTTGTGTACCTTCATGTAAATTGATGGCTGACCCTCATCGAGTACCAGCAACAGACGATGAGCAGACCCAGGCAGCTGAAAGAATTTAAGTCATTGAGAAACACATGGAGAGTGATGGAAAAGGCTAGAGATGAGGAAAGAGACGAAGAAGGGGGTTAATAGAAAAGGCAAAGGGTGTATTGGCAAGCAGGTATCGGAGATGGGGTGCCCAGCAGCCGGGCTGGATGCTTTCACGTGGGAGTGACCCTGAGGCACCAGCTCAGCTCACCTGACGCTGGGGCAGGCTGAGTGCTGGGGATACCGGGTGTTCCTCTGTCACAGCACCAGTTAAGGACTGGGAATCACAGCATCACAGAATGGTCGGGGTCGGAAGGGACCTCTGGAGATGATCCAGTCCAACCCCCTGCCAGAGCAGGGTCACCCACAGCAGGTGGCTCAGGCGGGTTTGGAATATCTCCGGAGAAGGAGACTCCACACCTCTCTGGGCAGCCTGTGCCAGGGCTCTGCCACCCTCAGAGCAAAGTTTTTCCTCATGTTCAGATGGAATTTCCCGTGTTCCAGTTTGTGCCCGTTGTCCCGTCACCGGCCACCACTGAAAAGAGCCTGGCCCCATCCTCCTGACACCCACCCTTTAAGTGTTTATAAGCCTTGATGAGATCCCCCCTCAGCCTGCTCTTCTCCAGGCTGAACAGCCCCAGGGCTCTCAGCCTTTCCTCAGCAGAGAGGGGCTCCAGTCCCTGTACCCTCACCCAGATGCTAGAGACCCCCCAGGCGAGGTTCCTATGGAGATATCCCAACTGGGAATGGACGCTGGGTGCTGTCAGGGAGCAGAGGGTGGATGGGGTGGATGCTGCTCGGCTCTCTTCCCTCTCTCGCTATCATCCTGCCCCCGCGAGAGGCTGGCAGGCTGCAGCAGCTCCCCCACACCTCTGATCCCCCCCAGTAACTCGGGTGGAGCCGGGCACGCGGGGCTGCATCACCGCCACGGACAAGGATGCGAAGGGAGGTGAGGCTTTCTGAACCTCAGAGCCAGGTTGCGTGCAGGACCCAGCCAAATGTGGAGGAAATGCGCTGTCGGGCAGCCGAGGGGAATGCCACGTGGAAGAGCCGAAGGCTGAGCACGCCGGTAGCGAGAGCGAGAACCCCCTGAAGTCCCAGCACGGGCCTGGGGTTTAAAGGATGCTGCCGTTCACAGGCAAATCATCACACACCGAAAGCAGTAATTACAGTAACGAACTCCTCTGTCACTGTGCTGCCGAGTCCTTTGGCCAGTTTGCAGTAGATTTCTTCATTTGCTGCACGCCCAGCATTAAAGAAGGATCTCAAAGGCAAGAGTAATTAATAGGGAACATTAAATTGAAGAGAGTTGAATCATAGGAAAATACAGAAAATGAAGATGGAGGAAGTGACAAAGGTCTTCAGGGTACTGCCAAGAGCTGCGAGAGGGAGAGAAAATCCTTCCCTCTCTCACACCTCCACTTTTTATCATCACCTTGAAGTATTTTTTGTTCCTGAGGACAGAGGAGAGGCCGGGTCTCTGAGTAACGGCACTGCAGAGCTCGGTCTGCGGGGACATGTGAAGAAACGCAGCTGTCTCTTAAATAACAGGAGCTGACACCAGTTGTGAATAGATGAGTGATCGTGGCTTCAGCCGTCACAGCAGAGCATCTGATTTCCAATGAAGCCCCATTCATCCATCCAGGGCCCATCATAAGGCTATTAAGGGAGCATCTGTCACAAAAACCACAATGGCTTGAAATGCTTGAAAAAGGGCACAACAAAAAGAAGCCTGCTTAGCTTATATACTTGGTGCTGGGTGACGTGATTTTTGCGACTCTTTAGCAAAAAAACGGATGATAAGTATGATGGGGAGCCAAAATACGTGATGTGAGCAGGGTGAGGGTTGTTTTCCACCTTAGCGTGGAGTTTGGTTGTTTTTGTTTTTCCAGGCTAGCGGGGTAGGCACGAAAGCCGGTGGCAGTGAGTTTTCTCGGGTAGCAGAGTGCACGGCCCCGGCACACTGGGCATCCTGCTCCGGAGCCCTGGCTCAGAGCACTCCCTCCAGGACACACAGGGGAAGACTTTTTCCTGCTGTCTGGTGCGGCAGGGAAAGCATCTCCAGCGGCAGGGAAAGCATCTCCAGCGGCAGGGAAAGCATCTCCAGCGGCAGGACGGGGCAGCGTGTTCCAGCCCAGCGGGATGGATGTGCCTTGGCAAGGCACAGGGGGAAGCGTCCTCTGAGCGAGTCGGTGTGACTAGGTTACTCATCAGGGCTAAACCCACGCTCGACGTTAAAAAAAAAAAAAAAAGAAAAAAAAGTCACATATAGTTAAACTGAAAGAGAAAGTCAAGCTTAGACATCATGGCTATCTTATGTGAATTGTTCCAGCTCGTACCTTCTTGCACTCACAGGTAGATTCATAGAATCATAGGATGGTTTGGGTTATAAGGGACCTTAAAGCCCACCCAGTGCCACCCCCTGCCCTGGGCAGGGACACCTCCCACCAGCCCAGGTTGCTCCAAGCCCCGTCCAGCCTGGCCTTGAACCCCTCCAGGGATGGGGCAGCCACAGCTGCTCTGGGCAACCTGGGCCAGGGGCTCACCGCCCTCACAGCCAAGAATTCCTTCCTCAGATCTCATCCAAATCTCCCCTCTTTCGGTGTAAAACCCTTCCCCCTGGTCCCACAGCTCCCCTCCCTGCTCCAGAGTCCCTCCCCAGCTTTCCTGGAGCCCCTGGAGGGACTGGCAGGGGCTGGAAGGTCTCCCCAGAGCCTTCTCTTCTCCAGGCTGAACCCCCCCAGCTCTCTCAGCCTGTCCTCCCAGCAGAGGGGCTCCAGCCCTCCCAGCATCTCCGGGGCCTCCTCTGGCCCCGCTCCAACAGCTCCGTGTCCTTCCCGTGCTGAGGATTCCAAAGCTGGACACAGTACTTCATACTCACCAGAGACAAAAATGGCTTTTCCTTCCCTCCAACTGCACAGCTCCTCTTACGACTCTTTATTCTCTGCAAGCTGCGCTGGGCACAGCTCCCATCCGCTGGCTGACACCTGGACAGGTGCCCTCCCGTCCTGCCCCTGGCGTGTCACCTCTTGCCCCGCTGCCTCTTTGGGTGACATCCAGGCTGCCAGAGGCACAGAGATCAAAGGGCAGGAGCACTGCTGGTGCGCAGACCCGCTTTGCTATGTTCGCAGTATAGTGAAAGCATCTCACGTGCATTAGATTGATGCTCCTGGGGCTAGAGTTAGGCATTTAGGTACCGTAATGCACATCAAACCCCCTTTAAGAAGAACTGGAGCATCTGCATGCAGCTCAATGGCAGTGAGAAAGACAGCTCTGTGTTTATAATTCATATTAAATTTTAATCCAAATTCATGAAATCATAGAATCATAGAATGGTTTAGGTTGGAAGGGACCTTAAAGATCATCTAATCCCAATCCCCTGCCCTCCCACCGGACCAGGTTGCTCAAAGCCCCATCCAGCCTGGTCTTCATCTTCCTCTTTTCCATATAAATTATGTTGAGTTGGGCTGAGTTGTTTTGAAAAACTGTCATGAATGTGGATGAAAAAATGGATTGTGGTCATATGTGCGCAGCTGCAGGGTTCCTCTGCAAAAACATTTCATGCCAAGAGACAGGACTTCCTCCCCAAAGTTTCAGCCCGTGGAGGCATTGCTTATGTTCATAGGTTTTAAGCCTAGACCAGAATAAGGGTAAATGTTTTAAACCTATGCAAGCGTTTTAGAAAGCTAGATATCCCCTTTACCCCCCAGAAAAA
>VYZM01016428.1:102790-124110 GCA_013398915.1 Dromas ardeola | reverse complement strand
CAAAAAAAAAAAAAAAAAAAAACAATTTATATTCCCAGATTATCACCATTTCTGCGGGCCCTGGATTTTGTCCCCCGCAGTCCCAGCCCTGGGCTGGATTCCAAGCTGAAGCAGTGACTCGCTGGGGGAGATCCCCCTCCCTGCGTTTGAGCTGCCCGAAGGCGAGGCATCTCCTCGGAGCAACCTGCCCCGTCTCCCTCCTTTGCCAACGGAGACAGAGGCAGCTCCCGAAGGTGGCTCGACCTGTCTGTTCTGGGAGCCAGACCCACATGCTCCAACCTCTTACCTGAATAAAGCCTTACAGCAAGGCGTGCGTGTGTGCAGCATCCAGCACAATGGACCGACGGGGACCTTCATCCCTCAGGGAATAAAAATAGCAAGTAATATTAAGACTGTGTGTTTTCACAGATTGCAATCAGGGCTCAGAACACACGTGCTCTTAATTTCCTGCTTTCAGTTCACTATCAGATTTTATGCTTAGGTTAGTGGGGTTCGCTCACGTTTCTTTTTCCCCGGAATAGGATTTTTATTTTTTTTTTCCTTTAACTACAATACATTCAGCCATGAAAAATGAGATTGAAAAAGATTAATAGGCAGCTGAAGGATTCATCTGAGACAGGCAAAGATTAGTGTGTGTCTTATTCTTATCTGTTTTCTTTTTCTTTTCTCTTAGCTACCTAGACAGCTTAGATCGAATCGGAGCTGCAGACTACCAGCCCACGGAGCAGGATATCCTCCGAACCAGGGTCAAAACAACTGGCATCGTAGAAACCCACTTCACATTCAAAAACCTCCACTTCAGGTTAGTCTAAAACTGAACGTACCCGTACATTTTCAGGGCATCTCTTCGTCGCAGGGTTTCCCTATAGCTCCCAAAGAAGTTGTTAAATTGCTGGTTAATGCACGGATGGCTCCCACAGCAGAGGACAAGGTGTTTTAGGGGGTCAACAATATGAAATGCTTGGCTTGAAAATCACTGCCCTTAAGATAGGAGCTCACGGTACCTTCTTCTAACCCCAAAGACACCGCTTTGTTGGGAGGTACAATATTGAGGTCGGCCCCAAGTCCGATCAAGCCTCGTAAATGTAAAAATATTTGGCCAAACCTCATCTCTAAAGTGGGTCTGTCACGCGTGGTTAATGCTATATACTGGCCCTTGTGATGCCAGCCAGCAGAGAGAAGAGGGCGTGAGGACAGAAAGCCGCACACACGGTATTTAGAGCATTTAAAACTCAAGAGCGCGCGGTCTCCGCAGAGCCTTTGGGAGCCAGCAGGCTGCAGAGGCTCTCCCACAGATCCCCACATCCCTCAGCTGCAACTCCTCCTCCTGCTCCTCCTCAGCTCCAGGCTCTGGAGAAGACCCAGCGCCGTGGTTGGGTCTTCTCCAGAGAAGACCCAGTGGTTGAAGACCTGTTGCTTTGTGTTTGGAGCCTTCCAGGGACCATATGGTCAGAACATGCCAAGACTGCTCAAAGTTCCCTCATAATTAAGGAAGAGCGGGCGCTGACGGTCTTCCCCTGTGCCGTAGGCTCTTTGATGTCGGGGGCCAGCGGTCAGAACGCAAGAAGTGGATTCACTGCTTTGAGGATGTCACAGCGATCATTTTCTGCGTGGCGCTGAGCGGCTACGACCAGGTGCTCCATGAAGACGAAACCACGGTGAGTCTAACCGGGTCTCAGAGGCCCCCGACACTTCTTTGCGGCAGAACTGCTCGGAGACCGCCGAATGCTGGCTGGGGTGCGGCAGTAATGTGCTTTTGTCGGTCGTTCCCCCCCCGACTCTGAAATCCTGAGGGGGTTTGTCCTTCTCCGCACTCTTCAAAATCAAGTCCTGCACGCCCAGGTAACGCTTTCTTGCGCCGGTGAAGTCGCAGTGTTTTTATTTCTCCTTTCTAGCTGACCTGCGTGTTTTCAAAGTGTGCTGAGGGGACGCTGTGTCCAGCAAGAGGAGACAGATAGAGCTGGGTGGGCTTTTAAACCGAACGCGGTGGTCACGCCGTGGTGCAGCGGCGCGGGACAGCCCTGCGCGCCCGAGGCAGGCGCGGGCTGGGAGCGTAACCTATTTCTTCAGGGCTACAGAAATTCATTTTCCTGAGTGTGACGGGAACTGTGTGATTCCTCAGGTAATTTGCTCTTAGGAGAGCTTTTATTGTTTCCCGCTGTGACATTAGGCTCAAAATACCATCTGGAAATAAAGCGAGCGAGGAGCCGTGTGCTGCCTGGTATTAGAGCGCAATTAATACAAGTGAATTACATACACAGAAAGGATGCAAGGAGCCTCATTGCTGTCTTCTGGCCGTTCATTCGGCGTGTTGGGGCCGCATGCTTTCGGGACTAACGACGACTGCAGCAAGCACCCGGTTGCATTTGTCTAACGAGAAGGAGTCGGAGGCCATGCTCAGATTTTGGGAATGGTTTCATCTGTGCTGTCTCTCTGAGGGTCTTTACTCTCCCGCTGGTAAAAATGTCAGGCTCGCAGAAAGCTGGTGATGAGGAAGGAGTCGAGGGAAAGATTGCTGTCGGGTAGCAATCGTCTCTTCCCAAAAAGAGTGGGGCTGTGATTCCTGGCCCCTTTGAGCCAGGTTTATGAGCAAACTGTTCGATGAAGTCACTTGGTTGGTTGGGTGGCGTTGATGCCAGAATTCAGGGTGCTGTTAACGTCACAACTGTGTCCCTCCAGACTGACTGAGGCACCCTACACCCTCTCGTGTCCAGTTATTTGTAATCCCCGGTTGTCCCCTCTCTGACCTGATGCGCTCAGGGATGCTCAGTCCTGTAGGATTTGCTGGTGATGAGCAGGGTACCAGCTCAGCCGCTCCTGCAGAAAATTGCCATTTGCGCGGCTCCAACTTCGCTCTTGCGTCCGGAAAGCAGGCAAAGCCTGCTTTCCGGACGCAAGAGCGAAGTTGGAGCCGCGCAAATGCTTGCTAGTTGGATTTTACAACGTGTTTCTGAGGATGCTGAGCAACAGGAGGGCAGGGGCAGCTGCGGGCCATTTACACAGGGGGGAAAGGATTTGGCATGGCCACCCCTGCCCTCACCCAACCAACCAACCCTGAGCGAGGGCAAGGCGAATAGGAAAAAACCATAAATGACGGTGTCAGATTTTCTCAGCCCTGTTTTACCCCCAAGCGTTCGGTTTCCTCCCTGCTTACGTGGTTCCTCTCCAAAAACCCAGCAGTAAAAGCAGCCTCTCCTCGGTCAGCTGATTTGCCGTCTGTCTGCATCCGTCACATCTGCTGGCTTTAATGACGTAAATCAGCTTTTATTGCTTCTCCCTTAGAAAACACAAAGAGGAGGCAGCTGAGAGCGAGCGAGCTGGATGCTGCTCCTCCATCTTCATTTTCTATAGAGATGCTTACTACGGCCCGGGCGCTTCCAGCTGTATTAAGCCGCTGAAGGTTTGGGGGCTGTACAGATATGTCTGTGAGTATGGGAGGACTTGTAGAGCTTTCATTGCCGACGTGGAGCCCTGAGAGGGAAAGAGCATCTCAGGGGCGCAAAAAAAAAACCCCACTTGCAAAGCTGGGTGCATAGGGAGCACAGCATTCCCTCCTGCGCTCGGCGCCCTGTTGACAATAGTCACTGGGGCCACCAACAGCAGAAGGACACGGAGCTGTTGGAGCGGGGCCAGAGGAGGCCCCGGAGATGCTGGGAGGGCTGGAGCCCCTCTGCTGGGAGGACAGGCTGGGAGAGCTGGGGGGGTTCAGCCTGGAGAAGAGAAGGCTCCGGGGAGACCTTCCAGCCCCTGCCAGTCCCTCCAGGGGCTCCAGGAAAGCTGGGGAGGGACTCTGGAGCAGGGAGGGGAGCCATGGGACGAGGGGGAAGGGGTTTTACACTGGAAGAGGGGAGATTGAGCTGAGATCTGAGGAAGGAATTCTTGGCTGTGAGGGCGGTGAGCCCCTGGCCCAGGTTGCCCAGAGAAGCTGTGGCTGCCCCATCCCTGGAGGGGTTCAAGGCCAGGCTGGACGGGGCTTGGAGCAACCTGG
The DNA here is from genome assembly GCA_013398915.1 of Dromas ardeola. Lineage (NCBI taxonomy): Eukaryota > Metazoa > Chordata > Aves > Charadriiformes > Dromadidae > Dromas > Dromas ardeola. The sequence continues at coordinate 120,122 of VYZM01016428.1, read as the reverse complement.
GCTGGTGGGAGGTGTCCCTGCCCAGGGCAGGGGGGGGGAGATCAGATGATCTTTAAGGTCCCTTCCAACCCAAACCATCCTGTGATTCTATGATTTCACAGGGGCTTTTTGCACTTCTCTTAAGTCAAACGGCACTTCAGGCAGATGAGACTGCCGTTCAGGTAAATTCAGCCTCTAACACGCAGCTGGGGCCCACGCTGTTAAGCTCAGCGCTGGGACCGGTGTGGTTGTCGGGTCAGCTTGTCTCACTGGAAAAAAAGCTCAGGAACAGCAGGTTTACTGGGAATCCTTTCCAACCAGACTCAGCAAAGAGCTGGTTAAACCGGGCTGGGTGAAACGCCCCCTGACCTGTCCCTGCCCTTAAAATTAAAGCGCAGCTCTGCGTTTGTAAAGTTTTCTTTTGTGGTTTATTGCGCTCTTTGTTTTAAAAATCTGAGCACCCATCGTCCTGCAGCAGCTGCAAGAGGGCTATTGTGTGCAGGGCCATCACTCCCTGAGAGCAGGTAGTCTTTTATAAGGGATGTATTTTCTCTCTCCAATTCCCTGCCAGAAAGAGCAACGCTGCAGGAGTCAAGGAAGGCAAGTACTTCTCTACATCCAGAGCAGAAAGACATAAATAAAATAAACTCTCTGCATCTGTGACTTCTAGGTCTGTACACCCATAAAGACCCTGGTGCTGTTGAATCCAGCCTCTCCCATTGCCCCAAAACCCTTTCTATGCGGCTGTTGGCAGATCTGAGCTGCTTCCCTGTGTGCCTGGCTCCCAGGGGAGGGGAACAAGGGAAATTCAAGCAGTGCCTTCACCCGTCCCGTTGCTGCCAGCCACGGCCCACGGCTAGAGCTCAGGAGGCGAAATTCCACCCTCTGCCCAGCCCCTCTAATGCACCAGCCGCTGTCTTCAGGGTATTGCACCCTCTGCGTCTGCCTCTGCTGAGTCCACCACGAGGAGCTGCCGTACTTGTACACGGTGGGAACATCCTGCTTTAGCACCTCAGTGGGTTGTGGTGTTGCATAATGAGGCTATTTCGCCTCATTTGTGACTTCTCCTTATGTTTCATAAACTGAGGTTACAGGAGGAAAAGCCTGAGATCTATAATCTGGGAGGAGAGAAGGGCAGCAGTCATATCAGTCAGTAAAACTGGAGAAGGTGATTAACAAAGGCAGGTTTGCGTTGTTCCGTCTAAGTGGAATTCCTAATGGCATTCGCAAAAAAAGACAACAATGGCATGGGACCCATCATGGGAACCGAGACTATCCTCTTTGGCTTTGTCCTTGCAAATCCAAAGGAGTCATGGGAAGAGAGGGAGATATTCTTGCGGCACATTGCTGCCTCGGAAACGGAGATATTTAGGTCATCCATATCTAGCCAAGACATGCAAGTATTGTTCGTGTCCCCGTTGCTGAGCATGGGATGGGTTGAAGGCGCTGTGCTGGTGACCCTTGGTGTGCATTAGTGTTGGCCTGTTGGTTCCTGTTTCGCTGCGTGACCTGGTTAGCGTGCTCACTCTGCTGCCATTGGGCAAGGAAAATTGAATTGCGGCGCTCAGAAATTGCCTTAGGAGTGACAAAGTAAGTGGAATTGGCTTGGGCATCGTAGGAAGTAGAAGCGGGAGGGGGAATATGGGGTTTCTGTGCTCAGGATGACCATCAGCGTCCTTGTAGTTCGCATGGCAGTTAGCACTGAGTCACCAAGGAAAACAGAAAAGATGGAATTGACTGGATGTTGCACAAATAAGCAGGTCTCCTCTCACGCTCTGGTGAAAAAAAGATGGGGTTTATGAGTGTGTTTCTCCCTGGGCAGTGTCTCGACCGCAGCATCCTTTCTCCCTCACGGCCAGCAGAAAGCTGTTCGCCGCACATCAGCGATGGGAGCACGGCTGTGCCGTGACGTCTGAACTCACCTACAACCAATTCTGTCTCTTGTCCCGCGCAGGAAAAGTTCACTGGACTTGTAATTTGTGTGGGCGAGTGGTTATTCCTCTGTGACGGGTCTGGTGGGGCTGCTCTCCTCCCTGGGGTATTTGCAGGCATAAGGGCTTAAAATACTGATTTTGAAATAGGAAGTGACGGTAAGAAGCCAATGTTTCGAGAGCCCTTTCCCTTGATGCTAGACCCAACATGAAGGAGGAAAAAGCAGCACAACGGGTCCAAAAGCAGGTGAAGTAATTTCTATCACTTCATATAAAAATACGAGAAGTGTAATCCTTAACGGCTCCTGGCAGAGCGGGCACGTCTGCCCCATCGCAGCAGCACGGGCGCGCCAGAGGGGCCCTGGAGAAGCTTTAAGGGACGAAAAGGGTCTTTTGCCGTGGATTTGCTGGTAGGAGGGGGATTATTTGAGTGCTTGAACTCTCCCTTTAGCAGCAGCCGGTCCTTTTACATGTGGTACCCAGAGACTGCCTCCCCATCCTCCCCTCTCAGCCAAGGCCAGCCTGAGCTGCTGGAGGTCTCCCGCAAACACCTATCAAACTCGTAACGGTTGGGAAGGGAAAGGGAAGGGGGGCAGCGGGGCATCCACAATGTTAGCCAGCAGCGGGACAGCTTGTGTCCACACGTGGGCTCCCGGGAGCCCTCCGGGGATGCGACAGCATTTCCCACGTGGCACCCAGGGACGGCACCGGCAGCATCCGGACCTGCTCACCGGGATGTTGCTCGGCACCTTTTGCCACGCACGGAAAGCGGCTCCTCGCTTTGGGTAATGTCTTCTTCTCTTCAGCGATGGGGAAGGAAAAGGTGGCTTTTAAGACCAGAACCTTTCCTGGGTGAATAAGGAGGAGTGGGCAGAGCAGTGGTTATATTTACTCAGCTAACTGGCAGACCTGGGGGGAAAAAAATCGACATTTAGAGGTCAAAAAGCCGTGTCAGGCAGCCTTAGGAAGCTTCGAAACTTACTTGTTTCTGGAATTTGAAAGGAATAGAGGATTATTGCTGTAACTCTCATTTTCTACAGGGATGTGTTGGCTTGTGCTATGTGTATGATACGCTGGTTATGGCTGGACGCTAAGAGTCACTGTTTCTTGGGAGAACACTCACATTTCCTAACAGGTATTAACACAAATTAATCGCACCGTATAAGCCAAGCAGAAGGATTTCTGTAGGATCCTTACGTAGTCTTGCTACTGTAGGAAAGTCAGCTTTTATTTTAAATCAGCAAGGCTGATAAAAATGTCGTTCGAAATGTTCTGCGAGGAACCCTGCGTGAAAAATGGCTAATTGTATTTGCTTTCTGTTCCCCTGACCGCCCTCCGCTTTCTTCTCTCCTCCCTAAGGCTCTGGGTAGCCGAGGATCTCCTGCGCAAAACCTTTGCGGGTTTCTACACCGTTACGGTTTTGACACCACGAGTAGCAAAGGGGGGCTTTGCTCCAGGGCTCCTCCACCAGCCAGTGCAACCTGGGTTAGCAAAAACCCGCACGCAGACACGGCATAGTCCGGATAAGCGAACGTCTTGCCACCGACACCCAAAGAGGAAATGCGTTTTTACATTTGTACACGATGGCGTCTTCCCCGTGCGCTGCTCCGGTGCACGCTGGGGAGGTGCTGGGTCGTTTCAAGGCTGGCAGCCAAGAGTGTGGTTCATGGTCCAGCAAACTGCGCGTGTCCTGTTTCACTCGGGGTCAGATCGGGTGTTTCCTTCATCCACAGAGCCACTTTTCTCTAAATGAAACGTTCAGCAGCAGCTAAAGCGTATCAATGAAAAGGAAAGCGTTAATCAATAAAGTGCTGGGCTGGATGATGCTGCCGGCGCGGGCGTGAAACGGAGCGGGAGAGGGCTGAAAGCACCCGGCTGCCTCCTCCACCTCTCCCCATTTCCAAATCTGGACACACACACACACACACACACACTGCACCCACCCCAAAAAACCCTCCGGCAGCGAGCCCTGTTCTCTCTAGCGTCTCTGCGGCGGTGGCTGTAACCACTCTCGTGTGTGCAGCAGCGGGTTTGGGCAGCGCTGTCCCAAGGAGATGCCGCTGGGAAGAGCGGAGGAGCCGGTCTGGCTGGTACCGTGCTCTGCCTTTGATAACGCCCCGGCTGCCGGGGTGTGCTTCGTCCGCACCGCGCCTGCTCCCTGCGCTGCCCGGCTGAGAGACGGCCACGGCGTCGGCCTCGCGCCCCAAACATCGCCAGCCTCGGCGCCTCCACAGCTTTTCCTCGCCCGACTCACCTTATCTAGCCAAACAAAGGCCAAAAAATGGGCATTTGAGAGACCAACCAAATTTGGCAGGTATGAAGCTTCTCTTGAACCGAGGAAAAAAAAAAAAAAAAAACAAACAAACCAAAAGAAAAAGCCGAGTTGAGAGTTGAAAGCAGCGGGGAACATGACACTTGGTTGACTTTGCCGTGAGCTCTTTCCACCACCATAAAACCATGTGGTGGACTTTGCGACGCTCTAACTGGTCTGGTGGTTGGTTTTTTTTTCATTCTTCTTGTCTCTCTCCTTTTCCTGTCTCGTTTCGTTTTTGCATGACGACCTATAACCAAACTCCTCGCTGTGCCTCCATTTGACCGTGTGGCTCTTCTGACGGCGAGGAGCTAATGTTCTTCTAGAGGCATGAGCTAACACCAGTGGTCGCTGCCTGACTTCTAGTCTGGTTCTTCTTAGATGCCCTTCCCTACTTTTTTTCCTTTTTATGTACTACTTCCTCTTCCTTTTTCACTTTTTTTTTCCTCTCTGCCAGACACTTTCTGTCGAGCCATCTTCCACGAGAACTAAAAAGAAGAAATAAAAAACTTAAAAAGATTAAAAGCCCAACACCAGACACCACCACTAAACAAAATAACAAACCCAGGCAAAGCTCACGGCAAGGTCATTTCCAAAATTATGTCACCTTGATGTCTGCTTCCAACTCTGGATTAATTCAAGGATCTACCAGTCCTTGGTTAATGTATCCAACCAGTTGTGTGCCACACGCACTCGAGAAAGTAAAAAAAAAATAAAAAAATAAAAAAAAATTAAAAAAAATAATGAAAATGTTTTAGAAAATCTGCATGAGCTACGCCGACAAGTAAATCTGATCAAAGGGCAAAAGTAACTCCCCATCCATGCATGGTGCATGATGATTTCTATGAGCTGGGGTCCTGTAAATGATACGCTATGCAACATCAAAACAGCTCTGCATAGTTAAATGCCCTTAAGTTACTAACTGTCTGTCCAATGTGATAGGGATCGCATCTGTGTATGTACACGTTCGGCTGTATGTATACGTAAATTTATTATGTATATCGTAGCTTTTCATTTTTTGTGTTTTCCTCCGTAATTTAGTTGTTTTAGATTTCCCTACGTGTTGAACGTCCCCGGGTGGCTGCCTTTGGCCTGACGCGGTCTCTCCTGTCTGTTGCAGAACCGCATGCACGAATCGCTGAAGCTTTTCGACAGCATCTGCAACAACAAGTGGTTCACAGACACATCTATCATCCTCTTTCTAAACAAGAAGGACATATTTGAGGAGAAAATTAAGAAATCTCCACTGACTATCTGCTTTCCTGAGTATACAGGTAATGAGAAAGTAGGGATGCACAGCAAAGGGATGAGGGATGCTTTTCCCAGCCGGGCTGATGCTGGGGTGTATGGCAGGCGGTGAGGCTTGAGATGCATAGCTGGAGCTCCCATTCGCTTCCCTGCGCGTTTTATATCAGTAAATGCCGTAGGATCCCCCACCACCACGTTTAGTGGCCGCTTAAAGCCTGAGGATGAGTTTAGCCCAAGTTCTTTGCCGGCAAGGGGCCACCGCCGCTCAGCGCGATGTTTGATCCCCACGCCGCCGGGCCGTCCCCTGCGGGAGCGGGGCTGGCAGCGCGTTCCCAAAGCCCTGCCCTGGGGAACATCATCCCTCCTGCAGGTCTCTGAGAAGGACGCAGCGAGCTCAAACCATCACAAACGGGCAATTGGTCTCTGGGAGACCAGCGCACGGGGTTTGTCAGGCTGTCCCCAGCTTTGCTGTTTCCTAACCCGTCCCGTTCCCCCTGTGGGTCCTGGCTGACCACAACGAGGATCCCTCGGCGGTTCCTGGCCGCTATTCCCTGCCGGGCACCGAGGGGCTGCGGGATCAGCCCTCCAGTGGGCAGACAGTTTGGCTGCGTCAGCTCAGGCTGTGAATTTTCACCACCTTCGTTTAGGATGTCCCCAGTTTTCGCTCTCAGCGAACATCGGTCTGACATCAAGCATCTGGCCGTGGGAACAAAACCAATGCTCGGTCTTCTCGTGCACTGGCCACCCACACCTCACAGCCCACCGTGCAGACGGAGAAGAGCCGCAGCAAGAAGAGCGCAGCGTGCAAGCGGCCCTCGCATCTGCTGCCTGGCGTCTGACCTGCGAATGGTGAGAATCCATCACCCATGCAAAGGCTGCAGCTGCATCTCGCCAGCTTCCACAAAGCCTCATGACCATTCCGAGACAGCATAAAAATAAACTTTTATCGTCGTGAATTATTTAAGCTCACCGGAGACATCCAGATGAATCAAGCCGACAGACAGAGAAGCAGATCTCTTTGTCAGGAAACATAGTTGTGAACCGGGAGTACCAAGACCGTCACATTTCTGGGCAGGCCAACAAATTATTAACCAGAGCTTCCTATCTCTGAGCACTTGATTTTTCACCGTGAATAGGCAAAAGCGATCCATCACTGCTGCCGTGGGCTGGATGGTCTGTGACCATGGAGCCAAACGACTCCCTCTGAATTCAGAAGAACATCTGCAGGCTTCCTCTCCGGGGAAGGGTTGGGTGTTTGTCACTACCAATGCATTGCAGCCATCGACTCAACTGTTTGGTCCAGTCAGAACCAACAGATTCCTGACGTGTTTGTCTAAAAAGAGCTAATAATGGAAATCTCAGAGTCCGTACAGTTGACACCTCACAATAGTGCCAACCCCAAATTTTGATGGTTGCAAATTAGGTTGCCGCTTGCCATCTTTTGGATGGGCTCGTAGAGCAGCTCATCACCATCCTCTGTATACCGGAAGATTTTTATCATTATGTCTTTCTTTTTCCCTTTTCTCCATGAAGTGAACCTGCACCTTTCACTCCTTCCTGATGGCATTTTGTGGACCTGGTTTCGTGGGTCTTTACTGAAGTCTCCCAGTAACCCCACTCCGAAATCATATCCTTACATATCCCTGATGGCAGAGAGACTGGAACAGGAAGGGATGCCGTTTTAGATAAAACTTTTCCTTCCCAAGCTATCCCAGCCCTAGAGAGGAGTTCAGCGGGGGAGGCAGACCCTCATGCACATGTAGCTAAGCTCTCAGCCGACTGTGCAGAGGAAAACAAATACAGCTTGTTTCCGGAGCACTTCAGCCCCAGCTGAACCAATCCAGTCCTCCCCGTATCTCAGAAGACCCCAAAGATGCACTAAATTCCTTCAAGGTGCCAGGGACACAATGCCAGGGACCCTCCACAGGGCTCTTTTCTCTCTTGTGCCATCAGAGAGGGCTGGAAGTCCGAAGGCTGGAAGCCCTTCCACTGATCCGACAGGGATCTGAATCAGAAGTGAAGAATATCTCACCCCGAGGCGTCCGGCAATGCCATTAAAAGTTGGAAGTTAGCTTGTACTGACATTAAGCCGGACTTTAGACCCAAGCAAACACTTAAGGTTGTTCGCCCCTGCTTTGCTGACCACGGCTCAGAGGACGGAGCCCTCGTGGCCTCGTGAAAAAACAGCATTATTAGAAAGTTGCCCTGAAGTTAAAACGAATTATTTGATGAAAGCCCATAAATCAATCAAGTCATTTCCACAAAACGCTTTTAACAAAATGAAGTTTCTGATGTCCATTAGTTCTGCTGACAGGGAACGATTAGAAGACTGCATCCACGAATTTGCTTGCTGGATGCTGGAGCACTGAGTGTTTCCATCCCCTTAATTCACTCATGCTTTTAACTAATCCACAATACTTAGCGAAGCAGCAGCAGAAGCCAGGGCGTGTTTTAAGCCAAGCTGGCATTCGTGATTCCCGGCTCTCCCAGAAGGAATCCAGCATCTAAATCCTCCTGCCTTTGAACAATCAGCTTCCCCTTCATCAAATACCCTCCTGGTGGTGCACAGCGCGTGGGTCTCCTGCCAAACTCTTTACACAGGTCTTCATGCAAGAACCTGCTCCCAGCAAACATGTTGTTTGTCTTAATTTCAAGGATATTCTCAAGTCTGATGGTCTTCATGAGCTTGTGTCTTCAACTAGCGATGCTCGTATATACGTGAGTGCAGGTCGTTTCCCAGATCCGCTGCCTTCAACCACAGCAAATCTCAAGCCCAAGTAAGCATCTCTCTAGCGGATAACAACGTTTCCCATCAGCAGAGCATCGTGGAGATCAAGAGCATGATCAGCCTTACCAACGCAGAGCCCTCCAGGGCTCGGGGGCACCCAGCGCTGCTGGGGGGCTGCCCCCGGGCCGGCAGGAGAAACCAAGGTTATCAGCCCTGAGCAGGAGCCCGAGCGCTGCGAGCGATGTCAGGGCTGCCCACCTGGGAAAGGGTCTTCTCCTTTGCTTCTCCTGAAGCTTTTTGCACACAAAACCTTGGAGTTAGTAAGGTTTGGCGCAGGCATCTCCGTACATCCAAACAAGAGACTCCTCGTGGCGCGATTTTCGCCACAGCTCTAGCAGAGGGTGCCGCGATCCTAATTTCTCAAAAAGAGGGACATTTTGTATTAGCTTTTTTTGTATTTTGTTTGACAAACCCCCACTTTGCTCTGTAACAGAGCAAATGGATCTTTTCATGTCCTTTTCTCTTAGTGGTTCAGGGAAAGGAGGGCACGGTTCCCAATACTGCCCTCAATTCATGGACGTTTTAGCTCCTCTTTTCCATCAAAAGCTGAAACTTTGATCAAAAAAAGCCTAAAAAAGGAAAAAAGCTGAGCCTTTGCACCAGGTCAAGCACTTGCCGCATTCCTGGCAGGTTTTTTCTCTTTTTTTGGTCAGCGTTATGTGGAATTTCTTCTGTTTTTCCCGTCATAGCCTGCTTAACACTCAGTTCCCTCATCCAGTTCATCTCTGTAGACTATAAACGGTGACTCAGAATAAAAACACAGCTGAGCTGACGGTGGAGAGCATCGCCTGCCTTGCAGCAGTCCTGGCTGGTAATAATAGTGCCCGTCCCCAGGATGGAGATGGGGCGACGGGGCTGCAGCAGCCCCGTACCAGCTCCCCGTGTCCCTACAAGGGGGCGCTTGCAGGCGCCCTACGGACGTAGGGTTACGGGATCGCTTTAACCCACTCTTTTTTCCTTTCATCCCGGCTCTCTTGCAGGCCCCAACTCTTTCACGGAGGCGGTGGCTTACATCCAGGCTCAGTACGAGAGCAAGAACAAGTCGCCCAACAAGGAGATCTACACGCACATCACCTGCGCCACCGACACCAACAACATCCAGTTCGTCTTCGACGCCGTCACGGATGTCATCATCGCCAACAACCTGCGGGGATGCGGACTCTACTAAAGCCCTCTCCTCCCCTCCTCATCCTCCGGTCCCGCGGACAGGTCCTCTCTCCTTTTTTTTTTTTTTTTCCCTCTTCAGAAGATGACGAGGAAGAAATACGTAAATCCCTCCTCCTGTCCCAGAAAACTTTGCAGCAAGTTCTGCTTTCCCCAGCCCCGTTTTATTTGATTTTTGGTTTATTTTTAGTTCATTCCCTTGCTGTCTGGTTCTACTCCTCCGTTCCAATTCGCAGCGCTGTAGAGGGAGCTAACGCCTTTCCCACAAAGTGCATTTCAGCTGCCAAAAGACAAAAATACTTCAGTTTTAAAAAAAGAAAAAAAATCAAAGCCTTAAAATACTGGTCAGCACAGTGTAGTTGGGAACCAAAACTTTTCCTTTCCCTTGAAATTAAGGGATATTTTTAATTCTCCTGGTTATTTATCTTTGTTTTAAAAAAAAAAAAACACTATTCCTTTGGGAAGTGCTAGACACAACGTGATCGTTTTGAGGGTATCCTACGGCTCCAGTTCCTTCCCTAAAGCTGGAGGAGCCGGTGTTGAACGCAGCCGCCGCAGCTTGGATTTGTATATTCTCCTTTTTTTCCAGACAGCTATTTGAACAAGTGAAACAGCCATATCGAGTTCTGCTGGTGTCTGAATAAGGGGGACACAGTAACAAAACCTACTAAGCCTTGGTCTAAAAGCATTCGTTACCGGTAACAGTTTTACCTCAAGTTTTTCGAAATTAACGTCTAGTGGTTTCAGTAGCGCGTTTCTGATGCTGGATGCCGTGGAGCTGCTGGGCTTGGAGCCCTGGAGCGTAGGGAGCGAGGATGCCCTGGGGATGGCATCCCCTTGGGGACCCTGCGCATGGGGACATCCTGGCCAGGATGCCAGGCTGGGTACCCAGCCACCCTTCCCCAAGCACCTCCCAGCCTCCTGATTTCAGCACAACCGATGCTCCTGCGGCATCTCTTTCCAAACTTTGGCCCTAAAATGCTGGGGTGCACCCAAAAATATCTCGCCCTGGCTTCTTGTAGGCAGGGTTTGACCTTCAAGTATCTGAAATGCCGAGAGGTGCTTTGGGGAACCGCACCGTGCCTGGGTGACAGCAGGGTGTGCAGGAGCCAAGCAGCTCTTCATCGCACCTCGGGCATCTAAAGACCCTTGAGAAGCCCGACCTTGCACCCTGAGCCTCCTTGGCCGAGCAGAAGCAGGTAGCTTGCCTGTGTCATCTCCTGCCTGGTCATCCAGGAGAGACAGCTCCAGGTTTGGTGTCTCCAGTCAGGGCATCTCTTTACCAGTATCTAAAGTGAGAAGGGATGGTTTATACTGGCCGTGTAGTGGCAAGGGAGGGCTCAGGGAGCTGATTTGAGCCAAGTGATGGAATAGGGTGGAAAAGCACATGGAAGAGAGGGAAGGGAGGGAGGAAGGGCAGGAGGAGAGGTGTGGAAAGGGCAAGGGTGGCACCCAGCAGAGCAGGACGTGGGGGCATAGAGAGGAGGACAGACGTGGCTGGGCTGGGGCACATGTGGCCATCTGCCATCACCAAGAGCCCTGGGTGCCGTTGAGGTGAAGGCAAAGGGGAGTGTGAGAGGTGGGGTGTCACCTCTGGCAGCATGGAGGGACCCTTCGAAGTCCACCCCAAAAGCTCATTTGCTGCCTGGGTGAGATGGACACCTCCGAGGTCCCATCGGCATGGCACCTGGGGGCAGGTAGGCAACGCTGATCCCTGCCTCTTCGCTGCCTGTCCAAAAAGTCCACGATCCTGGAAAACGTGAGTCTTTCCAGGCCAGCCACATGTTCAGCTCTCCTCTTTTGGGAGCCCGGGTGTCTTCTGTGTCTCAGGAAGTCTGAGTTTTGTCCAGTGCCATGCCTGAGAGGGACAATATCTCTTTCCTCGCTGTGCCCATCTAGGAGAGATGGCGTGAGAGCTGCCCCAAGGCAAGGGGAGGCAGGGGAAGGAGCAGGTGGGGTGGCACGGGGCGGAGAGGACCGGTGGGGAGGATTGGGACAGAAGTTGCAGAAGGGAGATGAGGCAGGTTGAGGCAGCAGGGAGGACGGGAAGAGGAGGGCGGAGGAGAGTCTCCGTCAGAGGCTGCGCTCTGCTGGGACGATGCTGGTGGGGCATCCATGACAAAAGCCCAGCCGGGGATGTGAGTGGGAGCACTGCAGGGCAAGCGGGAGGAGAACAAGGGGGCTCTCGCCCATCTAAGCAGCTCACAGCCCAGCTTGGTTGGCAGCTGTGTCAGTAACCCCTAGGTAGAGTTAAATTAATAACGCCGTATTTAGTACTGTGCAGCGCAGACCCACTGCTGCTCTGCTGGACACTAACAGCAATAACGCCAGGGACTCCCCACCTTTCTCTTCACCATCTCAGCCTTAAAATACCTCCTGCAGCATCAGCTCCCACGGAGAGCCGGCCGGCCAGCAAAGCCAGGAGCTCCTCTCTGCTCCCCACACCACATCCCACCCACACGGCGTGTTTTCCCGGGTCCCAGCCCCTCTCCCAGCTCCATTTAATGCCGGCACAATCCGCTGTACGCCCGTGAACCAAAGCAACACCGACCGCAAGGCCCGTGCGTTTAATTAGGTTTGGTTTAGCTTAGGATTTTCAGAGTCAACGGGAAGGATTTCCAAAGAAAGGATTTCCAGTGAGAAGCACCTGCCCGGTTCTCTGGTTCCTTGGACAGGACCAGCCGCATGCCCCAGCCCTGGAGACTAAAGCCCAGGGAATGACAGTAAAATGCAACCAACCTGTTTGTTTTTGCAGGAAGAGGAGTTCAGTGCATAAATAGGCGGTGAGAAAAAGAAATACGCGGGGCTCAGATACACCCCCGCCAAATTTCCCCCCGACCCCAGGCCAAGCTTTCTGCTCGCGTGCCCTCCGCTGATCTCAGAGGTCGTTTTACTCCAGGTGAAGGCTGGGCTGCGGTCTCAGGTCGTTGTATTAGTCCAGTCCCTCGCTTTGCTTCCCAAGGCAGTGTATGATGGCACTGGGATGGTGCTCCCGCCGCAGAGGGGACGGGGAATTAGCTGGCGGGATGCAGAGGGGACAGGGATGCTCCTGGAGCACGTCCCATGCGGGCGACCAGGTCCCACCAGTGTCACCTAGCGCTTAAATGTGCGTCGGGTGCCGAAGTGAGGGCGGAAAAGCTGACTGTTGGTTACGTTTGGTACGTAAATTGTACATAACGCCTGGACCCAGAGGGAGGCACCAGAGTTGTGCGGCCATGACTTGCGTGGGCAGCGAGGCGGGTCTCGATAAAGCTGTTTGAGAAGGATTCGATCAGCAGGACGAGAGGTTTGGAGGTTGTCTGTTCCCACCCCTTGCTGTGGGTGATGTTTTATCCCAGCGAATAAGGAGCAGAAGCTACTCCCAGTGAAGGCAGCACTAAGCCAAGGCTTCAGGGCTTCCCAGTGTAAAGCGCGCGGGAATATTTTGGTAAAGACAATTTAAATTAACTCAGCCCCAAACTCTACCGAATGCAGCCGAGTCACCGGTCCCGGTTGGGTGTGCTTGCGCCCCATTCTGGGTTGGATTCAGGCAACCCGTGCCCGGCTGTGCCGACGGGGGTGTCCAAACCCCCTCCTGCCTTCCCCGGCGCGTTGGTGATAACCAACGGCTGGTGCTCCACAGGGAGAAAAGGGAGAAAAAGAGAGGGAAGTGTTGACCCACGGAGCCTTTTCTTTCATTTTCTTTGGCATATTGTATGTCTAAAGCTTCGTTTCAGCTGCTGCTGAATGTACGAGTGTCGTGAGGATTCGCTGACAAAGGCTGGAAGCGGCGTGTGGAAGATGAAATGCTTCCAGTGCTCAACACTACTGTTTCTCCCGCCCGATGGCCAAGTATAGATTTTTGTCTCCAGGGCGCCTGCCCAAGCATTGCTCACCCCTGGCTTTCTGCATCCTCCCAAGCCCTTTCCGACAGATGCGCCTGCTGCAGGCAATCTTTTGCCCCGCGCTTTTTCCAAACGCCAGCAATCCTTGCAGCCGTTGCCTGGAAAGAAGACCTTGAAAGGCATCGCCTGCTTTCAAAAGCCCTTTTCTCACTAGCCCCCCGTGCTCGGCCATTGCCACCCTCCCACAGTCCGGACCCGCAGGGGCCCCGAGCTGGGCTGAATTCGCAGCCTCCCTGTAGCGGGGATGCTGCGGCTGGTAGAGATGCAACAGAAATCTTATCTGGGGAGCGGGGGACATGTTTTAAAAGCACAGTGATTCGCAGAATGGAAACAGCTATATTTGTATTACATCCTGCTGCCCTTCAAAGCTAACGTGGGAATTGGCAAATGATGCCCTTTTTGGGATGCAGGAGGTTTTTATTGACCCGGGTCACTTTTCCAGCAGCAGCATCTGAGGGGCATCGTGTCAAAAGCAGCATTAGCGACTCGCGGTGAGCTTCAGACAGCGGCAAAAAGAAAGAAGGAAGCGCCCCCAGCCCCAGCTTGCTCCATCGGCAACGAGAGGGTCAGGCGTGAGAGGGTCGGGTGTGTGGAGCCATGTGAGCAAAAATATGCAAATAGCTCCTTTTATTTAAACAACAATCTCAATTAAATGGAGCGACGTGTAGAAGGAAAGCCTTGCAATGAGCCTGCAGGGGAGGCTCAGGGTTACGCTGCAGAGCACTGTGGCTCCCTGGGAGGATGCAGCGGCCGGGCTCGTTAGGAAAGCTAGCAATAAACACGCACTGGGAAAGCACACGTTAAAATACAGCCACATACTTCAAAGGCCGGGTTTTTATCTTTAGCAAATAGAGTTGACTCTCTGGTGTTTCCATACGGCCGGAGGAGCCCAGCCGAGCGGGCAGCGAGGCCATCTGCTCCCTCCGTCTGCTGCCACCGGCGCATCCCTGCTGCCCCTGCCCTCCCGCGGGGATCCGGCTGGGTCTGGCGAGGGGTCGGGTGGCTTCCCGCCGCCCCCCACCCTGAACTTCTTCCAACTTAATCTCTCTCAGGAGTTTTGTACGAGAATTCGCCGCTTGCCTTCAGCCAGCTATCCTGGCCGGCCGGCCAGCCTGTCCCCCCGCGGAGGGGAGAGCATCCTTGGGAGGAGGCGGCCGTGCCTCCTGGGTAGAGGGGATTTTGTTTTACAGGACACTGAAAGTGTCGATGAGAGTCTGTGCTGTGATGTGCATTAAATGCATCTGGTGGGTTTAATCCGTTGTGGCACGAGCTCAGTGCTGGCCTGCAAGGGAAGAGGCATTGTCGTCGGGCCAGGAATGCGATCCCCGGAGGTCGGGATGGGAGATGGGTGATGTCCTGGCGCCAGGACATTCCGGTGTGCCCAGTGGCTGCCGTGTAAAGCGTCGGGCAGGGCGACAAGGCGCGGGGTTCAGCTGGGGGTGGCAGGTGTCGCCCGCGGGGGAATTGTGCAGTTGATGCTGTAAAAGGGACCAGCCCTGCACTGTTAGCCGGTGCCACGTGTCTGAGCATTTTGTGGCCAAAATAAAATAATCTCGTGCAGCCAGGGAGAGCCGTTGAGATCCTGGGAACAAGGCTGACCGTTTGTCAAGTCGATTAGAGGAGCTTAGCACTAGTGCGTTTGTGTCTTTGTCACGGGCCAGGTTTGTCTTCAGGCTTACTACCAAAAACTCCGCAGCCATTTCCAAGGAGGTTCAAACACTGGTTTAACGGCCTGACGCCGGACGCGTCAAGGTCAGTAGGGATGGTGCTGCTGAGCATCATCCTGAACCACCCAAACCCGTCACGCACTCGCGTCCCCGCGGCAGACAGCAGGGACGTGGCGCGGGTGGCACAAAGGAGCAGACCAGGGCCCTGCCTCCGCCTCCCCAGAAGAAAGAGCAGACAGAAACGCTCGCCCAAAGCGCCCCAAGGCCGCAGTGTGCGTTATCCTTGCCGAGCTCCTGGGGTGACACAAGATAATTGATGGCGACAGCTATAGGGACGTGACCTATATAAGACGTAAGGCTGAGGACGTGGCGATGGAAAGGGACTTCTCACAGGACCGCTGGTGTCCCAACCAGCAGCCCGTGAGCTCTTTATTCGTGCTGCAAAGGCTAGCTAGCGCACACCAGCAGCGCACCACCATTAAACGTTGGTGTCTTAATAAGAGCAGGAGGACCAAAGCCTCCTGGCTGGAAGGAGAAGGGAGGGGAGCGGGGCTGGGGACAGGGCAAGGACATCTCCATCTCCCAGGGAGGGCATCTCCGTGCTCCGCGGGTGCAGCAGGGACGGGGAGGAGAGATGCAGGGGGGAGGCTGGGGGCTGGCAGCCAGCCCGGCACTCACCGCCCCGGCCCCTCGCCCACCCAGCGCCCGGGGAATTAACGTCGAGATCCCAATCTCCACGGCCCTGTAGTGCAGGTGAGCGGCTCTGGGTCTAAACCCCCGGCTCCAGCTGGGGAGAGGAGATCATAGCCATGAACAGCACCATTTTCAGCGTTGCCTGAGTCTCACCAGCTTTTCCAGCCCTGGAGCAACCTGGCGGCACCGGGCGAGCAAATACAGTTGTTTGAAGACCAGCCATTAAATAGCCCGGTCCCTAATTTAACATCCTCGGCCCTATTCCCCCCCCCAACCCATCTTTCCCCCCTTCAGCTCGACAAGGGAACAGTGACCGTCACCCCGCTCCCACCGCATTTCTTCCCAAAGGATCGCCGGAGGCCGCCACGATTTCCCTTTTGCTGGTTTCCCACTGAATTGTTTCTCCTGCATGTTTGATGGCCCAAACTGTATTAACTGTAATTTTGTACGAAGAGTGACTGTCCGTTGGTTTAATAGAGCATTAGTTATTGTAATAATTTATTGGCTGTCGGTAATGTATTTATTAGTTACAAAATGTTAATAAAGTGCCAGCTCTTTTCTAGTGTGAGAGGGTTTTTATTGTGTCTCCCTTGAGCGCGTCCAGCTTCTCGAGCCCGTTACTTATCCTGTGTCTGCTCCGTGCACACACGCGTGTGATACGCACCCACCACGTCGGTCGTCTGCCACAGCCTCATTCGCCTGGAAATACGGCATTTGAAAAGGATATAACCCAAAGCTATTTCATTTTATGTAAGTATTTGGTGAGGAAATTTTTTTTTCCATTTTGTTTTTGAGTAGAACACCTTTGCCATGGTTCCTTTTTGTTCCTTGGCTTCTTGAAGTTACTCTTCTCCTCCTGAAGATGTCCGGCCGTCCACGCTTTGACTCCGGCGCTGCCGGCCCCCGTGCTGGCGTCCGTCTGCCCGCGTCCCGCTGCCCTTTCAGTGGCGATGCTCAGCGCGGGCACCGGCAGGGCAGAGCATCCCTCCTGCCTCCAGTATCTATCACGAAACCAAGAAGCAAGCTTTGCATCTCTTTTCTGCCGTCTCTTTCGGGCCAGCCCTGCAAGCACAGAGGCAAAGAAGCCATTTCTGGTTCAATTCAATAAACGGTGCTTTTTCCCCCCCCTCCGCCTTGCAGTAACACCGTACCTGGAGCACCTCTCCCTGCCTTTAAATAACGCTTGCGCCAGTTGGTTCTTTTTATGTTTAAACGAAAGATCTTCCATTATTTGGGGCATGAAATAGAAGCGAAGAACTTGAAGAAACCACAAGGAAGTTTTCCCTAAACCTCAGCAAAGGGAAAACTAACCGTTACTGCTGTTGACTTCACCGATCCCCGGTGATATAACTCCAGCTGGACCCATCCTTGGACGCGTATCCCCACACAGCCCACCCTGCAGATCAGAGGGAATTATGGGCCAGCTCTGAGAAAAACTTAACGGCTGAAAGGATTTTTCTTTGTATATTTGTATCAGGGATTTTTTAAACAAAAAAAAATTCCCTGTGGGATGCCTGTGCAGGGCTCACAAATCACCAGGGTTATTTTTCTTGTGCTTGGGATTTTCGTTCCCCCAGGCACCTGCTTTGTTTCCGCTGCTCCACCGCCATCAGTCCTTTATTTAAATATAATACATATATGCAACAACAAGGAAAAAAAAAAAAAAA
>VYZM01016428.1:62221-94964 GCA_013398915.1 Dromas ardeola | reverse complement strand
CCAGGGAAGGGCAACGGAGCTGGTGAGGGCTCTGGAGCACAAGTCCCGTGAGGAGCGGCTGAGGGAGCTGGGGGTGTCCAGCCTGGAGAAAAGGGGGCTGAGGGGAGACCTTCTCGCTCTCTGCAACTCCCTGAAAGGAGGGGGTAGCCGAGGGGGTCGGTCTCTTCTCCCAAGGGACAGGCGATGGGACAAGAGGAAACGGCCTCAAGTTGCGCCAGGGGAGGTTTAGGATGGATATTAGGAAAAATTTCTCCACGGAAAGGGTTGTCAAGCATTGGGACAGGCTGCCCAGGGACGTGGTGGAGTCGCCATCCCTGGAGGGATTTAAAAGCCGGGCAGACGCGGTGCTGAGGGACGTGGGTCAGCGGTGGGTTTTGTCCGTGTTAGGTTGATGGTTGGACTCAATGATCTTAAAGGTTCCTTTCCAACCCAGACAATCCTCTGATTCCATGATTCAAGTTCCTGCTGTTCACAGCGATCCAGAAGTAGCTCATGTTGGCACTGGGGAACCCAGTCAGGCTTCTCCTCAGATGACCTCCCTTTCCAGGGAAGCAGAGCCAGCCAAGAGGCCACCACTGGTCCATGTGCTCCTCTGCACAAACCAGCCTTTCATGGCTGAAGTAGGTCATTGTGCATCGGTGCCGCAGGCGAGGATGCCATCCAGCGGCTGCCCAGGGCCCGCTCCCCGGGGAGCACAGGGAAAAGCTGCCGGGAAAGGGTCAGGAATCCAAGAGGAAGAGGAGACAAGTCCAGACAGAATAGCCCAGGAGTCTCTGGGACACCCCCACCCCTCCTCGGTTTAGTTCCAGGCGCCCCCCTGAGCCCCCCAGGCCCAAGCCCCTTGACTCAGCCCTGCTGCAGCCGGGGCCGTTGCAGGATCCCGGGCGAGGGGGACTCACGCAGGACCCGCTCACGGCACCTTCTCCTTCCCCAGTACCTGCTGCCGGGCGAAGGACTGGACTCCACAGCAGGGTCCCTCAGCACGCAGAGACAGGGCTGGTGGCTGAGAAGAGCAGCTTGGACAGGCACCTTTC
This sequence comes from Dromas ardeola, assembly GCA_013398915.1. NCBI lineage: Eukaryota > Metazoa > Chordata > Aves > Charadriiformes > Dromadidae > Dromas > Dromas ardeola. The sequence goes on along the minus strand of VYZM01016428.1, from coordinate 93,930 downwards.
CAGGCCAGCACGAACGTAAGAAATCAGGGATTCATTATTTTATTATAATTATTTCTTTTTTAGCAGTGTAAATTTAGGGTGGCCGAGACGCTGCACGGCTGACGGAGCAGCAGAAGCAGGGGGAGGTGGTGGGTGCAGTGCTGCTGCCCGGGGGAACCAGGGGCTCCTCACATTGAGGAGGGGGAAGGAAACGTCCCTGGGAGAGCCAGCTGGCCGGGAGAGGACATGCCACGAGGATGGAGGTCTTGCCAGCCCAAAGCCAGGTCAAAAAGCAGTGCTGGCTGCAGGCATAGGATTAGAATCACAGAATGGTTTGGGTCGGAAGGGACCTTAAAGCCCAGCCAGTGCCACCCCCTGCCCTGGGCAGGGACACCTCCCACCAGCCCAGGTTGCTCCAAGCCCCGTCCAGCCTGGCCTTGAACCCCTCCAGGGATGGGGCAGCCACAGCTGCTCTGGGCAACCTGGGCCAGGGGCTCACCGCCCTCACAGCCAAGAATTCCTTCCTCAGATCTCAGCTCAATCTCCCCTCTTCCAGTTTAAACCCATTCCCCCTGGTCCCACGGCTCCCCTCCCTGCTCCAGAGTCCCTCCCCAGCTCTCCTGGAGCCCCTGGAGGGACTGGCAGGGGCTGGCAGGGCTCCCCGGAGCCTTCTCTTCTCCAGGCTGACCCCCCCCAGCTCTCTCAGCCTGTCCTCCCAGCCGAGGGGCTCCAGCCCTCCCAGCATCTCCGGGGCCTCCTCTGGCCCCGCTCCAACAGCTCCGTCTCCTTCTGCTGTTGGTGCCCCAGCTCTGGAGGCAGCACTGCAGGGGGGTCTCCCCGAGCAGAGCAGAGGGGCAGAATCCCCCCCTGGCCCTGCTGCCCACGCTGCTGGGGATGCAGCCCAGGCTGCGGGGGGGGTTCTGGGCTGCTCGTGTTGAGCTTCTCCTCCACCAAAGACCTCCACAGTCCTTCCCAGGGCTGCTCTCGAGTCCATTCTCCACCCAGCCCGTCCTTGTGCATCCCCTCGGCTGAGATGAAGCTGGGCTGTACAAAATGCATCCTCATGTACCAAATTTCCCAGAAATGCAACAAGGAGCAGCAACCCAAGGAAACCCAGCCCCTCCCTAGAATTTCTGTGCTGTTTTCTCCTCTCCCATCTGCACTCCCAGAGGTCCATCGACTGCTGCTCGAGTAGACCCAAACTCCATGCAGTTCACACACACGACAGCTCTCACCCCCTCCGTGTGCTGCCAGACAGTTCAAAACCCCACTTGATTTTTACGGTCCCTCGAGGCACCGTTTCTCTTCCATTTCCACATTCACAGCACGACTGAATTCCAGCAGCAATTACTGCTCTACGAGCCCAGGATTGGGAAAACGTTCCCAAAGCCGGTGTTGGGCGCTTGCGCTCCCTTCCCTCCCGAGGGAAAGGGGGAACGGAAGGGGACCAAAGTGCTGGTGTTTCATTTACCAACCAAACGCGCGCCAGGAACACAAGAAATCACGCTAGAGAAATTTCCAAACAGTTTCCAACACTGATCAAGTTTTTATTTTTTTTTTTAAACAGTAAAAACAAAACAGCTGTGCTCTGAGAAAAACCAAAGATCTCCAAAAAAAAAAAAAAAAAAAAATTCGTTTAAGTTTACTAACAGCATTGCAAGGTAAGGCTTCCCAAAGAGTTTTATTGAAATAAATTATTTTCGCCTAAACATCGACGCGACTCCTCTCATTAAATTCACCTTCAAATGTCCTAAAAACCAAGAGTAAAAAAAAAAAGTTACCAACAATTCTAGATAATACTGGGCTCCTTCTAAAGGACAGCGGTACTAGAACTCACTCTTCAGAAGTTTAAAAATTAAGTCACTGCCATGTAAAATTCAACTACGCAAGCTAGCATCGGCGGCGCCGAGTGCATCCCGTGCCCAAAGTTCTTTAGAAAAATCAGAAATTAGCAAGTTGGGCTCAATCCCAACTCCTCCAGTCCTTCTGAATAAACTCACGGTGAAGTTGTGGGGTTTAAAAAAAAAAAAAAAAAAAAAAAAAGAAATAAAAAGCAAGATATTGGAGCTACCTCCATGAAGTCCCGTCGGTGTTGCTCTGGAGTCCAGAACAGGCAGGTTTTTCTATCATTCTCCCTTGGTTTCTGGTAATACTGAGCGGAGGGGCTGCCGCCTCGCCTCACGACCCCTCTTCTTCACTCCATTCCCCTCAGCCTCTCACTTGTTTCTGGCCATAAAAGGCAAAGGAAAATAACGCAGCCCCGGGGAGCGACCAAAGCCAGAGCTCTGCCAGGGCAGAAGAGCCCAGCAACGGCAAACAAACTATTTTATGCTGGAATCGAGGTGAATCGGTGCTTCGCTGCACAATTCATGATTTATTTTTTTTTCTGCGTTACGTAGCTGAACAACTTCCATCCAGCCTAAGAACTGACCTTCCAGCGATGCTACCCCAGCCCTTCAAGCCGGCCTACGTGACGCCCTTTATTCTCCATATGAAGAGACCAAAGAGCGGGCGGCCGCTCGTCTAACACCGGGTTTGCTGCAAATTTCTAAGCTTTCTTCTCTCTTGGAATAACTCTCCCTGATCTCGAGCTGCACACGCCGGCGCCTCCCGCGACCTGCACCCGCAGCCACTAATTCGGAAGACGCTTTCCCCAGCCTCCGCCGTGCAGTCAGCCTAATACCTCATGCTAGCTGCAGAAATCACGCCCGTGGTTTAGAAAGTGCCTTTTTGTTTGTGGAGGGGATCAACGTCACATAGAAAATATTACAAAAAAAGGTTAATTTGTCAGCTGTCCAAACATTATTAGACCACATGCTTTATACAGCAGAGAGGCAGCCAGCTCACTCGGCAGCACAGCTAGCTGAACTCTGAAGAGACATTTTCCTGCTGGTATAGAAAGCGCAGGGTGTTGTTTGGTTGGTTGGTTGGTTTTTTTGTATTTAATTTATTTATTCAACATTGCTCACGAGGAGGAGGAAGGAAGGGCAACGAGCACTAAGAGTTTTGCTGCATCTGAAGTCTCCGTTCGGCGGCGGCAGCGAGCGTCCTGCGACGCAGGGTGACAGGATCGGCGGAGGCTCCCTCGGGCGGAGGAGAGGGCTTCTCCGTGCTCAGCTCCTCATCGGAGGTTTTGTTTAAGTAACGCCTGCAACAGGAAAAAGGAAAAGACGGATGAGCAGAGCCCACCTCATTTTGGTTCTGCAAAATACTTCACTGGTACATCCACAAGGTAAGGGAGGGCGCAAGGCACACTGAAAGCGGGAGAATACCTTGATAAAAGCGCACGCAAGCTACATATTCGAATAAAAAAAAAAAAAAAAAAAAAGCCTGTATAACCTAGGACAGACTTTGCCGAGTTGGCAGAAGCTCTTAGTGCTTGTGCAAGATCCTTGTGCCCGTGGGAGGCAGCCAGTTCTGAAGGTTCTACTCTTAAATCAGAGCAATTCACCGAGACCGCAGGCGAGTCACTGCATCACTGTAAGATGCTGGCAGCGTCCCCCACAAGGAGTCTGATGACAATAAGTAAGCCGTGGACAGAAGGGGCGCTAGGGCTGCAAAGAGTAAGGCAAGGCAAAAATAACAAGAAAGCAGCTGCCAGAGCTAACATTCCAATGAATTTTTACGTCTAGGGACGAAACAGAGTAGTTTGCAACTCCACAGCTCCTCGGTGCAGGAAGGGAAGCAGTAAAGCAGGAAGTCAGAAATACTTTGTCTTCCTAAATGACGTTTTCCAAACGTAAAGAAAAACCCAATTCTAGGAGCAAGCCTATTTGTAGGCTTAAAACTCTTCAAAGGTGTCATACCCCCAGTTATTTATACAAATGCATTTCAGTGTGGGGAAAAAAAAAAAAAAAAAAAAGAGCGTAGACAGCCCAACACCACCAAAGGACACACAACAGCGTAGTTTTTGTAGACCCTTTCAGCCTCCCTGCAACACAGAGGAAGGGCCAACATCTGTTACAAATGCTAAAAAGTTTTCCCTACTTCACTAAAGCGATTTTCCTTCTCTTTTTGTCAGCAACTGGATGCTAGTAAAGTTCACCAACATGACTGGAACGCGTGAAAAAAGTTAAATTCTACCTCTAACACCTATTACTAGCGGGGCTAAAAGAAAAAGCTGGTCATTGTCTCCTTAGTGGTGTTGACTTGCTGGTCGTGAGCTCCTCTGGCGTGCTTTAGTAAGTGGTCACCTGTCAACTCTGTGCTGCTTCGTGCTTAAGACGCTCTGTATTTGGAAAAAGCGGTTCCTGACAGTCATTTCAGCTGTTAACAGCACGGGCAGCGTGGGCTGACACGCCAGGAGACAAGCTAAAGATGACTAGAGGACTCAACACAAGTAATGTGTTCTCACTTATTACAGGCTCAGACTGAAGCCTGGGGAAATCACGCTCTGATTTCCAAGAGCTTTGCATCAACCACTTAAGAAGCTGTGTACACGTTGGGACAGGGACACACGACGCTATTTCAGAGTTGGGTTTATCAGCGGTGGTTGTTTTAAGCAGCATCCTGAGCCTGCTGTAGCAGAGGCATTCATTCCTCTTACTACTCTTTGCATCTCAGTGGTCATAATCCATTTGAAACCCATTCTGGGGGACTATAACCCAGTGGCCAGGCTGGAGTTGTAGGAAGGAACGTACTTTCGAGCTTGCTGCAACAAGTCCTCCTTCCGCTGAACCAACATACGCTGCCTTTCATCAGCTGACTTTGAAAAGCGACTCCCCCTGGCCTCAAAGTCTTCTGCTTCACTAGGCTCTGCTTCCATTTCGCTGAATTCCACCATTTCTTCCAGTCTTGAGTTGAGTTCAAGTGGCACTCTCTCAGTCTAAGAGAAAAGGAAAAACGCCGTAAGCCTTTGCAAGATTTGCAAGCGGGGCTTCTTTGGATCAAAACCACAAGCTACAGACAACGGTCATTTTCTGAGGCATTGGAGAAAACGAGACTCTCACCGCCGCACCCTATTCCCTTGGGCTGCCTTGAAAACCCCAGCTGAAACACAGAACAAAGCTTTTTCAAAACATGTTCCAAGGGCCTGTATTCTATAACACTGTATCTTTTATGCCCTGCTTGAAAGTAATCTCAAAGACAAACATTAATTACTCGTAATTAATGCTCTATGAAACTGGGGCATTTGAACCAGTCAGATTCTGCAGCTGACCTGACAAGCAATGCAACAGTAAGGAGCTGAAAAAGCAGAAATCCATATACTTGGGAAAGAACAGCAAACGTATCTGCAAAGAGGATGCGTGCTTGAGAAGGGAATTTATGAGGCTTTGGTTCACTGGGTTCTGCAGCAGCCAAATTATGGTGTATTCGGGCTGCCGGAGCAAGGCTGGCAAGTGTCCCAAGCCCGGCGTGTCGATAGAAGAAACTGGCAGCCCCGCACATAGTACCTCTTGACAGCTGGCCGACAACGCTAACGGGAAAATTGAGCTGATGAATGATGACACTGGTCAACTAGCATAGGTGAAACAGCGTATCCTGATCACATCCTGTCATATACGATCAGATCAGCTCTGCGATGGAAAAGCAAGATGTTACTAAGCGTGGCAGCGTCAAGAAACAAATCACCTCAATGAAAGGCTTACGGGTTTAGCCATCATTTGGTATCCCAGAGGATTACTCGAACGAGTAGGATGCATCAGAGAGGTATTAGTCAAGCCAGCTCCTACTGGCCGGTTTTGGGCCTTTGGTATTACCCACCGCAGGAGCCTCGATGGCCAGTGACACAGGCACCACAGAGGCACCACCAAGTCCCAACAGCCCAGGCTCAGCAGCACCACGGCGTGCACTGCACAGGTTTCAGCAGCTGATGTGGAAAACAAGCTGAGTCACTCCAAAGCCCTAGAGACGTACCGGTAACGCCGTCTCCCCGATGCAATGCCTTCGGAGAGCAAAAACCAAGACAAATGTCACTTCCCATCAGCTAGGTGAATCGAGCAGGAATGCCAGGGCCCAAGCCAGAGCAGTACGAACACTGCAACCTCAAACGTCTTCAGCCTGGGCTGCGTCCCCAGCAGCGTGGGCAGCAGGGCCGGGGGGGGATTCTGCCCCTCTGCTCCGCTCGGGGAGACCCCCCTGCAGCGCTGCCTCCAGCGCTGGGGCACCAACAGCAGAAGGAGACGGAGCTGTTGGAGCGGGGCCAGAGGAGGCCCCGGAGATGCTGGGAGGGCTGGAGCCCCTCTGCTGGGAGGACAGGCTGAGAGAGCTGGGGGGGTGCAGCCTGGAGAAGAGAAGGCTCCGGGGAGACCTTCCAGCCCCTGCCAGTCCCTCCAGGGGCTCCAGGAAAGCTGGGGAGGGACTCTGGATCAGGGAGGGGAGCCATGGGACCAGGGGAAGGGTTTTACACTGGAAGAGGGGAGATTGAGCTGAGATCTGAGGAAGGAATTCTTGGCTGTGAGGGCGGTGAGCCCCTGGCCCAGGTTGCCCAGAGAAGCTGTGGCTGCCCCATCCCTGGAGGGGGTCAAGGCCAGGCTGGACGGGGCTTGGAGGAACCTGGGCTGGTGGGAGGTGTCCCTGCCCGGGGCAGGGGGGGGCACTGGGTGGGCTTTAAGGTTCCTTCCAACCCAAACCATTCTATGGTTCTATTTTAGCAAAACCCATAAATTCCAGTGCGCTAGGAAGGGCCCCCTGTATCACAGACACTAATGCACTGGGATAACATGATGGGGTACTGCTGGAATTGCCTCAAAGCAACGCCACATCCCAGAGGAGGATGCAAGTGCTCTGCAGAACGATCTCACGGATTTTATCCAGGGCCAAGATGCTCTTGGCAGACCCAGAGAAACAGGTATGGAGCAACCCGGCTGCTGCTCCCCACACGGGTGGACATAGAAAAGGGAAGCTCTGCTGGGTAAAGCCGTGAGGAGGGCACTCATTATGGCTGATGTTCGGACAAGATCACTGGGGTTTTTGTTGTTTTGTTTTTTTTTTTTTTCCCTGGGCCATTTCTATTCAAAGATGCAAGCTGGCTCACCTAAGCTTTTATTTTCATACCATTACAAAGATGCAAAAATCAATACCCAGAGCCCGTTCTTCTATCTGAACACAAACGTGGTTACTCAGGAGGTTTTAGAGACAAAAATATCAAAACCAATTGCAGTAAAGGTTATGACAAGCCTCAGTATGAGAGCAGATGCACAAACCTGTGTGCTACAGAAACTACCCCTCCTTCAGGCTCCAAGAGAAAAAGCGTTAGTTTCATGAAAGCCACGGGATGCCTCACAAGGGACTCTAAATAGAGTCACCGAGTACTTTAGCAATGACAAAAAACTGGGTTCTCAAGACGGGGGGCAAGAGCTGCACCAGACAAGCTCTAGCTTTATAACAACAGTTTACGAGTTGGGTCTGAGCAGTCCTACCTGATCTCGGCCCAGGATTACAGAAACAGATACACACACACACAAAAAAAACCAAACCACAAAAACTTAAAGGATAATCTTTATCTTTAAATACAGTTTAGCACATGAAAATACAAGCTTGCAGAAAGCAGCAATAGCTGCTCTGGGATGTGTTCTGACAGGGAGTAACAGCAGAGCCAGAAAAGAGGGGAGGGAGGGCAAATACGACGGGGATGGCGAGCGAGCATGTACAGCACATGCACAACGCTGGAAGCATTAGCATCTCAATGCACAACCGCAGAAAAGCATGTGCACAGCATCTTGCTAAGTGTAGAGGCCAGGACTGTTAGAAGCAGTCGATGCTTAGAGCACTATCTCACAAACCTTTACCACGATTTGTACCATGATGGTACTCAGAGATGTCTCTAAACTACCCTTACGTTATCTCAGCATTGACACCTCAAAACCGTAAGCTACGTTTGTGGGGAAGGTGGAAATAATCAGTCATTATCTCTATCTTAAGATCTTTGAATTCTAGACAGAATTAAGTTATAATATGACATACGGCACAGAGGAAAACCTGTGCTACTCATGAAGATGGGTGCTTTTATTTGAGCGCGTTAGCTCCCCTAAGAAACGTAATTTCCAACAAGCAGAACTCCAACGGGTCTGCCACTTGCTGTTGGAGATCTATAAAGATTCTCAGTGGGTATGTTGACTTAAAAAGAAGAGAGACGGAGAGCTTGCAAAACTTACTCTGAAGTACACAAAGCAACTAGAGCTGCCACAGCCTTTCACAGGGACCGTGTCAGAAGGTGTGAAGTTACATCTATCCACTATTTGGAAAGCCAAGTCTCACCCAGAGGGGATAATGATGGCTTCTTATGTCCCTTCCCACTTGCACTTAAAAAGCTTCTTAAAAATCAAGCGCAACCTGCAGAAGTAGCTTGTTTGCTGCTAGACCTTTCCACCCAGACAAGAGTTGGACTGACTGCCACAACACGTTCTTCCGGCAAGAACAAAGAGAACACCTACAATACGCCAGGGACTCACTTAAAAACTGAAATCAGAAGCAAAGAGACACAAAAGTGACGGGCATTTCCTAGAGGAAGGACACCCCTACGCTCCCAAGTCTTCTCCCCACAACAGAAATGCTATCAATAGCAAGGAGGCAAGCAAGCCTGGCTCTCAGGTAGATCTCCACGGCTATGTAACAAGGGTGATCAGCTTGTTTGAAGCCACCCTAAGTTAACACTAAATGCACAAAGCATTTACTAGGTGGGATGAGAACAGCCGCAACTGGAGCTTCCATGACGCTACCCAGCAGCAAGTTTTCCTCAGAGCATGGCAGTCTCAGTCTCCCATTTCAGCCTTTGCCTATGAATCCCATTTGGCACAGTAACTATCCATCCAGGAAAACCTGCGCAGAGGCCACCAGTTCATCCCACGCACAGAGCCACCAGCAGCCCCGCTCAGCTGCGGGAAATTCACAACTGTTCACGTATCTCCAGGCTATCCTTGCGCTGCTCTACAAAACAACAACACATTCTCCATCCAAACCATTTGCTCCAACTAAAACACACCGTTTGAGCAAAGTGCTGAGCTGAATTCCAAGCAAGAAGACATCATTATTAGAGAGCACGTGCTCAGTGACATGACATATGAACACCACTCCCAGGTTTTTCATGTTCTGTGGAAGGAAGGACAGAGACACAGGTAGCACTGGGCAGGAAGGAAGAAAGGAGAACAGCAACACAAATTCAAAGCTGGATTTGAAGCCAGGACCAAGCTAAGGAAAACTAGTTAGATACCATTTGTAGAAAGAGAGGTTTCACTCAAAGAACAGGGAAAATGCCACCAAAACCTTCAAGTTAGCCCAAAAGTTATTAAAGAGTTGCTAGACCCAGATCGAGACTTTCATTCCTGCAGTTCTGCATCTGCTACCCCAGGCTCTTATCAAACACCTCTGCCAATACCTCTTCCTCAGCCTCAATGGCAGTATCAACCCAATTTAAAGTTTTTTCTGTCTTGCTAACGAGGGACCTGCCACAGTTCCATTTCAGGTGAGTAACAGGTTGGCTATTGAGGGCATTAAAGGTGGCAGAGGCAGAAAGTCACACACCTCACAAATTCACTCAGCAGAAAGGGACGTTTATAAAACAGAAACCTTGACAATTTTACTATTACAGTCAGGGAAAACAAAAGTGGAATAAGACCTTATTCTACTCGCAGGCTATTTTTTTTTTCTTCCTGCCACATTTTAGCTAGCACTTGCTGCTTAATAAAGCCCTTAGTGAATGACAGCAAAAGCCATTATTGGGCTTTATATGTAAAAGGGTTGTTATCTCTTGGTCATCTTTGTATCCCACTCCATTCAAACCGAAGCTCCCCGTGTTCCAAGTGCTTCCTCCAGAACACAAAAGAATTCTTATAACCAGAAGAGAAATATTGCTCATTTTAAGGGAAGCGTCTGGAGATGTACAGAATGGGAAGAGGAAGGGGAAGAGCAAAGCATCCTGCTCCTCCTATTCCACTGCTGGGCATGGGCCTGACCAGATGGGAACAGAGACATGATCTGTTTCTGTTCTTTGTGCCACTTGAGAGCACTTTCCTTCAAGGAGGGGAAAAAAAAAAAAAAAAGCACACAGATAATTCTCTACAGCAGCACCCTGCTGGAGTCTCACTTCATTTGCCTGACAGTGTTAGTTCTGGCGTGAAATGCAAGGAAGGGCTGCCACCAACCTGACCTGGGACGGAACGAAATGCACTTATCTGTCCATGCGGCTTCTAATCGTGTTTTTGTGGGTTTTTTTGCCTATTTTTATGCCAAATTACCTGCGTGACAGTTTCAGTATCCTCCTGATCAGTACTGTGCCGTTCCACAGAACTATTCAATGCAGGTCTAATGCTATCTGCACGCTGCAATGCAAACATCATGGGTTTAATACAGTGCGTGAAATGGCAAAACAAAACCAAGTTCTTTGAACACATTCAAACCCTGCCCTCTGCAACGTCATGTGTTATGTTCAATTTAGAAACAGATAAGTTAGCAATAAACAGAATGCACTGTGTTGAAAGAGAATTCTCTCTGCTTCCCCACACGCAGACTCCAGATAACAGTACTATCTGATGTGCACAGAACCAGAATCCAATATTCTTATTAACAGAAACATTGTCCCCAGACTGCTTTACTGAAATCTGCTATCACTAATTAAGAACAAGGCATCATTTTGCCAACTACTTTCTTTGCAGAAAACCTCCCTAAGTGGTACAATTCAATTATCTGTCAGCAGAGAAATCAACTGGAAATGTTCTAAAGGCTCTGCAAAAGAGCGACTGAGAAGAGCTGCTTTAACTGAACAAATATTTGCCTCTAGTCTAGCTAGGACATTTTCAATATATTTTTCGTACATGACTGAATATACTGCATTGACAGAGACTTAAACAAAGAAAAAACCAAATCCCAAGGTTTTTTTACTAGAATTTAGCACTATATAATGTGTTTGAGACTGTATACGCAAGCACTTCATGCAATCTGCAGTCTAATCACATCAACTGGGGGCAAGCTATAAGGCATGGGTAGTAGACTCTGACTTTTCTTCATAAAGAAAATAGCCTGTGTTACAAATGGATAATGCTAAAGCAAACGTGAGACCCATCCCAAGAAATTAAAAGGCCATCTTCTAAGGGCCACAGCAAGGAACAGATGTGTATACCTCAATCACAGGCCACTGTGAGACATTCCAATTGAGTCAGATGTTGCAACATGGAGATATAAGGTAGACTAGACTGCCAAAACTGGTTTGGTGCTTCTGACTGCAACACCTTCTGTGGTAAGGAAGTAAGTTATTTTAAGTGCATGGTTTTATGACTTACCTGTGTGGGGAAAGGTACCTGGATGCGCCCTTCTAGGATGTTGTCAGTGGTGATCTCTACAGAGCGAGTTAGCTGCAGATCCTGTAGAACTAAATGATAAGGAACCTGAGGGAACATCTCCTGAATCTGATGGGCCTGCAGAAAACAAGGTTTCTACAGTCAGTATCAGCAGTAAATAAAAGCTAGCTGGCACGTATCTCAACAGAAAGAGATTTAAAAAAATGAACAGCTCAGAGATGCTGTTTACGGTATGATAACCCCCACACAGAAAGACAAACAAGAGCAAGAAAACCCATGCTGGCATTGACTTACAGGGCAATATTTTGACTCCACTGAAGCCAACAGCAGAAGTGCAACTCCTATAGAGACACCACGTGGCCCCGAAAATTTACGTTCCTGAACAGTGCTTGTAGGTGCACAGAGGCTTCAAAAGCTTCCCAACCCACAGGGTTTTTTTTTTGTTTTTATGACAGCCTTTTTAATAAAGATCTATACAAAATTCACATGAGTCACTGAAAGTTAGATCAACACCGGAAAAAAAAAAAAAAATCATATTTCCTTGTCCCAGACAGGTTCTAAAATGGTACTGGTAAGGACAAGAGGAATAATTTCTAATAACCTACTCTCTCCAGCCACCCTGCCTATAAACCAGTTTAATGGTGTCTGAAAGCTCAAGTAAACTAAACTGAGTTGTCAGGGAACTGTTATTATTGAATTTCAAGTTACTTAAATAATGTCAAAATTAAATAGACAAAAGTAAGAGAGCAGACAAATAATACGCTTTTAGAGGCCAACAGCTACGCTTCATTAAATATTAAAATCCATATTTTAAGTAACGCTGAAAGTTACAGGGGGATGGGGGTGGGAAATGAAAAGAACAACAAGAAAAGAAGGATGTAAGGAGTTTTGAGAGCAAAGCAAAAACTATACACCAGCTGACAGTGAGTTCAAACACAGGCAACTACAGCAACCCTAACTCTCCTTTGTACTGCCTTGTGACCAAAACAACTGATTTAGCATTTCAGCCTCTGACCTTTCCCTCGAAATACTTCCCTAGGCTTTTATTCAGTAACACAACGGAGAATTTCACTTATTTTCTATTAAAAATGTGTAATGCACTAATAGTTTGCTAACCCGGGCCTTTCCATTAAAGCAGGCATTTTAATATAAGTTGCTACTGTGCTTTTAATAATACACAATGGTAAAAAATCATTACTCATCCTTAACAAAAGCCCATTTGCGTCCCTGTGTCCAGTAAAAGAAAAACTAAACTAACCTTAGATGGAGAGTTCCTGGATATTTAACTAGTAATTAATCTGCCAACACCTTACTGCTCCCTGCCCGTCCCACCTCAAACCCCCAAAAAATTGTGGCCTTATCCTGTTGAGACTTAAACAGTAGAGAAGGTGATGGGAGAGATCTCACATTCAGAAAATTCCATCACTTTCATGAGATACCTCACCAAACATTTATTAACATGCCAGAACACACAGTCACTTTAAGAACTCAAAGGAAACAGCACTTCTCAAACTAAACGAACAGCTAGACTGTGTGTTTCACGAGGCCATATCCTTCTCTTTTTGTACTACATTAGAGCGCTCAGGTAAGAATTCAACAAACCTGGGATTTCATCCTGAACACTCCCATCATCACCATGAATCAGCAAGAGTTACCTGTGCTGCTCAGCCCCATCTCACACTGACAAGACACTCAAACAGAAACAGCTATCTTGGAGCTTAGTGCTATTAAAAACAAATACTAAAAAAATCAAAAGCTATAGAACGGATTGGATCAGTTGCCACTTGACCAACAGCTAAATTCTTTGGCTACAGACTCACACACTTTGCTACGGCAAGTTGTGAGTGAAGGTAAGTACTGAAAAAAAGCTGAAGAAATTGCACTAAGCAAGCTGAGAAAAAGTCTGCCTATCTATGCAGAAAGCACGTGTAATTTTTCTCCCTCATTTACCTGCCTCCAGACCTGTTCTTTTACGTTTGCACATTTGAACCAACATATAGCCCTAACTTCACTAAAATAAACCTTCTCTCACTCAAAAAATAGCTTTCACGTGGCATCTAAACACTGTTTTGACGTCCTTCCCCTTTATGTTCTCCATCTACATGTACCTCCCCCCGACAATGCAAATAATAGGAAGGCTGGGGTGCGAACTATTAAAGCAGTCTTACCATAGCATTAAGCTGGGAGTTGCTGGCTTGCGTGATACCCAGGATGTTTGTAGTATGCATCACTTCTACCGAAAAACTGGGCAGCCAGCTGGCAATTCGAGAGCCTAAGAATAAGAAATCACCAAGAAAGTCAAGCAAGAATACGAGGTTCTCAGCAGGCAAAGTACTTCTACATGCATTTAACACAAGTCTTCGTATTTCCACAAGGTACGTACGGGGAGTTCTGCAGTGCAATCCATCCCTAAGGTCTCCCAAACATGGAGATTGCTGGAGTAAATCGATAAGAGCCGACACTGTCTTCAAACACACTGTCGTAGTGGCTTAACAATCTTAGGGCCGGAAGAAGATGAAGAAAACAACACATCCTTGTTTTCTTATTTTAATGTTCCCATTAAAAGGAAAATTAAAATAGTCTAGAGCCAAATTCAGTCCTGGAATACATGAAGAACTCCAGCAATTTTACTAAAAACAGGCCAGCTTCTAAACTGGTCCCAAAATGGGTCAAACTATACGTGGCTGGCATCACTGAGAAAATACTACTATAAAGGGACAGAGAGTAACAGAACAAAGTGACTGCTGCTGCAATTGTGTGCTTCGGCTCAGAGTAGGGCACACGGCTGGCTCCCTCTTCCTTCTGTGTTTCCATTTAAATAAACACAGGGTTTGCTCTATGCCGCTTCTCCTTCTGGCTCTACAGTAATTTTGTGGGTCCCCAAGGCGCAGGAGAGCACTGGGGAGGACAGCTATCAAAAACCAGAGCGGTGTTCTACATGTAACTGTCCTTTGGAGACCTAAAGCACCCCAAAAGTAGGAGCCATGCAAGAAGCTATCAGCCAGTCTCAGGGTACCTAGAAATGTCTGCCCATTATTCTCCTCCCATAATCTCCAAAGATTGCAAAGCCAGCACAGACAAAGAACGGGTCACTACGTAAGTTTGCAGCATCTCAGCTACATCACAGGAGTTCCACAAGGACAAAGCCCAAAGCTGAGTATTTGCACTAGTGAAACCTTCTGAGAAGCAACAACAAAAAAATCCTTCAAAAAACTGGGCAACTGTGGAAGACAAGCACACACCGATACCAAAACTGTAAAATTTTGGAAGATAAGCAACGGAAATGGCCTCTTTCAGAACAAGTTTACCTGCCCACACAGAACTACCATGCTCTGAAATCACATCTGCTTTGTGAGTAGTTATAACACACCACTGAACTCCCTGGAACCAGCATGTAAAACCGTTCTGGTTACATGATTCCATCTAAGAATAAGCTTCTGCAGACTTCTGCACCTGACCAAGGCATTGCGAGTTTCTTGTAAATCGAGTGGCAAATGGACTTTTGACAACCTCACATGAGCTAGGAATAGCAGAAAGATCAACTTTTAGACTGTATTTAGACCACCACAGAGGTTTTTTCCTCTTCAACTGCCGCTCATTAACCCACCACCTGGTAGCAAAACAAGACACGTGAATTTCCCATTCTGTTGGTGAACATGCCACGCAATGAATAACGGCCAGCATTAAAGCTGCTAACTACAATAAATCAAGGAAAAGGGGGCAATGGTACAAAATTGCACAAAATCTTTCAAGAAATCTCTGTAGCTCTCAGAGACACTTATCTGAACCCTTGCAACAGAACTGTAAGAAACACACGTGTTTAATAAACTCCAGTTTAAGTTTCAATCGAAGCATGGACAGAATTCCCTTCTACAGGAGCCTGTTCGTTTATTTGGGCGACAGCATCAGCTCTCAAATGTGCATAGCTCACCGTCGAAGTGGAAGAAGTGATTGTGCTGGTTCAAGCGTGGTCTGCCTTCTGCTACCGCCACGGGGACCAGGTTCTCATCCAGATTTTCCCTTTGGTGATCCTCCCTCACGTGATGGCTGTCAGTGATATTAAGAGACATTCTGCAGGTGGGGCAAGATGTATCTTGTTCCAGCCAGGACCGCAGGCACGAGCTGACAGGAAAACAGTAATATTACGGTGAGCTTGCAGCGTTTTTCCAAGACATCGGTATCAGGAGTACATCAAGCAGCTGTTGCATATTCTGTACAGAACATCAACAAATGCACATGGACTGCTCGGAGATAATTTGCGAGGAATGCTTGATGAGCTCCTGATGACTCTGGCACCGGGTTGTTCTTCCTTTCAGCTGAAAATACTCAAGTCTTCACTTTTTATAAGCAAGCATGCAGATTTATCACCAACTTAAAACATTCTCCAAGTTTGTCGTCCCTCTAGCTCAGAACAAGCAAGTTTTGCCTGGAAGGGGAAACGAAGCATTTCTCTTCTCTCACCACCCCCAACTGAAAAAGGACAAAACCCAACTGGAGAAATATTTAATATATACTGACACATTTTCATAGCAGCTCTGCCAGTGTGAAGTGGCAACGGCACCTCCAAAGTTTTTCAAATATCTTTTCAAAAATACCAATACCCAAATCACCACCAAAGCAAGTACCACTCTGGAAACTCTCCGAACAGATTTATTAATACTAACCAGTGCTGTGCCATTACAACATTTACTTAATTCTGAACATTTGCTGCCTTGCAGAAAGTGAGAAGTGTTTGAAATGCAGGTTTAAACACCCAAGAGCTCTCCCTGCTTTTTGATTCAGACTGATATGACCCAATTGCGGTATTTGTTGGCATTTTAAACCTAATTTTCAGTATGGAAGAACTGAATTTCAGAGAACTGAACACATACCAATATTATAACACGTACTTCACGCTTGCAGGGTGGCCTTTTTTTCCCCGCAGAAGCTCTCAAAACACTTTAGAAAGGTAGAGAAATACAAAAAGGTCAAATAAACCTGCTTCCCAAATTGTGTATTTGCAAATGGAGCAAAGGCACAGATTACAGGTTTGGGCGACAGAGCACGGAGAAAGCCCTAACTGCGGGACCAGAGCAAAGCCAAGGATACAAGCCCTCTGCGCAATTCCTGAAGCGTACACACGTATTGTCAAAGTGGTTTTCATCATATTTAAATGGAGGGTTACGCAGAGTTTAGACGTCGGTGATGGGTTTTCCAGAAAAGACCAAAGCACTACAGTGAAAATCTGCCATCTTCCACCACCTTGGTCATCAGCAGAGCCGGCACGTCAGCAATGCCGACGCTGGACAACTTCATCTCCATTACTACAGCACAACCAGCCTGCACGCACCAAACTCCAACCTCCACTAGAGCTGTACTCAAAAGGTCACTTGTGGAACACCCGGAGTGAGACAAGCTACCACCACGCTGCGACTTCTCACCAGCCCAACCACTGAGGTGCTGGGGCGGACACGAAGCCCTCAGCCTGCATCAAGAGCAAGCCAGCCGTGGTTATACGCGTGCAGGCAGAAGGGCTCGGTCACCTACAGCACCTCAGTAGAAGGATGACTAACAACAGGTCAAGGTCGGCAACATTTCAGAGCAACAACTCTTTTAAAATTGACTGCTTCCTAGAAGATAGAGAGTTTCCACAGAGCCTAAGAGATTCAGACACGTACTTCCATTAAAATTTCTTAATATTTAGGCACAAAGTTGATCTCAGCATTGTGAACCTTCCCTACCATCTTCTCTTCTAGTCCAAATAAATGACTATGAGACAATTCCCGCGGGATTGAGAACAGACGCAATGTTTAGCCTGTTGGCAAAATGACCAGGCTTTCATGAGAAGAGAAACCATTTTTAGGTTGTAAATAGGGTTATTAATTACATCTGGTTTTATATGCCAGCGTTAAGTCATCCACTGTAACATGTTCCCTCCCCAAATGCACCAAGGAGGAAAGTGTAACTTAGCTTCAGAAAAAAATCCAGAAGGATCCTTTTAGATACAGACAAAACAACTTTCTGAAGAGAAGACCCTGGGGTTCTCAAGTGCTCAGTAGGTGATTAAATATTCATACGATTCAGTAGCACTGGAAGAGGAGTTTCTGCTATGGAGGCACATTATCTCATTAGGGACTTCTTGGAACACAGATAAATATTTATGGCAAGGTTTGTCATAAATGACAACAAATTAGCAAATAGATTATAACCTCTGGTTTGACAGTTACCAGAAAAGTAAGAATCTATTTGCAGAAAGTAACTTGCTCATATTACGCCACAGGGACAATTTAACTGACCATGCATGTTAAACACATGGCACTTCAGAAACGCCTGATTCAATCCCCTTCTCTCTTTTCATTCTTAAGCACAAGCATGAAAATACAAGCACCGCTACAAAAGACGTAAGAAAAGGCACATCTAGCTCAGCACACCATCTCCGCAAGAATCTGCTACTATTCACTACTGAGTGCAAGAAACAGTATATAGAGCGATCCTCTGGTCAAAAGCCTCCCAGTTCCAACTACCAGCTGCTTAGGGACCTCTTCAGCTAATTCAATTAACCTCTTTTATAGCCCTGATGGACTCACCCCCCCATGAAATCATACAATCAGACCTGACCTCCACGACTGTCCTGGAGGACTCGTCGCCATACACCAATGAACTATTTAAAAATATTCCTCGTTTTCTCTTTAAAGCTGGTATCTGAAAGGTACTTAAGGATCTAACTCCAATTTTTCTTCCTCTCCTGAAAATCAGCACGCCCTCACGGAAGAGGTGATGCATAGGATAAAGTAAGGGGCAAAAGAGTGTGCTTTAGCAAGCAGTTACACAGCAAGGCAGGGTACAGACTTGCAGTTGAGATACCATAACTCAACACTATCTACCTGTTAGCTGACAAGATGCATACTCTTTAGTTTGGGGGGAAAAAGAATGCAGCAGGTGAAACAACTCAAACACCAAAATGACTGAAGCGAACGTGACTTGTACTCTGTTATTATGGGCAGACCAAGATGACCCAGGCAGCAAGATATTATTTGTCATCCTGCTGTAACTTTCAGACATGCCTATATATATCCCTTCCTTTCTACAGTCTACGTACTTGTGGAAGAGATGGCCGCAAGGCAGTTTCCGTGCGGATTGCATGGAGTCCCAGCAAATGGCACAGTCGTCATTATTGACTGCTAGCTCCTCTGGTGTTGCAACTGCAAACCTACAAGGAAGAAAAAGGAAGAGACAGAAATAATGATTACACCAGCTCAGCGTGGCCTCCTGTCTAGAGAATCCGCACTGAGAAAACCTTACCCTCCATGTTAACTCTTCCTCGGGAGGGGAGTGCCAGCAGGTTTGCTATTTTTTTCCATTACTGGAACTCATACCGCAAAGGCAGACACACAAACACACACGTGCCTCCTGTGCCTTCTTGCAGGCACATTTTTTTTTTGCACATCTCTGCATCCATCCTAGGTTCAAAAAGCTTTGACTGAGTATCTTCCAAGAAGTATGATCATTAGGTTGAGAACCTCAAATTATAACATGTATGGATTTGGCTTACGTCATTTTTCTAAATGAGTTTTAATAGCTGTACCCATTAAGATGTCTTCTCGGGATCATAAGCACTTATGGTCTGACTAATTTCGGCCTCAGATTTTGCCAACCCTCATTTGTCTTTGATTTAATTTTTTTTCTTTTTTTTAACTAGAGCCATACAAGCAGCTACTACACAGTACCCAAACACAGACTATATGAGATGAATGGTGTAACATCTCACAGCACTGCTGGTGTGGAATACACCTGAAAAGGCAGGGAGCTCGCTGCCATTGGCAGCTCCAGGAGGAAGTTAGAGTGGTTCTTCCAGAACAATCAGAATGACAAAACCACATCAAGTCGTTCAGACAAGAAGTCTGAGACACTTGCAACTCAAACAGCTTTGTGAGCAGCTTAAAGGGATTTAGCGGCTGCATCTTACTGAAAAGAAACAATGCATTGTGGATGAACTTCATTATGCAGCTCTTAACCTGGTATTACAGCCATTAAATGACTTTTCACAATGAAAACTTCAGGAATTCCTAGAGAAATCAAGTCTTCTCCATCTGGACAATAGCAGCAAGCATCAGAGCTAGTCAAACCCACTGAAGTCCACAGTGAAAATGGTAGTGATGCGCAAAAAGAGTAAAACTGCCTGTTGCTCCTAAAAATTAGTAAGGACATAGCTGAGCTATGAAAACATTGGATCAGAGATGCAGTAGTATCTGGCACAATCCTAGGTTTTAACAGGCCTTGCAATTTCACTATATTGCCTCAATGCGAGGGATGGAATAAAGTAATCCCAAGGCACGCTCAGCTCAACTACAAGTAGACAGTCTGTTTAAAGTTGGCTTCAGGTTTAATAAATACATACTTAAAGCTGAGCAGGTTTTAATGAATATTTTGCTTTAATTTCAGGCAGTAAATGAATAGTATGGCCTAATGAAATTAAGGGCATTTACTTCTATCACAGCCAAAGCTAATATTTGTCAACTGAATCAGGCAGAGCTGAGGCACCCCAGCACCTCGGGTAGTATACAAGAGAATACAGGAGAATAAATACTGGACGGGGTAGTTCACTTGTTGCCAGCGATACACTACCAGTAATACTGCTTTATAAAAAGTCAATCCTACATATCTATTAAACCTCAAAAGCATGTCCCTCTTTAACAAATAAAACGGGTAAAAACATACCCTAAGTGTACAGACTTTAACAGCTGGATTTGCAAGATTGCGTCTCTCCAGCTAACACCATGTCATCGTGTGTCAAAGGAACGTAAAAAGAATCTCAACTCCTTCATCACGATCCTCTCTCCAAGATCCACATCAGGATCCCAGAGCAAATAAGAGGCCCACCTTGCTTCCATGTTTCCAACCACACGCAGGTAGTTCTTGTGCCGCCGAATTCTTCGTTGGACCTCGTGAAACAGGTACCGCAGCTGCATAAAAATCACCAGGCTCGCCATTGACAACCAGATATTGCCAAACAGCTTTGGAAAAAACAGAATGGTGATTAGAAACAAACACCATGGGAACCAAAAGGCAGCCACAGTAAATTGCATCAGGTCTTAAGAGAAAAAAAAAAATATCAAGAAACCAGCACTGGAGAATTTGCCTTTTGTTGAGCCCATTCAGACTAACCACAAGCGCTCAGAGGTATTGCTACTCGTTACATCTTCAGATGCAACTTAAGCAGCACAGTATTTATAATAAGGATAAACTGTATTCGGTCCTGTTCAGCTTAATGTCCCCTGCCAATTAAAATAATTCAGTCTGATATTACTCAGTAACAAAGCTAATTAAACACATATTAAACAGATAATTACACAGTAGTTAATACTCCATAACAAAGTTATTTGTGAGGACTCCAATTACACAGCAGGAAAGAATGCCAGAACCCCCCACACTACATTTTCCTCTTTATTTAAAGAGCTTCTCTGTAATACTTGGTTCATAATATCAGCAAAGCAAAAAAAATACATAAAATACATATACCAAGCGCCCTTTATTTTAAGGCCAGTCTATTTGCTCAATATTATGTTCAGTATTTCATACCAGCATATGAATATGATGCATCAAATCCAGTGAAAGCAAGGTTAGCTCCATGACAAAATCCGTGTAGTAGACGTAAGTGCCTTTGCCCTCCCACGTTCCTTCATGGTTGAGATCCCAGAGATGAATTACGTATCTGCAAGAGCAGGGAAATTAACATTATTCTATCCTTTTTGTTAAACAGCATCTCTAGCATTCAAACTACTTTATCCGTTTTTCAAACAACTTCTGGGTATGGATTCTTTGCCCTTCCTAAGCTCAGTGCCCACGCTCTGTGCTTTCCTGGGGGACTTTTTTTTAGTGTTACTGGTTTCAAACAGCAACATTTTAAAAAGGCAAAAGGCAATCAATGCTTAGCCCACACTGGCATGACAGATACCACCAGCTGACAGAGAAGATGCAGCATTTGCTAAAAGCTCCTGCAGGTACCAAAAGCCAGTCTTGGGATTATAGTAACTATGGACCCATGTTTTTCAGCCCATGAGGTGTTTCTCAGGTGAGGCACTACAGCTTGGTGACAGACCTGGAATGCCAACAGTCACCTGGACAAAAAGGTTCTGTGCTACACATCACGTCCTACGTACTCATATACATGTGCATTACAACTGCACGTGCACATTGCTTTTTCGAAGCAAAAGTTCTAGAGGTTAAAAAGAAACACAGTAGGATGACGTTAAGTAGCATATATCAACCCTCGTACGGCAGCACCAATCCACTTTAATCCATGCCTCAAACTATTAGCACCCACTAAAGCTGTTCATGCACTGCAGAATTCATGCTTAAAAATAGTACAGGCTAAGGTTAAGCACCTTTGTCCATCTCCAAACATGCATTTGCAATGCAGTAAGGTAACTACATACAGCTCTTAAATCACCATGCTATATGCACTACCTTCTCGAAGAACCATCCTGCAAAACATAAGGTACTCACCGTAAAATCACATGAGCTGTTCTGACTGTCACAAGCAGAGACTGCGGAAGACAGGAGGAAAAAAAAAAAAAAAAGGTATGTTAACAACATTCTGGCAGGGAGAGTGGTACTGAGGCAGGAGCCAAAGGGCTGTAACACAAAATGCATTTATTGCAGCTTAACAAGTTCCTGCGAACCAACAGTCACTATAGATGACTGTGGGCACAATATACCTGTGACAAACATGAAGCTTATATATAAATACAGAAGAAATTGTTCTCAAGCACACAATGCTCTTGGAGCAGTCACTAGCATCACTGTTGTCAAGTCTCACTTTTTCCCCCACTACGTAGGATATATTATCTTTTTCCATTCTTATCACTCAATAGCGTTGAGACTCCGGTCCCACCAACTACCTTCAGGCGAAAGCAGCACACCTCTCCTCATCCCACGGCTCAAGAAAAATCTGAAGAACCAAATAGTAGCAGGAATTTGAGGAAGAACCATAGAAGGACTTTCAAATAATTTTTCCCCTTTGCTGAGATATGAACACTGCAAAAGTAACTTCTCTCTTTAATCATACCTCTCTAGGGTAAGTACAGCGGAAAAAACTGAGTGTACCAGAAAGCATAAGCAGATCAGAAGTACAAAGACAAGTCACTAGAAAGGCCTGTTTCCAGAATACCTAACCACACTTCCACGGGCTCTTATCATCTAAGAAACGTGGCCCCATCACCTCTCTCTAACCTGTTGGGCCCACAGAGCCCCGTCCCTTTGTTGTATCCTCCCAGTGAAAGAAAACGGGACAGGACAAATCCCCTTCAGAGACTGTCCCGTAGCGAGCAGGGGCCAACTGACACTGAGATGCAGGGGATTTACAATGAGCAATTGAAACCATTTCTGTAAAACTGGTCTGATGGCATGCCTTCAGCGTAAGTATCAAGAACAGTATAGAAGAACTACCAAAACCACTAACTTCCCAGTAGAGCAATAAAACAGTTGGTTTAAGCAATTTTTTCCATCTGTAAAAAGCATTCTTAAAATGCTTTGATGGATATTTAACCCTTAGTAATACCCAACATATCTGCCAACTGTTCACTAGTTGGCTTTAAAATAAGTGTTCCTGTGACTAAACACCAGTGCAATCTTTTATCCAAAAAAGGGCTTCAGGGTAAGACACACACATGATTCAAATAACAGAAAAAGAGTCAAGAAGGTAGCAGCACGTCATCTAGCACGTTGTGCTGTTCTCATCATTAACATCTTTCAGAAAAAAGTTAAATTAGCACCCCAGCTGCTCCTGCAAGGCACGGTATGAGACCCTCTTCCGTCTCCTGTTACCCCACATGTGGGTACCAGAGACTAACAGCTTGTTCACACGAGGTTTTTGGCTACGGGGAAACTTTGAGCAGACCACAGAGGAAAAGTAAATATGTCCAAATCCTAACCAGGCAAGTGGCGAAGCAGAGCAACTACCTGAGCTGCCGGATGGACTTGCCATTGAGCACTAATTGCTGTCAAAACCAGTACACGTGGCATAAAGTCTCCGATAAGGAAGACCTCTGTCAGGTAGAAATCTGAAGAGTCTAATCTTCGCAACTTTTAAGAAGTTAATGTTGCCAAGACATGATTTATACCGGTTAGTGCTGAGGCAGCAAGAGCATCAAAATTAAAAGGACAAGCTGCTGTGCACTGGGTCAAGGTGCTAGTTTCTGGTTCCCCCACTGTTTCCAGAAACGCATTTCAATGTTCTGACACAAGAAGTGCTTCACAGAAAGCCCAACATTGCATCACAAGTTACACAACTCTGTCATCCAAGGTTCTAAATGTACAGCAGGACGTTTTCAGTCCCAACACCTCAAGAGCTCTTGCTCTGCTCCCTGCTTACCCCCAGGGACTCCGTGATACTGGCAGACACCAGTCACGTAGATGAGCACGCGACTGGAAGGCACTCAAACCCTAAGATAATGGATGCAGCATAAGAAGCTCTACAGGAAAATATACTGTTATCTGTAAGGTACAATTCTAAGATTTGAATATCACTGTCATTATGCAGCTTTAACTGAGCTGTATGAAACAGGATTAGAGGACAGCTGCTATAGGAATGGAGTAATTCCTTCTTACAATAAAAAAGGTGCAAAGATAGACTGGACATTACTTGATAAACCATAATTCTCGAATACCATGTATTAAGGCAAAACAGCTTAACGTTTACTCAAAAATACAGACTGTCCTTATTCAACCTGCTCTGGGCATTTGCAAATTTCACATCCACCCTTTGCAGGAAAAAAAAATGCTGACAAACAACACAGAACAAGGGAAAGCCTAACTAAAACCTGAGAAAAACATCTAAATTGCTTTATTGAAAACCCTGAGGCATCAAGCTAAATCAATGTTTGCAGAGTCAGGAGAGAGAGATGAATAGCTTAATGTAACTTAATGTAATTAAATACACACTAATGGAAGGGACTTGGCAGGGTCCCTCTCGAACAGCATCACACAAACCACCACCAGGAAAACACTTTAGTCTGCAAGATTGAATGCTTTTTGCTGAGAGCTTGAGGACTGCCACGAGGTGTCACTGCTCGTAACGGCACAGAAACCCACATGTTTTATTCCACTTACACGAGCGCTGGGTATTAAAATCACGGAAACTACTCATGGTCACCCAACCCATATAGGGCATATTTAAAAGGTTCAGGGAAGGGCGAGATATGAGACAACCTCACATAGGAAAGATTAAACAGACTAGAAGCCTCTTGCTTGGAAGAAAAGTCAGAAGGGGAACAAGAGAAAGGTCTACAAAATAACAAATGGTGTGAATGAGAGTAAACAGGGAATGATTCTTTGTGGTTTTTCGCCATAAATGTATTAGATGATAGCCAGGGACATTATCAGACAGAAGATTCAAAACAACTACAAGAGCACTTTGGTGCACAGAAAGCCAAGTTAAATGTGCCTTTGGATATTGCAGAGGCCAAAGTATAAATGAGTTCAATAAACGATCAGACAAGTTTCCAGAGTCCCTCTGGAGCTATCAAGCCCAACAGGCTTGTGCAACACTCAGCTCCAGAACGTCCTCAAACGCCAGCCGCTGCAAGCAAGGGTAGGAGACCCTTTCCTATACGTTCCCCACAAACCTCCTTTGCTGGCCACCAGCGGCTGCGTGGATCCATGGCTTGGCTGAGGACCATACGCTTATGCTGACCGAGCCACTCCTTTGTTAACAAGCAGACAGAACAGCTCCCAGCGAAATGAAATGCTGGGCCCCATCCTGCAACCCAAAACACGTACACCACTACATGGCGCAGCACTAACGAGGCAACACTTCAGCACTGCAACGCTCCCTGATAAACCTACCCCATGCTGGTAGAAGGCTGATACATCCTTCTGCCACACCAAGATAAGAGACACACCACCACCGAGACCCCACCTATTAAAGACACTGACAAATCTTCAATACCCTTCCACTGGGTGATTACAAATCTGGCCTTGCATATTCTCATATTTAAGGAAAGGTAAACCGATATATTAAATAACCTAACTGTGGTGTGACCAGCATCATATTCTCCTACTATCAGCTGACCATTTTCTTTCCTCCTCACTAACTCCCAAGCATGAATTCAAGATAGGAGAATAAAAATAAACCGTACACTCTACTTGTTATCTGAACCAAGGATGTGCTAACACAACTTGTTTGCAATTACTCTGGTTAATTTGTTTA
Organism: Dromas ardeola; assembly: GCA_013398915.1. Lineage (NCBI taxonomy): Eukaryota > Metazoa > Chordata > Aves > Charadriiformes > Dromadidae > Dromas > Dromas ardeola. The sequence goes on along the minus strand of VYZM01016428.1, from coordinate 68,529 downwards.
AGATTATTACTTCCTCGGGCAGGGCGTAACAACTCACCATAACATTAAAAACATACTGATGTTCACCCCACAAACACATTGATGTTTACTCCACACCGCAATGGGTTCAGGAGTGCGCAAACATTAGCTGCTCATCTCAGCTGAGACGCATCTCTTTGCACAAACGTAAGCAAATCCCATGAGTATGCCTTAAGGAAAGGATGTTAGTCTCATTCCTTTTTGGGAGAAATGAAATAGAAAACACAACCTCAAAGAAACAGGCTGACGCGCACATTACGCTTTCATACACACTCTCCCCTCTCTCTAGCGGCCATTTCAACTAACCCTTCTTGCAATGCTCCTGAAGCGCAACCATTATTTTTTCATAGGCTGCCATTTCATTTCAGCATCACCTTACAGATTTATCCTCTCATTCTCTCCTTCAGATCAAGATTTTTTGCAGGCTTAAACTCTAAAGAGAGAAAGCATGCTGATCTGGCGACTATTCTAGAAGAGGGGAGGGCTTGTTTGCATCTTCGACGTTTCTTTCTTGTGGGAAACTAAAAGAAAAGCAAGAGACCCCCAAGTGAGGGGTGAAAAGCAAAGCAGAAACCACGACACGTATGAAGGAAGTCTCACCTCTGCTGCCATGAAAGCCAACGTGTGCATGCCATGGGTGTAGCCAATAATACCACAGACGACTGCTAATCCACAGCAGGAGAGGAGCATGGCTATGAGCAGGGTCAGGACTCTGATGTGGCTGCTCGTGGGTGTGGTGGGTGAAAAGGAAAGCTGCAACACAAACATGTAAGTGCATAACAGGTTTAAAGGAGTACTTCAGCCACCCTGCCTTCCATAGTCACCTCACCAAACAAGTCCTCATTCAAGAAAATCTTTTGCTTTCTAGAATAAAACCAAGACCTCAACCACACACTGTAGTAAAAAATGATGCAGAATAAGGCTAAAACCACACACCACCCCAAAGTCTCCTTCATCTCGCTCTCATTTACATTCACCAGGCTTTTAAAGTCAGAAGGGACCATTACAATCATTTGATCTAACATTCGGATCACCTGTGCAAGAAAACCACGGACCCTTTCTCACACAGTAGTTTCTGCGTCAAATCCACAGCATCTGCTTAAGATGAACACGCGTTTTAGAAAGACACCTAAACTTACACAGTCTTTGAGCAATGAGAATAAATGTTCTGCCAATTTTTTCACCCTACAGCTGATCTGAATTTGTCCAGCTTGATCTTCCAGCCTCTAGTTCTTCCAATGTCATTTTCTTCTGGAAGAAAGAGACATCCCCCCGAAAAATTTAGCTTGCAGCTAGAGACTGCTGAACAGAACCTACCGAAAACGGTTGTCTCACTGAATAGCATATATAGTGTATTTGTTCTCTAAACTACCTTAAAGGTAGGCTACACCTAGGCTGTCTAAATCAAAGACAGCTCAAGAGGCAAGGTATTCAGGTGGTCCATCCCCTTATCTTCAGGGCAGGAAAGGGAAGAACAAGACAAGGGAAAAAGAAGTTGCCCAAAGCTTCACTCTGGTCTGATGGATGAAGTTGGCTCCCATGTTTTCTTTTTAAATTGGTTCTTTCTTGTTTATATCTGGTTCAGCTCCACATCCCCCTGAGTTTGCAAGGCAGATCACACAAGTACCATTTGTCCAAGTGAAAAATTATGATACGTGCTTTGAAGGCAGAAGGAACATAATAAGGATTTCTTCCCACGTGGGCTTTGTTCTTTTACAGCTTTCTGAACAGCACTAAAAATACCAGATGACTGCCTTGTTCACTTCCGTCTCAATTTTCCTAACCCCAACCGATCTAGTTTCAAACTTAGTGCTTAGCTACTTGTGAATTAACAGGCCTTACTGGATATTAATAAAAAAAAAATATTACAAAGCACAGAGCTATCAAAAGGAAATTCATAGATTCAATTTAGTTCAAACTTTTATTCTAGGACAGAGGAGCTGAGGAAAATGCATGTCTATTATAGGTGTTTAAAGGGCAAGATTTATTGCTCGAATTCCAGTTCCTTCTTCCTTGCCTAGCCTTCAATTTCTGCGTCTCTACTGAATTTATTCCTGGTATTAACAGAAACTGTGATACAGCTTATGGAGAAAATTGCACTGTACATTGTAAAGACATTGGCAGCCAATATTTGGTAGATGTAAATGAGCTTGAACCCTGAGCACAGAATCCGCAGAAACAGGCTTTACGGACCAATACCGAAGGGCACCAATGTAGGAGATGTTCTGTTGTCAAGATTTCTTCACTAAGGAGAGCTATGAAGACATCTCACGGAGTTATGTAATAGTAATTACAGGGCATGCATGAGGAGCAATTTATCAAAGAAAATAAGTATCTTCAGCTCCATTTGTCTGATGGGAAAACCGAAGGAGTGAGACTGACGTTGCACTTTAAAGCAAGTATTCAAAGCTACTGGGAGGTGCACGTGTTCAGCACCGCGGGGTGGGGAAAAGGCCTAAATGATCTGTTTGTAATCTATTATGAGCCAGTGCCCGAACCAGACACAGAATTTGCATGTCCCAAAAGGCAGCCCTTCATCAGAACTTACATATTCAAAGCGATCCTTGCAGAGCTGAACCATAAGGTGAAGGAACACAAGTCCAGAGAACCAGAGGCACCACATCACCACTTCTTCCACTGTCTGAACATTCAGCACACCAAAAATGAAGATGAACTTGTAGAAAATAAAATTCCAGAATTTATCCTTGAGATGCTGTAAAGGAAGACATCTGGTTACTGTAGTGAAAACACTGGCAATGCACATGCAGGGGAGAGGAGGAGGGGGAAAGAGAAAGAAAAAAAAAAAGATGGAAGTAGAAATGTGACAATAGGTTAGCAAAAGCCTGCTGCGTACGCATCTTGAATAGTATTTGTTACCCTTACTGAATTAAAAACATATTCAAGACATTAGTGGTCCTTAGTATCTATCTAGTCTTTTTTACCACCGCAGCATAATTGTGCAACGTGGCGTACAACGTAATTTCCTGCCATACTTCTAGAACTTTTTAAAACAAACCACGTTTGATCTCAGTTTGATTCTCCACGCCTAAGCAACACAGCTACTGGGCCGCAAGCACTAAGTCCTCTTTGCTGGAAGAGCTGCCACAGTTAGTTAGACAAGATGCCCAAATAGCCTAGCACCTTGCTTCCAAAAACCTGCCAAAATGTACAGATGATTAAGAAAGGATGACAAAGTTTGCTCTTAAAAAGCGCAATGCCTACAGTGGAGAAGGAGATGGATGAGCAATAAAAAAAAAATTATTCCCACGCACAATGCAGTATGAAAGAAACAATACGATGGTCTGAAGCAGTAGACAGCAAGCCAGCTTGTTGGGGATAAAAAAAAAAAACATGAAACAAAATGTTTTGTTAAAGAACACGATGAAATCACCAGGAGTTTAGTTAAGACAGGCCCAGAATTTCTTCATGATGCTGCCGGTTTTGGCTCGCCAATATTAATAACCAGCTTTCCTCTACATGAGAAGTGAAGCATACTCCCACTGTCCAAACGCAGAGGGATCCACACTGTTACTGCTTTTCACTTCAGTTGCTAAGAGGGTAGAGAACATCCTGGAACTTATCACTGGTTAAAATTCCACATCCTTAGAGTCAGCACAGATGAAAGAAAATCTGGCCCAATGCAGTTTGAGAGTGCCTTGTTTTTAATACACTTCACTCGGAGGCTCTACAGGGTGCAAATCACAAATACGATGGGCGTTGAGAGATCCACGGCTATTAACGAAGCTTTATGTGCCTCAGTTCTGCATGTCAAAAATACTCATTTCTCCTAAAGAACTGCATTTACACCTTTTTTTTTTTTAAATATACAAACACACTTCAAACCACTGCTACCGCATTTACACAGAACAACTTAAGCATCTGACTTTCTTCTTTTTAAAGAAATTATTCAAACCACTGCTGCTGCTTTTATCTTCTGCAGGATCCTGTTTTTAAAAAGCTTGGGCTTTAATGGTTCCCTTGCTGAATTTTTAAAAATGTTCTCAACTAGCCCAAGAGCAGGATGAAACAGCTGGAGTTTTCAGCCCTGCTTGCCTCCCTCCTCTGGTATATGTCCTCTTAAACCTGAGGGTAGATAAACCACCCGCTCAGCGTCTGAGGATGGAAAGCGCTTCTCCAGCAGTCAAGGCACAAAACAAGGTGCAAGAGGGAACTCAGCCTGCCAGTGCTGATAACTAACTATGAAACGCAATGCAGAAATGCTGCCAAACGCAAACTAGGGGGGGAAGAACACATCATAACATCATAAATATTCTTAAGTGAGGCACGCTTGTAAGAAATCTGACAGTGTTCATTAAGGAAGCAGGATTTTCAAGTCCACCATGGGCTTATAAACTACAATAGCAACAGTGAAAAAGCTCCCTTCAGAAATAAACTGGAAGCTTGTGGCTGCGGGTGTCCTAGCTAACCATGAAGGGTTTTCTCGGGCAGATTGTTTTCTGTATGGTTTTACTGGACAACATTTTCAAAAGCGAGAAATCCAAATGGTAAGATTTAAGTTGTTCTAAAATTTACTTTTCTTGTGTACTTTCAGCAATCCCATACAGAAAACCACACCAGTCGTGCACCAAGAAATTATGAACCAGCACAGGCACCCGAGGTGACGAACGGCTGTCTTACCTGCCTCTCACTGACACGAAGGGGACCGAACACCATGCACTGGATTAGCTTAGCAACCAACATCAGAAAACAGCAGGCAGTGTTCACTAGTACCTGGAACGAAATAAAGCAGTCAGCAACAAATACTTTTGCCCTATTTAGAAGAAGAGAGAGAGGGGAGGGGAAAGAATGAGCCTAACAAAACCTACCATTGTTCACAGAATAGTTTTAGTTGCCTTTTCTTTTTTTGGTGAAATTTAAGCCTGGCCTCTTCCAAGACATGTACAGTAGCTGATAAATCACTTCACTTTTTTCTACAAACACTAACGCGGTCAGTTTGATACACCAGTATACCCAACACGCAAACCTACCTCTTCCCGCTAAATTGTTTTATATAGATTAGCAAATCTTAGCACCAGGGAACGTGAGGACAAAACTTAGAGATCACTAAGATGCTCATTGTGTTTAACGTACGACAAATGAGAAAACTCCAGTTTGAATCTGCTGTTACAGGAACAAGATTCAGACGTTGTCTCGAAACATACTGAATGACACTCCCCCCTTCTGTAACAACACCGCTTAAATCTGTCCGGGGAAACTGCTTTAAAGCAAAGCAGCAAGGAGCAGAGAACTGCTCCTAACATTTGACAAGACACTTGTAATTAACTGTAATTAACTTTCGACCTATGCAGAACACTAATAAAGGGGGGGGGGGGGATGAAGCAGCCTCACCCTGTCATTTCTGAAGGACATACAATCAACTTTTCCAGTGCTCTTAATTTAAGGTCCTGAGACCGAGCTTCGACAGGCTGAACATGCTCGGTATAGTCAAAAATCTGCGCCTGACTCAAAAGCACGCACATTATGGAGCAGATGTCCAACTAATACCACCCTTGACTGACAGACACACAGAAGCTCAACAGCAGCAGCTCAGCCAGGTTTCTGGTGGCCCCTCACCCAGCCTTTATTTCAGCTAGAGGAATTACTAAGCCGAGATGCGTATAACACGGCCGGGTTTGGGCTTTGAGAGCGACAGAATTTTTTTTTTCTTAAACAGTGACAATGCTTCCTCTTACCTGCATGGCTTTAAATGTTATTTTAAAAATATAAGAAGGTGAAGCTTGGGTTGGGAATCCCTGATGGTCAGCAGGACAGGCAGTGCTTGGAGAAGGGGTAATGCACAATCCAACAGGCACCGCAGCAAAACACCCCCAAAGCTTCGCCCAAACCCACCCACGGCTCAGGGACAAGCCCAAGCCCTGAACTTCGAGACTTTCAGAGAATCGTCTGGGTTGGTAGGGACCTTTCAGATCATTGAATCCAACCATCAACCTAACACGGACAAAACCCACCGCTAAGCCACATCCCTCAGCACCACGTCTGCTCGGCTTTTAAATACCTCCAGGGATGGCGACTCCACCACTGCCCTGGGCAGCCTGTTCCAATGCTTGACAACCCTTTTGGGGAAGAAATATTTCCTAATATCTGATCTAAACCTCCCCTGGCGCAACTTAAGGCCGTTTCCTCTTGTCCCATCGCCTGTTCCTTGGGAGAAGAGACCGACCCCCGCTGGCTACCCCCTCCTTTCAGGGAGTTGCAGAGAGCGAGAAGGTCTCCCCTCAGCCCCCTTCTCTCCAGGCTGAACACCCCCAGCTCCCTCAGCCGCTCCTCAG
>VYZM01016428.1:16414-51362 GCA_013398915.1 Dromas ardeola | reverse complement strand
GCGGCGGTGGAGCCGGCCCCGTTCCGGCACGGCGTTATCCCCGGCTTCCTGGCGAGCTCGGCCTCGTGGGAGGCACTGCGAGACGAGCTGCTGGGCCTCGGCTTCCACCGGCGGAGCAACGACCTCCTGTCGCTGCGGCAGGTGGGCCCCGGGCCGGGCCGGGCCGCGCCGGGGCGGGCCCCGCCGCCCTAACCCCCCTCCCTTCTTCTCTTCCATGGGCCGCCGCAGTCCGAGGAGCTGGGGGGAAGGACGGAGCCCCACGTCGCCGCGCTGAGGTAAAGCCGCCGGGCTTCGGGCTTTGCCGGCTCCCGGTGGGCTCGGTGAGGGGAACGGCCCTGGCCCGCTCCCCGGGGAAGGCGAGGGCTGCGGCTGCCTCCTGTCACGGTGGACGGGCCAGAAACCGGCCTTGAGGAGCTGAATCTCTGTCGGTCGCGGCCCTGGAGTCGGTTAAGGGTTTCCCTCTGAGCAGCGCAAGCTGATGCAGCCCTCGCACTATCTGTCACTGGCAGCTCGCTGCTGGCTGTCGTCAGCGGTGGTGTAAACGCTGTGCGGTTTCCCTGGCCAACTCCCGTGTGGTTCCATAGGGACACAGCGTCTCTGGCGGGAGCAGCACCTTCGCCTTCCCTGGAGGGGTTCAAGGCCAGGCTGGACGGGGCTTGGAGCAACCTGGGCTGGTGGGAGGTGTCCCTGCCCAGGGCAGGGGGTGGCACTGGGTGGCCTTTAAGGTCCCTTCCAAACCATTCTATGACTTTTTGAAGGGAGATAAATAAACTATGGTGACATGTTTTATAACATGGGAGGACGCATACCTTGTGCTTGGCTTCTCAGGCATGCCCTGTGTGAAGAATTCCGAGCCTGGCTTTCTGCTGTGACCCAGATTGAGCTGGAGCCGACTATTGACATCTCCTGTGCTAAATACGAATATACCGGTCAGTCTATAAGCAGTCCTTTCCCCAAAGCTTCTATGGGTGTATAGCAAACTACAGAATACCTAATTACATAAACCCACCACAGCCCCTTTCTAGTTCCAGAGGGTCCTAGAAGCTATCAGCAGCAAATCGGTGTCGCTTAAAATGAAGTCCCAATTATGAAAAAACACCCTGTTGCTGTAGTCATGTTGCTGATGGCTTTAACTGGGCCCAGTGTTGCAGCACGCCCCCATCCTTTCGGAGACGTGCAGCCCGTGTTTGCATCCTGCTTCCATTCAAAAGGGTGACGTGTTCAGCTTCTGGCTGCCACAGCTGAGTTTGTGAAGTCTGGTGCTAAACCGTCACCTTGGTGAGTCCAGGTTACAACTGCACCTACCCTTTTAGCCGTGAAAAATCACTGTAGGAAGGGGAAAACTTTTACTGCTGTCAACTCTACTTTTGCGCAATGTCTTTTGTGCAATTAATTGTTGGTCCAGCTTTTCTGTTCCCAGGGCTCCCCCCTCCCCTCTATTCCAGCAACAAACCTACTCAAAAGGCAGTTCTGTATTTAAAAGAGCTTGAATCATTATTTCAGTCAGGAATCTCTGTCCACTGCGCCCAGTGACAGCCGCGGAGGGGTGGCCGATGAGTTGTAACTGCCCGTACCTCCAGAGTGGGCTAATCCGCTGATTGTAGTGCAGTCCCGCAGAAGTTAATCTCGCAAATCTTGGGCTGGTGATGCTGACGAGTGAAAATGCAGTTCTTGGAAAGGGCATGTTTTTTCTTGTTGTAGTCTTGCGGGGACAAAGCAGGGAAGCAGCCATGGGAATGACTCATGCGTGTACTGGAAAGGTGCTACTGCAGCAAAACGCGTGTAATTGCAGATGTCTTGCTGTGCCACGATGATGAGCTGGAAGGTCGGAGAATTGCTTTCATCCTGTACCTTGTGCCACCCTGGGAGAAAAGCGACGGCGGAACGCTGGACCTGTACAGCACAGACGGTAGGAGCTGCGAGCTCAGCCTCGGGCGGCTGAAAAAGATGAAGTTTATGTGCCCCTTGCAGCAACTCTCTCCTCAAACAGTGCAAGGGAGATAAAGAGTTTCTCCTTTGTCTAGAGAAGCTGGTAAAATTGTGTAGGTAAAATTTGCACTTTAGAGATGGGCTGTAGTGGGCTTTCCAGACAGTGCTAATGGGTGACAGCAGTGGAACAGGAGAAGATAGCGAAGAGGGGAATCCTTTTTTTTTTCCATTTTTTTTCAAGGGCCGAGAGCGGAGGCAGGATGGAAGTGATGCCAGTAGCTATGCTTGGAAGTGATGGAGATAACTTTTCTTTCCAGCAACAGAAGTCCACTGATTCCTCATCAAGCCCTTGCTCTGAGCTCCATCCCTTATTCCCAGGTGTATTGCCAGTCGCAATGTCATGGAATCAGAGAGAAACGTCAGTTTCTAGTGAGTTCCAGTTCATATCTTAACCAGAGTCTGTTTTCTTCTTCCTCAGAGCACTTTCAGCCGCAGCAAATCGTCAAGTCATTAGTGCCTTCGTGGAACACGCTGGTTTTCTTTGAAGTGTCTCCAGTCTCTTTCCACCAGGCAAGGAGCTGTCTTTTGTTCATTTTTTGATTCTTCTTGTTGTGGTTATTCATTCTGTGCGTTATTACCCTCCTGGTGGGGAGGGAGAAAGGAAAGGGAGAAGCATAGGTAGAACGGATACTCATGCTAAGTGCTGCGTGTTAAGGGCAGGACTTCAAGGAGGACAAGAACTGAGAAAGCCAACTTTAAACTGTCAGCCTAGCTTCAGCATCCTGGGGGAAGAAAAATATCCATTATTGTGTGTTGCTATCCTGGCAAGCTATTGCTGTGTTAAAGGAGAAGCCGCTGCCTGAGCATTCACACACCGTTCAAGGAGTCGCCCACCAGAGTCTTTAACTGCTAGGGCCAGGGCCCCTTCGCAGCGGGTGCCCCTTTCGACTCCTCACATACACACGCTTTTACTCTTGGGTGCACTCCCTCCTTCTTCAGGCTCGACCCTCGCGGTCCCGCAGCAGAGTCTCAGGCATCGAATTTTATAAAAGTAAATAATTTAATCGAAACGTACAGGTGCAGGCTTAGCCCGGGCTGGGTGCCTCCAGAGAGGGACGTGGAACAAAGAAATCCCTGGGCAATGAAACCCTTGGGATCTGTACGGGTGCTGTTCACACATCTTTTAGTCCAATGGTGATTTTTGGTCTGGGGTCTTGTAATACCTTATTGGATTCTTTTTCTGTGTCCAGGCGGGCAGGCCATTGACTGCTCGTAAATCTTGTTAATTTGCAGGCTCTGCTGAGGGTTGGAGCCTCCTTATCGTCTGATTTACGCTTCTTGTGTACCTGCACTCGCTGGCAGAACACAGGGAACTGAAAAGTCCCAGACGTAGGGAAAATTACTAGTGAAACATCAGTGTGTTATCAACATTTTCCTCACACTAGAGGACTAAACACAGCACTGTACCAGCTGCTAGGAAAATTACGAAGAAAATTAACTCTATTGCGGCCTAAAGGCTTCAGCAAATCTAGCTGCTCATGCTAAGTAAAGCTAGGCAAACTGCATAAATCACACCGTATTATAACCCAAAGTCATTTATTCTAATTAAAACTTACTTGTTTAAGCTAAAAAATGAATTATCTGTCAACAGCTGTTGGTTTGGCTGTGGTGACGAGAGATTTTTGTTTGTTTGCTTGTTTTAAACTAGCTCACATTTTTCATGCAGATGCCATGACTTTGCTCCAGAAGGGCTGCTCAGCGCATCACCTTGCCCATAGGGCATTATGCAGATACAGCTTTACCCTCTCTGCAACACAGATGTAACGGGGTTCCCTACAGTAGAAATGCTGATATGGTTAAGTAGGACTTTGTGGCACTTACCAGGAAGATGCTTGGGAAGGGGATGAATGTGGAACTGCATGATACAAACACCTGGCTGAAATCTGAAACTCCTGTGTACTCGAGAATACCACGGACTGTAACAAACAGGGCCACAGAGCAGAAGGTTAGAGAGGAAGAAAATCAGTGATTTGGGTGGGGTATGTTCTCACCTAGACTGCTTAGGGTTTTACTTCTGTGTCATTTATGGTCTTACAGTTAATTAACAGAAGCATCTACTTGGTCGCTGCCCTAATTGTTTTCAGGGAGTGATTTAATCTTGTCATAAAAATCCACATTCCGCTTAGCCTTGTGACTGCCTCCTACTGACCTAAACTTAATCCCACACATTAGCACTATCCAGTGCTGTGCACTGCCTCTGATACTGTTAGCACAGGCAACGAACTCAGCTTAAATCACAAACGTATTTTTAAAATAAGCATTAAGCTTAACTGGGAGTGCTGTGAATCAAAGCCTCCCAGATCTGCACCTCACTGGGTGTGCTCGGAGTATTTGCTGAACCACTGAATCATTTCTTTGACCCTTTCGTCAGTAAAGCGTAGAGCCTGCGAATTACCGTTAGAGAACTGTGTCAGGCTCAGAGCGATACGAAGCCTTCACAGCACGCGCCAGCCTCAAATCCCTCTCAGCCATTGGGCAAAGAGCATTTAGTCAGTACTGCCTAATAGATCGTCAGGTGTTGGACTTCGTGGTGTACGAAAGGGCCACTGCAGCTCTGTAACAATAAGAGCCAAAACCTTTTCAAAACAAACTCGCTGTTTCTTCCTCCCGTTCCGTCAGTCTGCTCGAAAAACAAAACAAACAAACAAAAAACCCAGTGCAAAGTCTTTATGTGCTATTCAAAAATTCAGTTTGTGGCTTGCAGCCAGTCATAACGGGGTGGCTTTCTCTTCATCCTGCCATTACAGTAGAGTGCCCTAGAATGTGGAAATTTTTCAGTTTAACCCAATTTACCTCACTGTGCAATTTGATGAAATCCAGATTTAACAGTGGCCGTCACTCCGCAAAACCCAAGGGTTTCCACAGACCAGGTTAAAAGCCAGGACAGAGGGGTTGCTCTTAGTCTGACAGGTAGATCCTTCATCCAGAGCCAAAAGCATCAGGCAAATGCTCTTCACGATAGCTTGTATTACAGCACTTTTTAAAAACTGAAGGACAAAAAAGTAGACTGATACAGTCTGCAGGGACTCACAGATACTCAGTGTTTTCTGAGTTTCCAGATTAAGCTGTCACAGCTAATTTTTTCAGCCTCTGATAGCTGGTTCTTCAACAGAACAAATGGTAGAAAACTAAAATACCATTACTTTTAATAGCAGAATGACTCAATGCTCTCAGAGAGATGGAATGGATTCTGTTGGGAGCTTGGAGTTAAAGCTTGGACTGGGATTCTGGAAACTTACAATGGACTTGAGCACCAGAGTTTGCTTTAAGCCCTTTTTCTGTAAACCAAGAATAATCCAGCCTGGTGTAGCCCTTGTCCGACTTTTCTGTGTATGCAGCAGGCTCCCTGGAGTCAGCCCCATCTCCTGTGATGAGTCGACACGGTGCCTGTTACAGCTGGTCCTTAAATGTGTTGTATTCAAAACAGTAACATGCTGCTCACCGTTGTTCCAGGTGTCAGAAGTTCTGTCTGAGGAGAAGTGCCGCTTGTCAGTGAGCGGTTGGTTTCACGGCCCGCCAATCGTCAGACCGGCACGCCACGTCGAAGCTGCCTTGCCCAGGAGCCCACACATTCCCTACGATGTGAGTAACAACCTACATCTACTTCTCTGCATTTCTCTTTCTTTCATGTCCCTGCAAGACCTGTTACGGGATGCACTGATGCTTGGGTTGCTTTAATCTTTAACTTATCCCATTCTCTTTTTTTTTTTTGTTTGCTGTCCATAAATGTGTAGCTGGTTTCTTTCTTTCTTGTCTATCTTTCTTGACTATGTACATTTTGCACACCTACAATAGTGCAGAGAAGGCAGCAAATACTCATGGTGCAATTAAAAAAGAAAAGAAAGGAATGGAGTGTGTGTGGGGAGGAATCCAGCCCTGTGGCCAGCTGGGTAACTGGGGAATCCTTTTTATTTTTGCAAACCCAACGTTCAAATCCATTTCCCTTCCAGCATGAAATCTTGTATGAGTGGATCAATCTAGTTTATTTGGACATGGACTCCCAAGCTCAAATCCAGGAGGAATTTGAGGAGCGATCAGAAATTCTCCTGAAGGATTTTCTTAAGGTGAGCCCAGTGGTTCAATCTGATGTGGTCTGCCGGAACAGGTACACAGGGCTGGCGGGTACCATATGTCACACAGGCTGGGAAAGGCCTTGCTGGTACCACTGTCAACTAACACACCTTCTGGTTTCACCCCCAGAAGGGGAATGGACCAGATGTCCTCCAGAGGTCCCTTCCAGCCTCAACCATTCTGTGATTCTGTGGGTAGATGCCCTCTGCCTGCCTGTACGCTGCTGCATAGGGACTCATAAAAAATTAAACACTTTGCTTCAACATTTTTGTTTCCTACAAGAAGCAAAGCAGAAGGATGGAAACACATGTCATTCTTCCTGCGTCCTACCCTTGAGGTGACCAGAGTGTCCTTCCTTGTCACTCAGCTCTCACAGCACTCGACCTGGGTGTGAAACAAATGACCCATAACGGTCTTGTCTTACTTGAAAGGCTTTGCGTCTCACGGGTGATTTCCCTTTGGTTTACTGGGCATCAGTATCTCAGTGAAACTGCATTCTCACCCAGCAGACAATCACACAGCATTTGATACCTGTTGGTCCCTGGCACTGAAAAGACGAGATGCCCACCCAGGCTGTGCCCCTCAGTTCAGCAGTCCTTAGGAGCCTCGAACAAGTTAGAAAAAAAATTAAGAGCGCCTTGCCCGAGAGCAGGGGATGGCTCCTTCTAGCACACCAAGGGAAATGTGGGAGCTAAATGTTAAAATTTCTGCGCTATCTTTCTCCTCTAGAAAGAGAAATACCAACTGCTATGTGAAGCTTTGGAGAACAAAGGCATCCAGTGGAGTAGCCGAGGACCTGCCAATAAGAGGTGGGGAGTGACAGTGTCCTGCACCTATTGGTCAGGCCAAGCAGGAACTGCCGTGAGGCTGCACTGGTTGATGCTGCCCCCATGGACGTGGTCCTTGTGGGTTCTCCAACAAGGAGATAAATCTGTGATACATCTACTGTCTTTCAGACTCTATGAGACAGCAGAGGAAGACAGCCTCCCTGACATCCTGAAGAAATTCCTGCAGTTCTTATACTCCGAGGCCTTGTTTTTGCTGCTTTCCAACTTCACTGGCCTAAAGCTGCACTTCCTGGCTCCCTCTGATGAGGATGAAGATGCTGGGGAAGGAAGAGCAGCAGACACCGCTGGGCACAGCAGTCCCAAATCCGAGCAGGAAGAGACTGAACAACACGCTGATGGCAATCCCCACCAGCCAGACCAGCCTGACAACATCCCTGAAGCACAAGGTGGCGAGACACAGAATGGTAAGCCCAGCAGCAGCAGCATGAAAGGGCTGGAGCAGAATCCTGATGTTAAGGTGGTCGGCAGCGGAATTCCCAGTGATTTTAATGGAACTAGGATTTCACCTTGTACTGCAGCTAGCACGAGGCAGGAGCACAAACGGGGCACTTGAAGCGTGTCACACTAGGTATCCAAAATAAGTGAGCATTGCAAAAGAATTTGGAATAAAAACAACTAACTTGAAGATACCGTCTTGAACGGACTTAACTCTTAAGGGTGGGACTTCTGTAGGAGTTAAGGCATGGATGGGGGGAGGGGGGTGTTAATTAATTGCCCAGTAATCTTTTGGCAATAGTTACACCCCTGCTTCATCTAAAGTAGATTCTTGTAGGAGGCCAAATCAAAAGGAAAAAAGTGAACAGATCAGAAGTAAATTAGATAATTAGATATTAGATAATTAGAATACCAATACCTAAAACTAGGATTTAACTTTTCAGAAAACGCTGCCAGCCTAAATCACCGTGTAGTTGTCAGTAATGAGATACCGTTGCTAGAAAAGATTAATTTGGGATTCATGGATTGGTACTGTTTATTTAAAACAGTGCCTTTGAAGCTTAAGGGTAGAATTTTTGAAAATGCTCATATTAGTACTGAGTCAGGCACGTTAGTAGACACTGGAATAAAAGGTAATAAAACCCCAAATCCTACTGAAAATCCCACCAGAACACTTACCTGGCACAAAAGCTTTGTTTTTTCGATTTCCACAGCTAGTCATTTTGCCTCTTCTACCTGCCATGTTCCCACTGTGTGATTTTTAAATTCACGTTTGAGGAGGGCATAGTTTGGGGCTGCAGGAATTGAAAACTGAGCTAGAGCCATCAGAGAAGAAAGGCTTCCCCAAATTCTGACATACCTCCTGAGACGGCAAGTGAAGAGTGAGTTCAGAGCAATGTCATTCTTCACCGAAGCATCCGGTTGTTTCAGTACTTCAAGAACAGATAGGTTGCTGACTCTTGAAGTCTGGAGCGCTACTGTAAATCTTGAGGCGGGGCTGGGGGGGAAACAACGAAAACAAAAGGAGGAACTGGTTAAACCACAGCACGTCACAGCTTGGTCCCTTTCAAAGAGCAAATCTTATCCCATTCCTCCACATTGGTCAAAGCACGTAACTTAGAGCCACGTCTAGGAAAAAAGTTAACGTGAGATCTGTGGTTTTACTTTGTCTTCCCTTAAGGCTTTCCTGGGGCTGGCAAACAGCTCCACAGTGGCGTGGCAGCGCAGGGGCTTGCCCCCGTACGTGCCTTGAGATTCGCAGGCGTCAGCTATTGTACAATGTCATTGTTTTCCCTGGCTTCTATGTGCCCTCTTCTAGGCTCGGGTACCCCTGTGTGTGGGGGGGAGCTGAGGCGCTGGACCCACGGGCACTATACTCTAGTCCATGACGCTCAAGCAACAGAATTTGCACTCGACCTGCTCTTCTTCTGTGGCTGCGAGGGTAAGCGGACAACATGCAAGTTATTAGACTCTCCTTACAAGGTCTACCTAAAGGAAGGACTTCTGAATTCTCCGCAATGCTACAATAGCCAAAAATTTCCCTGTTCTTTCCTACACAGAAGGGCTCTGCAGACTTTATCCTAGTCCTCGCTTCTGCGTAAGCCCTTGCCCAAAGATTGGGAAGGTGGCCTTGGGACCAGCTTTGACCTTTCTGGCTGGAGCCAGGAGGTGGCGCTTGGGCAGAGGGAAAGGCTGCGTCTCCCAGACCTTTCCTCTCACTAGGCTGTGGCTCTGGGCACGGCGGAGGGTTAGGTGGCCAGAGTACCCACTAAAAGTGTTCTATTTTGCCCCTTTTCTCATCAAAATTACCGCTGCCTCCAATTCACAAAGCCCCGGGTTTTCAGAAGTCAATTCAGGCATGTCGAGGCATTTGAGGCTGATTGCTAGCTAGATAGTGGTGAAAACAAAAATCTAAACATAAGCATTTTGGACTAGCTAAGCCCAGAATGCATGGCTGAAACCGCCTGGCACATGCTGGTAATTATACTGGAAGCCTTTTGCATATCTGCTAAGGCAAAACTGCTCTGCATGCGAGGATCAGAGTGCCAAGCAGCCTTAAATGGCCCGTCTGTGGTAAAAGGCAAGTCTGGTACATTTGCTTCAAGTTGTTTATGATTTGGAAAAAAAAAAAAAACAAACAACACAGACTGGCAAGAGGTAAACTGGGGATCATCCTGTATTGAGTAACTGTGGGGAGTGGGATGGAAAACCAGCATCTCCAGGAAGGCTGTGTGGAGCCTGGACAGCATTGAACTTCCTAAGAACCTTTCTTTTCTCTTTTAAGACTGGGATCCAGAATACGGTGGCTTTACTTCCTACATCGCTAAAGGTGAAGATGAAGAGGTAAGGACCTCAGTTGCTAGCTGCAAATTAGATAAATTATTTAGGGTGGAGAGGCATAATTACACTTTGTTGTAAAGCTAACATAATCCTGCGGGTGCTCAGTATCGCACTGGAGCCTTAATGCCTGAATTACTACTCGAGGGCGTAGCTCTGGCTTCAGCTTCAAGAGGTTAATGTTCACCGTAAAGCTTAAGCTCTCACGGTGCCTAATGCCACCTGCACCTGGTGGCATTTGGGAAGCCTCAGAGAGGCACAAGGCTGTGGCAGGGGTGATGCTTTCCCAGGGGAGGGCTGTTCACTAGGGTCACATTCAGTGTCAGACTAGTGAGAGCGCTGAGCGGTCATACTAAAGTTGTCCAGAATCCCTTGCTGTCTAACAGAGGCTTCAGGTGGAGGGGTATTAAAATAATGACATAGTTCATTTTCTAACACCAGACCTTTGTTCTGACTAGCTTTTGAAACTGTTATTTCTTCCTAGGAATGATATTAAAGTCATTTTTGTGAAACTGATTTTCCTCCCTTATCTAGCTGCTGACAGTGAATCCAGAGGACAACTGCTTGGCCTTAGTTTACAGAGACAAAGAAACTATGAAGTTTGTGAAATACATCAATCACCGTAGCTTGGCACGCCTGAAAAAGCACCCAAACAGAACAGGATTTTGGGATTTTTCCTTTGTCTATTACGAGTGATGGTGCAGAGTGGGACAATGGTGTCACAAGGAAAATAGGGGGGGACACAGGTTTGTACCCAGGCGTTCGGCTGGGGCCGAAGCCCAGAGAGACTTTGCTGCTGCTACCTTCGTCACGCTGCATACGAGCTGTACCCCACTGCTAAGTGGGATCCACGTGGCTTTTTTTATTAACTGTATAAATGGAAATTCAGTCTCCTCCTGAGTCCTTTGTAGCGCGCACTCTCGACTGCTTTTAATGCTATGTGGAGGGCGTCATTGTCACACAGCTGTCAGCTTTCCAGCTGCTCTCTCATGAAAACAGCACGGTGGGATGCAGCTCTAGCCTGCCAGGGTGAAAATTACAGTTGTACATTGCCCCAAGCTTATGACTGATCTTATTAAAAAAAAAAAAAAAAGGAAATGGGTCAGTAAAATGCTTCAAAGTCTGGTTGGGCAAGTTTTGTTACAAAATGCTCAAGACATTTTCTGGGGCTTAACTGTGTTCACTGTTTGTAGAGGCAGAAATAAAGGAGCTGCCACGGGAAATATGAGGTTTTTCCAGCTGCACAACTCTGTGGAGTTGGGAAAGAAGACAGTGAAGCTATAAAGCTGCTGGCATTGAGCAGGACCTGGCACTGTAACAAGGACCAGGACTTTATTATGCTAAATGCTGTGCAGACAGACCCAGATGCAGCCCTTTCTCCAAACAATTTACAAGCTCAGGAGATGAGACACCTGCTCTTGCATCTTTCCCTGCGTGGACGGCTCTGTGAGACGGTTGTGGCTCCAGCCTCAGAACGGGCAGTGGGCTGGTAGCAGGAAGGTGCTAACTCACCTCTCCCTGGCTTGTCATCCACAGGCAGCAGGAGGGTCACCAACAGCGTGGCCTTGTGTTGTGTTTTGTCCTGGGGTCTGCTGGGCTCTGACATGGCTTCTGTCACTGGAGACCGGCTCAGATCTTTCCAGGCAGCAGATACACAGCTCCTGTGGCAAACAGTACAAGACAGACGGTAATCTTGGTGCCATGCTTTCCTCCAGGACACACTTTCAGCACTGCCCCACGTTCGCTGTGAGCAGGACTGTGCCAGACTGAGGTATCCAGCCCAGCAAGAGGTGCTGCTGCCGAGCCGCGCTGGCTGCTTCGGGAGGCAGCCAGACTGCAGGCCACCCTGCTGCCAGCTCGGCCCTGACCTGCACATGCTTGCCTGAAACTTTAGATTTTTTTGGCAATGAATAGACACAGGTGTACTTTCAGCTCCTCCAAGCCAGACAGTTGCAGGAGAGAGTGTGTGCGCATTATTCCTCCTGCTTCTCTTGGGCTGGGAGAGGGCAGCTTTGCGTTAGTCTGCCGCCTCTCCAGTTCCAGGCCTGTTACTGAAGACCAGCGCGGTGGTGTAAGACCACAGCTGGCAGCAGAGGAGCCGTCAGCTCAAAGCAAGGCGAGCTGCGTTGGCACACGAGTACTCTGCACCCCTCGGCGCAGCAGCAGGACGTCCTTGGGGCATGTCTTCATGAAGATACGGGGGGCAACAACCTTCAGCTGCAATCGCAATACACAAGGTTCGAAAAAGGAACCACCAAAGCATGAAGCTGCAGCCGTTGCTTCTAAAAGGAAAGATGTCTCAGCCCCCGCAACTGCTTTAAGCTACTTAAAAGACAAGGGGATGAAGTTAAACACAAGGACAGGATGCTCTCTGTGAATTACTGTTTTCTGGGCAGCAGCTGTTCTTGGGGAGAAAACAGTTCTTATTCTGAGCTGCTCCGGTAGAAACAGACAAGTAATGGAGGTTTCAAAGAAAAAAAAAAATAATTAAAATAAAATTGTTTGGGTAGTTTCGAGCAAAGGTGGCAGATACCACAGCTATTCACAGCATAGTCAGCTAGGCAAAGCTGGGAGTAAATTAATTAACAAAATGAAGTTACTTGGTCTACTGCATTGCCAACCTAAGAGCGCGCTTGGTAGATCTTGGAACAGCCTCCCAGAAGACAGGGAAGAAGCTGGGCGCTCTGAAGCTTGCTGCTTTTTAATAATAAATAATACACTAGAGGGCATACCAGCCTCTGCTTGAGCGAGCCCGTATCTCCCTGATCACACACGGAGCCACCCTTCTGCCTCCGGTGACTGAGATGAAGTAATTTAAGAAGCCAAATTTGCAGTTAGCATTCAAAGATTTAAAAATCAACACGTCTCTGCTCTCCCACCCTTCCTGTTCAGCCTCGAAAGCCAAAGGCAGGCCCACGCATGGCTGGCACTGCGGGTACAGGGGAAAGACCCTGCTCGCCAAAATTTCAAATGACATGAGCTACTGGGGGAAAGGGAGGGGTCTTCATTTAGACCACGCCAATAATGAGAGCCCTCTCTATAGACGTTCTTGCAGGATACAAATCTGTATTTACAAATAGGTATAGCTGCTTGCGAAGTACTCTGATCATTACGGGAAGGAATACGAATATGAAATATATACATACCCACAAAATGAGTAAGCAGGGCCATATAGCAAAATAGGATCGAGAACCACAAGCAAACGCAGTTATGGAGTGTGAGCAAGAGAGAACAGAAACTCCATACCCAGCAAGATGGCCTCACGCAGACGTCAATCAGCTCAGCTGTACGAGGACACGCGTTTCCCACTGGCTGGCTGCACCTCCAAAGCCTGGCATTTGACGCACAGTACCAGCAGTTTTCAGTTACTAAAGTGCCAATTTAGGCCAACGCTTCACAATAAAGTTTTCGGGATGTGGTGGTTATCAGTTTGCCAAGTAGCTAAAAACAGGAACAATTCAATACGGAGCAAGAGAAAACAGCGAAGGAATGGTTTTGTCATTCATAAAAATGCAGCAAAGAAGTTCTGACATCAGGTATTCAGTGGATTAGTATCATTTAAGATGAGCAGCAATCCATGGGACTTGGAGAAATGGGGGCTAAAATCAGACAACCTGTTGTCAAGTGTCAGTTCCAATTTTTTTTGTTTTTTAAACTCCAAACTGGAACTTAAATTAGGACATTGAAAATCACTGTTACACAGATCCCTCTCCAGTGGGCACTGATCCAATACGGTACTTCTGCAGCGTGTTTCCTGGGCAGTGAGGGGGCCGTAGGAGGAAAGCTCCAGCCCAAACCGAAGTTTCAGGAAGGACTGTGGTCAAGACCCGAGCCCCAGCGCACGTACCAAGGCGTGGTGCCATCTCAGCAGCCTTGCCCATGAATTTTTAGCAACACGCAGCTCTACTAGTGTGGTTTCAGAGGTTATTCTGTACTTGACCAGTGGCTTAACCTGCTGTGACCAGTTGCCCTCCCATACCTGAGAATGGCATCACTAGGCGTTAGTCTTGGGCGAAATCGTACCAGTGGGGACTGTTTGCCACCAATCTCCCAGTGCAGGTTCAGCTCACGTCAGCTGGCTGCTGTGTGACAGCCAAGGGCTGCTTTATTTCAACAGGCAACTGCAAACTTGGTGTCACTTCAGCTTACGGGACATGGATTTTTACATTTGGCAAAGATAAAAGTTGTTTTTACCGGAAAATAAATGACAAATTTGTTGTCAGAAACTTAGCCGGGGGAAATCAACCTTATCAGAGGTCTGGACTGTGACCGAAGGACTGACCTGACTGCCAAAAGCAAAACAGAGCCGGGACTGGGAGTGCCTGGTGTGTAGCCCTGACCATCAGGCTGACGGGAAAGCTGCTTTCTGATCAAAGCCGCTCTGTCATTGCTGAATGGACTACATAAATGTAAGCAAGCATTAGGATTTTGAACATACAGAAAAAGAGGTTGAAAGAGTGGGAACAGGTACAGCAGGCGGCAGAAAGCCCAACACTTATGCCAGGAGACTGTTCCATAATCAAGTCTTAAAGCTCACTTGCTTAGAACAGCATGGGTGGCTCACCACCCTTTGCACCGAGGAGCTGGATTTGACTAACAACCAGGTTCTTAAAAGGATTCAAATGAGCTCCTGCTGCAGATTTGAAGTGACAGAGACCTGTACTTTTGGCGGGGCAGTTCTCCGTATTGAAAGGGCTGGCGCAGTGGCAAGGGGCCATTTTGGGGATTAAAATAAATTGCAAGAATTACTTTCCCCATTCAACTGGCTGCAGGCTCACCAGTTGCTCTGTAACAGATGGTGGGCTGCTGGCTTTAATTCAGTAGTGGCAAGTAAGAGAAAGACCAGTTACAGGATGTGGATACTCCTGGCAGCCCCAAGAAGCTACCCAAGAACTTCGTTTCACAGAGGTGAACTGCCTCCTCCCCACCCATGTTCCAAACACTGATCCATACGGCAGTAGATGTGATGAATGGCATGGGAGCTAGGAGCACTGGGGCCCAAGCTCCATCCTGTGCAGGATATTTTTAGCTTCTAGAAGAAATTTGCTTTGGCAAAGGTTCTAAAATATCTTTAGATCTAAGATAGAGCCTTACTGTAATATTTTAATCCAATTCTAAGTGATCCCACAATTAATAACAGGTTTGAGCCAGGAGCCAAGACATTTTTCAATACCTTCTTCTTTTGATCCCATTAAGTACTGCCAGCTCTTCATAAGTATGCACCAAGCTTGGGTGTGTAGTTGTTTTTGTTGTTCCTGAAATGCACCCTTGCCCACCTCAGTATCTGCAGGTTTTTTTTTCCAGCAGTAGCATAGAACCAGCAGCTGGAAGCAAAACTTCCTGCGATCCAGGTGTGGGGAGAGCGCCGGATCTGAAACAGACCGCTTCCTACCTGCGCAGATCGTGGAACTGGACGGCTTTCAAAGATGTTCTGGTTTAAAAGCCAGCAAGGAGATGTTATCCCTTTGGTGCTTCTAGGGCACCGAATTGCAGTTTACCTAGAAAGCAGCACATCCCTGCAATGAAACCCGGGATTCTCCGACACAGAGAGTGTGCTTAGTGCACAGAGACTACGCAGCAAAACCAGAAAAGTGGTTTTTCTTTTTTCAACAAATAAACTTAACCATACGCACATCCCCAACTAAATCAGACCAAAAAGCAGTCAAACCAGTCTATGTTTTAATGGAAAAGGCCGATGCCTTAACTACAAAATATATTAAAATACATAAATAAGTTACTGTAAGAAAAATAACTGTTCCAAGGTTATACCTCTGTCTTGCATAAATATCACATCTGCACTTAAACTCTGATATTTTCTTCACGAAGCTTTGGCCTGCATAACAACATTTATTGCCTGATGGCTTAACTAAAATGCTACCTTTGCAATTACTTCACCCTACAGTGGGGTAGGGGACTGAATTGTCGTTACTGGTCCGTTATCTGCCCGCTGCATGGAAACGCTGTCCCCGTGCAATTGCTGCTCCTCCAGTCACTTTAAGAAGAGGCTGTTCCCACACGCATTATCCTGAACAGCATGTTAAAGTTGTTGCTTCGTATCGCATCCCGACAAGCGCTTATCACTTGTGTTTTAGGTTTGCCAACTGTAAAGAAAATAAAAGGAAAGAAAAGAAAAAACACTTCAGTTACTCAGGAAGAAACTGGTAAAAAACACTTATTTCACCCAGCCTCAAAAATCTAGGGGTTTCTTTCAAATATTTTTTAAATACACGGTGAAATGCCACCACTTCTCTAATACATAAACAAACCCCTTTCTTTAAAGAAGAATCATCGATAGCTCTGTTATAAAGCAGCTTAAAGGACTTGTTGAAAGGGGAATGCTATAAATACACAAAAAATACCTCCTTCCGCAAAGACCTACAGTACCAATAATATAAACAGCCCTGCTTAAGTTGATTTTGGGTTTTTTTTAAGCAGAATTACAAATAAAGAACTGAAACACTACTTTAAAAGTGCTTTTAAAATTGCGTTCAACAAAACTAGCGATTTCTGTACCATCCAGAAAGCTGGAAACTGCTTTGAACTGTTCTTTCTAAAATTGAGATCCCAGATTATACTGGACACTCACAGTTCACTGTCACAAGCAATTGGCTTTGACTGAAAAACGAAAGATTACTTCTACTAATTTAGTTTCAGGTCAAAAAGCCTGAAGTCACTTAACTATCCCAGGCGGCCTCCGAGACACATCTTATCTGCCTCACTGGGGTCCAAGACTCCCCGTTCCCTCCAAACACATACACTTACCACGTAACCGCCCAGCCCTCTGGATTGCCTGATTCACAGCTTTCAGATTATTCAACAGCTCCGTGTGATTGTTGCAACGAATTTTGTATTGATTTATTAAATCTCTGTTAAGATCATACAGCTCGATGTACCGTGTCTTCATGTTTTTCCTGGGGGAACAATCAGTCCAGTTATTTGCATCTCTGGGGACAAGAATGTCATTCCTGGCTTGTCAATATAAAGGTGTAGCGATACGTGGTTGTGATGGCTACCACGGTTACCCGCACGTCTGCCAGCTACAAGACAGACTACTCTAGACATGTTGGTTATACTCATCATTTTACTGAAAAAAATGATCTATTTTTGCAGTTACTTTATTCGGCAACCCAAAGAGGAGATTGCCACTTTCCCCAGTGAAAGCAACACTGCTCTACATTAGCTCAGAACTCTTTACTGCTGCTCTTGACAGTAAAGAGAGGACATTAGCAGAAGAACACAGCAAGTCAGAGTGAAAGGACTGACAACCAAAATTTCTTTCTTGGTGTTCTCAAAAGTTCACACAGTGCAGAGAGCTTTTATTGCCTTCTTCCCTTAATGTGTGTTTTCTAATTATCTCACCATCTCCAGATGGTGATTCACCCCGCCTGCATCATGCTAAGCCCCTACCTCTGCCCTTTTGTCTTCCCAGACTAGTTTTCCACCTGAAGAACATTGCAAGGCTCAAGGAAAAGCTCATGGTGGGACCAGCAAAGGTACCAATTTAATATCAAGAGTTGTAACTAGGCAACCCCTATACAGACAAATGGGTTTTGTGCTCTTTTCTGCCTGAAAAGCAAAGACTGGCCATTCTAAACCTAAACCACTCAAGCTAAGCAGCAATTACTCACATGTCTCCCAGGAGCCGCGCGTCTTCCGCCTGAACTAGCATGCTGCGGATGAGGTTGGAGTGTTCAGCCATGTCGGCAGTGAGTCTCTGATTCACCGCGTGGTGTTCATCCACCTGTCCAAGGAAAACAGTCATAAGAAAGGGCCCCTGGCACTCTGGGTCTGTTCCACAGAACAAAGAATAAACAGAAAATTGAGGGTGTCCCATTGTCTTTGCACAGCAAGCCATAGCTGTGTGATTTCCACAAAGTGTTAAAGCAGTTCAGAGATCCTATCACACAAATGCCCCCAGTGACTGCTTAGCTGACAATTTAGAAACACCCGATGTCTCCTCACCTTGACCAACACTTTCCGCAGCTCCTCAAAGTACGCAGGGAAATCTGCTTCCACCTGCAAATCTTCGATAGCCAGAAAGGAGGCCATTGACTGGATAATGTCACCAGCCAGATCAATATCATCCGTATTGATGGAAATCTGTCAGAAAGGAAAGAAAGCACTTCAGTGCTCTTCCATGCCAAAACACCTCCCAGAATTGCCCAGCAGGACTGCCTCTCAGTTACCGGGCCTCAAAGCAGTTCATTCTATCAAGAGGCAAAACTGTTGCATGAGCAAGCTCTAGGCTTTCAGTAGATAAGGAGACACTGATTTCAAAGGGGCTTTTATTCAGACCTGGGGCAGAGGCATACAGGACCAGTGCAAACGTTACAGGCAGAAATTACGGCTCCCTGAAACCACCCTGTGTGGGAACCTTTCCACAGATCTGTAGGCTAAGCAGGATTTTTTTCATTAACTGGCCCTGGAATTTTACTCACTAACAGTGAAAAGACCCAAAAGTTTCCAAAAACATAAGCTTTTCCTTTAAACATAAGTACTTTCTCTGCCTGTTCAGTTGTCCTTCATTTTTACTGCCTCGTACTGACACCACCCTTAAGTTTCACCAGAGTGTAATTAAACGGGTGTTCCCCTTGTCCCTGAAGGTACTCACCTCTCCGCCGGGCTTGATTTTGATGCAGAGCTGACCTGCATTACGAAGGGAAGTGAAGCAAACCTGAAAGGGAGCGCTCTGAAACTCTGCATCCTCTGGTAGTAAGAAGCTCTGATTCAGCCACATAACAATCTTGCAAAAATAAACCGAAGAACATCGGCCATCAACTGCATGAAAAGCCTGGAGAACCATGCAATGTCCCTGCATGTGATATGCGCCAGGGCGCTCTGTTCAGGGTGCCTTGGAAATTCCGTTTACTAAATTTCATCCCCTAATCCTATGTCATGAACTTGTTAGAATGAGCATAGTTGAATCCTTGCTCCAAAGCTGAATATTCCAAAGAAAACCAAACCCAACAACCAGAGACCACAACCCAAGGTCAAAGCATAAGCCCAGGCCTTGGGACTGGAGAAAGCTGGGACGCAAAGCTCGGCTCTTTCAAGGAAAGTTTCTTTTCATCTTGTTTTTTTGCCTTGGCTATTTAATGCAGTAAAGGCCATGTAAATAGGGCAGAGCCCTGCAGTTATGAGGGAAATGACCAGCTCTAATTACCCCTATCCCAGAATTCACATCTTTTAGAACCAAAGCTACAGCACTGCTGCTCATCTGTTGTGAAATGGAGCCATTATCTGGGCACTGTATTGCCTTTTTCCTGTTCACTGGTCATTTACAGAATTCATCACTCACTACAGAGCTGCTGCTGCTGGCATTCCATCAATTGTCACACAGCAAACAATACAGTATCTGAAACACCTCATGTTCTCAGGCCATTAGTTCCCACAGCTTCAGGAATTCCTGAAGCAATCTTTTAAAGAAGGAAAAAAAGCACTGAGTCAAGTTGTTGACAGACTCCAAAAGCCAGCACTGCAGTTCCCTGCATAATTTTCCCTTTGCTCTCGGAAATCTCAAGCTAATTGCAAACCCTCCACCTGCAGTGTCTGTACGCAGGACTGGGAAATAGGAAGCAGAGCAGAAACTCACCCTTTGCGGTCTCTCATTCATTGTGCAGTTAACAAAGCTCAGCGGCTCTGCGTCCGAGTCCGGGCTGCTCAGGGCATACATGGAAAAGCGAGGAAGCTGTCTTGTCAACTCAAATACATGGAACTGTGTGCTGGAACCAAACCAAAGGAAAAATAGGGACAGTTACTAACATACCAGGTATTCACCTATTGCAACGGTTCCTGGTCCTTTTTTAGCTGGCTACTGACATCAGCAGCTTCCAGCCACATAATCAGCTCTTACTGTTTCCCAGAAAAAACACTGGAACTTGAAAATTCCAGGCTTTGGGTTAACCTCATTCACGAGGTTGAATGATTCCTCCCTACTGCTTACATTTTCCATAATCCTTCCAATTAAATATGTTCTCTAGGCTAACATATTTAAGATCTTACTACGCAAATGAGTATTTTCTTCACAGGTTCGGTGAAGTCTTACTAAAAGCAATAATAAAGACAAATAGAGAAAACAAAAAAAGGATTTCAGTTCTATACATTCTTTCTGCAGTGGTTGGCTATCTCTCAATACATGCCTCCTCATTCAGGGAAAGGAGGCAGATGCGAGCAGGGAAAAAGCTGGTGTCAAGTGTATATGAAGACACTTTATTTCTATGGGAAACTGAAAAACTGTTGTCTTGAAGTCAGGCATATGCTATTTTCTACTTGCCCTGAAGACAAACTTAACTTCATAGCTTGAAAGACACCACTGTGCCTGCAGGCCTGTTCAGGTACTTCAGCCAGAGCAGGCATCATTCCGGGCCTGGAGAGGCAGCCACTAGAGCAGGCAGCCTGGATACAACCTCTACCTCTCCCAGCTCCCTCCAGAGAGCCACAATAAGGCATCTCCGGACAAGAAATGCTCGCTGTTCCCCAAAGGCAGAGCCGGAGCACAGCAGGTCCCAGTGACTCCAGAGCATTTAGACTTTGTCTGGAGAAGAGGTCAGCATCACAGGTGCAAGAGTGTTTTTAAGAAAGTATTCCAGCTCTACTTCCAGTAACACAGAGAAGTGGGGCACTAGGGAATTAACGGTGCACTCCCCATGGGACAAGCACAAAGGCACATCGTTGCTGTTCCCTGGTCACACAGTTAGCTCTGGAGACCAGCAGAGATCCCAGCACAAAACTCACCTGTTTCTGTAACCCACAAAGGCTTTGATGTGCAAATCCACAGGGACATCTTTGGGTGGAGTAAGGGGAACACGAACGCAACCAGAGAGGTTCTGGAGACTGGGGTGTACCACGTGGCTCTCTCCTTCAAATATGCCTTCAGCAAAGATCAGCACAGCACGGATGATTGTGTCTTAGCAACAGGAAGAAAAAGCAGTTCCTAAATTAACAGCTGTCCTCTGGCAACAAACCACCACTGTTTTCCGAATTAAGCACAGTCAACTCTTTACACCCCTCCTCTGAAATGTTAAAATACCCCAGATGACCAGCACTACCACATCTGGACCTGACTGTATCCTCAGCACGCCTGGTGCTAGGTGAATTTGCTGTCTTGGGGTAGCTCCAGTTTTGCACGTAAAGCCAGCTGAGGTTCAGCTGCATTCATGCAACACCCTCCCTAACACTGCTGTAGGTTAATGTTTAGAGTCAACACAAGGAGTGTTGCAGGGATCACCAAGACTCATTTCGTCCAAGTTAAATGTTAATTGCCTTGGAAAATAACACGTAACAAGAAACAAATTCCATCAAACTCCTCTCCCCCGAGACCCATCAAAGGATCACAGCTTGATTCAAAACTGTGCGAAAGGAAAACGACCACAAAGGGGAAATTACAGACAATAAAGGGGAGACAGGCAAATCATCAGCTAAATATAACTAAAGGTTTGCATGAATTTACATGAAATGAATGTCAATGGTTGCAGGTTACCACTCACCGTTTGTGGTGGAAATACACAGCTCCACATGGGCAGACTGGCTGTCAGAGCCCAGATTAACTGAGACGGCTGTCTGGAGTTGGGTATTTGCTGGAATCACACCTCTCTGCCCATCAGCTTCCTTCAGCTGAGTGTTCAGTTCAGCCTGTTGCAAAACACATACCTTTCAGTACCACAATTTCAAGATTTTCATTCAAGCAACCTAGAAAACATATGCGTAAGTCAGTTCTCTTTTCTTGCAGGAGAAGGTTGTATTACAGCAATTCCCAGACACTTCACATTGCTACAAATAGCAGCGGGATTAGGCATGGAGCTGTGGACACTTGCGCTACAATTTGTTCAAGTGCTTTATTGTTGATGGAGCTCAGCTCTGTACCCACACCTTTATTCAGAAAAGCGGTTAACATATATTCAATTTTAAGCATAAGCTTATATAATTCCATGCTTTTGCTACGGTGGCCATTTACTGTTCAAATATGAGTTTGCTCTTTCCTCAGACTATTTTTTGAAGCTCTTTAATTCTGCACCTTCACCATCAAGCCACAAGTGCGCTTCCTACACCCTGCCAGCGCTCCCAGCCCTCACCCAGTTAATTACCTGATCCTCTCACACAATCCCCTCTGACCCCCGAGTTGGCTTATGCATTGAAAACTACAATTTGCAGTCACAAGCCAAAGCACAAGGGCTGAACAGAATCCAGCTCCAAATGCAACTGCTGTGGCAAGACAAAGGAGCAAGGAAAATGTTACTTATTAAAATATAAAAAGCAAGTTCTGAACTTGCACAAGGAGCAAGCCAGATGCAGAAGCAGGAATCCTCAGTAGACAATCTCGCTTCATCCTAACAGGTTAGAGCTCTGACTTGTCTGGACTGCCTCAAGACTGCTTCCCAGATTACTCCAGATTTATAGCAATGGAAAGGTGTGGTTTGGCCCTACACTTTATTTAAGTAGTACCTTTGCATTTTCCTCGTAATTTCTTAATTCCAGCAGCAGATTTTGTTTCTTTTGACTAAGTTCTCGGATCAGATCCTGCTCAGCGCTTGTATCCATTAGATTTCCCTTCATCTCCTCACCTCCTGGCAGATAGCCTCGGACTGTACAGAAACAAAACATAGCCAATTTCAGCAAAACCTTTCACAACCTCCCCAAAACTTTAGTTTCTGTAACAAGACCCCCTTGTACCACCCTCAGCAGCAGACACTGATTTTCGTCTTCATTTGGTACCATTCAGCTGAGAACCTGACCAAGGCTTTTGATTTTCCTGGTGATCAGGACAAGAGAACCTCACGTTTTAAAAAAGAAAAAAGGTCAATCTCCAACCTGTCTTTAAGCTGTCTTTACCTGACCAAATAAGGGCAGTGCCCAGTCCTTTTGTAAGAGGATTCCCACTGCAATCATTCTTTCAGGTGCTGAGGCAAGTTTGCAATTATGCAAAGTTAATAAAATGTATACCTGGATTTCTAGAGCTGGTCAGAGGAGTTGTTACTGTCTGAAGGTAACTGTAAGTCAGTGTCAATCAGCCAGTAAACAAGATTTACCCACATTAGTTCTTCCCCAAATCAAGGGATACTTCACTTCAAGGGGTAAGACCAGTTTCCCGGTAAAGCACAGAATTATGGAAATATCTCCAACTGCCTATGGAGACAGAAAAGCCGAACAGATGAGACAAAGATGCTTGCCATAAAGTTCCATTTTGCTCTAGGGCCGTGTGCTCTGAATGCAGCAAAAAAATCTCGTACCTGTGAAGAATATGCTGCCTGGCTGTGTAACCCTCGTAAAAAGTTGCAGGGAACTTGAAAAGCATTCAGCAAGCACACTGTCCCCTCCAATGAAAGGACCCACTTTATCATTTGAGTCATTCATTTAAAATGAGAGCAAGACAGAAAATACACTGAAACACAGAACACCTCAAGTGAAAAGGATGCTGGGCCCAAACAGATCTCTAATGACAAGGACTACGAGAGTACACTGTCCGTATAACTCCCAAAACAGAGCTATTACTATTTAATAACACTTAAAGGCTCCAGCCTAAACAAACCATTGTGCCAAGGTTTGTTTATGATGGACCCATCAGAAAAGGATGATATTAACCTACACAGCTCTGCTAGGGCAAGGTATCTTCAGAACTGTGTACAATGTTCCCCTTCTGTGAGCTTGGGAAAAAGGTTTATATACTGAAGCCCAAGCACAGTAAATCCCCACAGCCTGTGATTAAGACAGGGAGCAAAACACTGCGCTATTTAACAAGCTTTTGTTCCAAATGGGTTGTGCCAGACCTGCCTGTCTCGGGCCAACGACACCAAGCAGCTGGATAATCACACTGGTGTCTTTCCTGGAGCCATCCCTGTAAATTATACTGACCTTATTTAAATAATCTGTGATCATATTTGTTTCCACTCACAGGAACCAGGTCTGACTTCTTGAATGCATCGTGGGATAAATCCACCAGTTCTCCAATCTCAGGACAGCATTTTCCAGCAAACAAAAGGCTGTTAACGTCTAAGATTTCTAATATAAAAACTATTCACCTTAAGAAGAAAGCCAAAACACACACCCCCTTAGCTGCCTAAACACCTTTACCCACTGTAAAGTGACCAAAGAATTATCACATACAGGAAGAGAGGCTTCCTATACATTCATCTATAATAATGTTGCCTGAACAACCACAGTCTGCACTGAATATAGTTATCTTTGCATTATTAGGATGGGACTTCTTCCGTTAGGCAAATGAATTTTGATGACTTCTTGGATCACAATGAAACACAGGCCGCTTATCACAGAGAAGGCAATATTCAAAATCCTGTTTGCAGATAACGTAACGCGAAATTCCCTTAACTTTACATAAAGCGAAGGGAATCTGGCAGACAAAAATGCCTATGGAACCAAAACGTTTAGCTAATCTGAAATTGCGTGATGCACCTGATATTATTGTGTGTTAAATGAACATCCTGAACAATTCTTTTACCTTCACCGTCAACTGAACAGCAGATTAACTGGGTGCTCCCATCCATTCTGTAATCCCCCTCCACCACTCCTGCAATTGAGGAAGCAAAGTTGTCCTTAAAGATGACCTCCCCAGTGCGGTCACTGCGTGCATCAACCTGGAACAACAAAGAGTTCCAAGGCACAGCATGAACAGAAAAGCTAACTCCAAAAATGTATGTCATGCTGTACTCTCAGCTGTTAACTGAAAGCCAGCTCCGCTCATGGAGCTGCAGGTGAACTTGCAGCTCTGCTGATTAGACCACCACACATGAAAAAAATACCATCAAGAAATGACCTCTAGACACACTCAGCTAGAAGGAACTGCTCTTCAGAGATGCTTCCCTAAGTTACAAACAAGAGGAAGGAAAGAAGGGGACTGCAAGTCTGCACTGGGAAGGTTATGCACACATGAATGCAGCAATGATGGCGCTATACCAGGAATAACTTTAACGCGATAGTTACGATCTCTTCTCTTTGCTGCAGTCCGTGATGAATTACTTTTATACACAAATACCACAACCTTTAATTATCTTTCATCGGAGAAGAACGGAGAGGGTGGGCTCGGTTCTGTGCAGTGTGTCTTTTCCAAAGCACGGGACCCAGCATTACTCTTTCTAGGAGCTAGGGACTGTTTCAGACCAACAAGCAGGGTAGAGACTGCCAGTGGAAAAGAACAGAAAAAAAGAGTAAAGCAAGGAGAGGTTCTCTCTTTAACAATGCTATCCACCTAATCCAACATAAGTTACAACATATCTGGGCTCTAGACTGCCAGCTTGATATGAAGTTAATTAAATTCCCCCAGGCTAATGAAATTAATGAGACGTGTGAAGAAAGAAGCATAGCTTTACAAAAAAAACCTGGCAAGCTGCGTCCAGGAGAGATTTGGAAGACAGAACAGTCATTTCTGGCAAAGGGGAATACCAAGCAACAGGCTTAAGAGACTAGGACTGAGCTGTATAGAATGCCTTTACATGAAATTAAATACTTGATGGATTTGTTAAATACTTGATGGATTTGTTCTAATCCTGCCATAGTCAAGACTGATGCTGCTCTCCTGTTACACAACCGCTTTGTCTCCCCTGTAGTCTGAGAACATTTAGGGAACATCGCAGAGGATTATTAGCATGTGCTCAAGACACAGCTGAAAAGAGACACTCAAGGGCTTCACGATGTGGTGTATGATCTCCGCTACCATGGAAACAACTTACCACACCTTAGCAATTGACTCTGGGCTAAGCAGAGGAAGCAGCTTTTCTCTCATCTTGCACTTGGCACAGGATTCACCAGCCAAACAAGGTTTACTGCAATAGCTCTTCAGCACTCGGTTTTCAACAGTCTTTTTAATTTTAGGTTGTTCTCCTTCAGACAATTTAACAGCCTTGTTCAAGCACAGCTTCCAGATTTACAGCTCCTCGTTTCCCCCCTGTATAAACTCACCTTCCCATTGGACCAGCCAGTGATCAACTCACACACGCCGTCAGAGTTCAGGTCAAATGCATGTATGCTCATTGCTTGGTTCTTAGACTGAAGACAAAAAAAAAAAAACAGAACAAATTAAGCCTGGGTATGTTTTCGAAATTGCAAATGCTTGAAACATATAAGACACAGGAGTAGGAGGCTACAGAGATCACAGAAAGGAACAGAAAAGTGTCTCTTAACAGGAAGTTTGAGCATCACTTTCTGTAAGGTCACACGTATCTCTGAAATCTTAGCCCTTGCATTACAAATCTAGTCCACCGCTTTCAAAGAACCTGATCTTTCCTTTAAATACATTTTCATGCAAGCAAATTACTAGAAGTCATAAAAAAAACAAGTGTAGAAAGCCAAATTCTCTAGGAAAAAAAAAATAAATTGGGGCTTCAACATTGTCATAAAATGAGATCACTAAGGAAAGCCATTAGCCTCTTCCTGCCACCTCCTAAGGAATTCCTCCTTTTATTACTATTAAATAGACCGGTCTGATCTGTTATAGGAAGAATATTAAAATGAGCATCAGGAAAGGATCTTGTCAATACGATTTGCTGCAGCAGCAAATTGCTCTTGATGCGAAAAATTAGCTTCGAACACAGACAATGCAAGATTAATTCAGTCTCTGAAAAACAGTTTATTGATTCAACAATACAGCTGGAGGCATTTTCTAACACTGAACTCAAATTTCTCTGTTGCATTTCTGTTGCTTAAACAATGCTGCAAAGCTGAAGCATCCCTAGTAGTGCGGTTGTAGCAGTGGTGTTGAGCCATCACCAATAGTCCCAAAAGCACTGAAGGAACTGACACGGTATTAATTTTGCGTGTTATCTACAAAAATAGGTTTTGTAAGAACAACATTACATTAAGTGCTATGCTCAGCAGAGAATTTCAAATTCATCTAAGGAGTCAGGAAAACACCAGAACAACCTGAGATTAGGTACTAAATCTCCTAGCAGTCTTCAAAGCCTTCAGTGATGATATTCCACCATTAGACTAACCTTAATCCTCCAGTAGCGGGCTGTCTTGTCGTAAACTCCGACCGTCCCATTAGAGAGAGCATAGCCAAACCGACTGCCATACATGGGGCTAAGTGCAGTAACAGTCTTGGGTGAAAGGAGGGAGAGAGACGATACAGGAGTGAAAACTTCTGCATCTTCAGGTAACAGAGAACAGACTATACAATACCTCTTTCCTATGAACTGTACATGACTTAAACGGTAAATAAGTCTATTGCAGGAAACAATAAATACTGAAGTAACTATTTTTAAAAATCAGTTTGAAATCACCAAAGGCCTTACAGGATTTCCTCACACATGCTGCATTGCCAGCGCTAAGATACACTTCACCAAAATTGTAGAATTGCCCTCAAACTGTGTACTTTGACCAAATATTTCCTACCACAAGGAGCAAAACAACTGCTCATAGGATTCCTGTGGTCATCAGTGCTAACACATTATCATTGAAAACCTCCTCCAAACACACATTCCTTAAAGCTTCAGGAGTTGAGTGAGGACAGTAAGGAGTTCAAGATTACATGCGCTGGGAAAGCCCTAGAGATACTTTTGGTAGAAAATCTTTGCCTGAGATTAGCAAGATAAAAATTAACAGCTCCCACAGTTGGACTTTTTCTGGAACACAATTAGAACACCAGGCTAGGTAATACCTGAATATGCAGTGAAAGACCCGAGAGTCATAATTCGGTCTGTTTCTCACTCCTTGTAAGACCCATTACCTTAGAATTCTTCATTGAGCTAAGGCTCTCAGGGCTTGGAAATGCTGGTCTAAGACTAAGACTAGACTGGACATTTTAATGTCAGGAGGAACAATTGCAATCATCTGTCTGGTCTTCTGTACAACGTAGCACAGAAGACTTCTTTAAGTCACTCACAAACTTCTTAAACTCAGCTGACTGCTCCTTGATTTTTTTACCATAAAACATGGTTTCCAAACCCTTTACCCTTCCAACTGATCTTCTCCAAAGCCTTTCCCAAGTCATAATACCTTCTAAATTTAAGGAGAGAAAACCCCAGCAACAGTCAAATTCACAAACGTAGCAATACTCCCTTTAATACCTGATTGTCCATTTATAAATTCAAGAATCACAACCGTCCACAGTTTCAGTTTCACCAGGGTAAGAGATTAAATTCAGAAAATGCAAACTATTCAAGTCTTCCAAAACAAGCACAATGGATAACGCCATTGTTCCCTGAATTTACCTTCTTAAAGGAAAGGTTTAAGTGCAGCTGTGCCCTTTTAAATTAGAACAGTAGGATTGTAACAGGTCTCTAAAGACTCTGAAGGTGTGGATTTAAAACAATTTTACTGTGGACCTGGAAATAAGTCTTACAAGAAAGCGATGGACCTTTAGCTTCCGTTAACTAGAAATCACAACGTGACTCCAGACTGGCTACTGTACAGACAGCGGAACATATTCCAGGCCCAGTTCTAATCCTAGCTATAGCAACAGCTTCCTTTCCTAGAACGCTGCCCAGATTTGTCTTTTGTAGCTCTTCATAAATGGTTTAGTGGCTAACTAAGCCTTTTGGTCCCAACTTGGGCAGCTGGGAGACCTGAGATCTTCAAGGACAAAAGGTCTGTCGTGTGTCCTTACTCTACCCTGGGCCCAGAAGGGTCATGAGAAGGCTAGTAAAACTCCTGAACATAAGGGTATTTTTCTCCCTTCCATGCAACCAAAATTTAACAGTGGGGATCTCGTGGTTCTTAAGCTAAAAAGCAATTCCCACACCTTTTAGCTATCCCTCTGAAAACTTACCTGCCCCATATTTTACTTTAAGCACTGCAAAGGTGCAGCTCTTTTTATTTTACAAGTCAGCATGTAACTCCAACTGCAACACAAACCTCCTGCTTCACCTGGGCAACCCCCTTTTACCCTGCCATGCGCTGTTTGGCTACACACAGGGGCAAGTTATTTCATCATGATTGTGTCAATGCATTTGAGAAAAACCGTAAAATACATTCTTTTGCTCAGAAGGCACAAAGAGCTTCAATCACAAGCCAGTAACCTTAAATCACCTTTGGATAGAGCCCTGACTTTCAGTCGAGCAATAGTCACTTTTCTCAACCTGGTGAAAGGTTTGTAAATAAACAAAGCAAAAACCCCCGTGTATAATCATTATTAAAACATTAGACATTATTAACCTCAAACTTTGGCAGTTCTAGCAGAATAGATACCGTGCCAAACAGTTAAGTAACCATTTAACTACACAATAAATTTGAACCAGAGTAACCAGAGAAGCTTTACAGTACACAATACTTTCAGCTCCATCAGCAACTTAAGTAAACATTAGCTACAAATAATTTACCTCTGTCTCTGACATTTCTGCTACGATCTCATCTTCTTTAAACACCCGGATGTCAAAATCTTCAGAGCCAACAAGAAGCTACAAAAAAAAAAATAAAGTCTACCTTAAAAATAGTTATTCAAGCTAAGGAAATAAAAAGGATATACTCCAGGACACAGAGGGCAAACAAATATTCCAAGTCCAGAAATGAAGAAGTTTTAACAGCTGTATGAAAAGTTGCCAGTGGAACAAAAGGTACCCTCTGTCAAGCCAAGATTTCAGGAGTCTCCCATTGATTAAATATTAGTTATACCTTCTCTTGTCAATCTCGACTCTACAAAAGCATAGTGCAGTATCTCGAGTAGGAAGGAAAAAATACACCGGAACATCAGGGCTATGCTCTTTTCTTACTGTAATAGATCCAGTGTTAGCATTTGTAACTGCAATTATACACATCAAAAATGCTATGCTGTGTCGGAGCAGGAGACCTGCACCTCAGTTCTGACTTATTACTACATGGGTTCAGAGAAACACCGACTCCCGGTTACTAGCCTGTCAGCAAATGGCTGGAAAAAAAATCATTGCTTAGCACTGAACATCCCTCATTTAAAAAAAACAACACAACTCAGAACCAATTAATCCAAGTATCAAACCACCGCTGCTCCTCCCACCTACATGGCATTGCCTCTACTGCAAAGCATAGGAAAAATGAGCTTTAACTCAATGTAAACATTTATACAAATAAGGAGGACATCAGCACTGAATTGGGTCTTCTGTATTCTCATTCCTTATTGTCTTTTACATCTTAGTTCTTTTCCTGTTTCCTAGTTGAGCAGGTAGAAGGTATTAACTGAAAAGGAGGCCCTTTAGACAGGAAAAGCACTGTCTAAAGATAGTGAGAAGTCACGGCTTCTATTTTGCAAATTGAGAAACCAGGGAACATATCTGCTTAGTGCCTTGCCCATAAAGTCATCCATCAAATCAACGACAAACAGAATTATAAATGAAAGTTTAAAACCTGGCAGTACCTTTCCCCACTGGAAATGATAAGTCTTCCATCTTTACTTGGCAGAATAGACAGAAATTCACATCAAAGTTGGATTTTTAAAAAGATTAAAGGCTTTTTTTTTCTTCCAAAGTAAAGGTGCTTCAATTATGACAAACTAAATTACACCAACCTAAGCTTACTGTAGCTATTGAAATAATTTACAACAAACAACATATGTTAAGAGGTACAGATTTCTTGACAAGTCGTAACTACCAGCAAGAAGTGACCAGCTGAAAGTATAGAATCCTGAAACAATTACTGGTGAGATACTTGCCTTTCCTAGAGGTGCCTAAATTTTTTTTTTTCCCCATTTGATTCAACTCATCCCCCTCAATGACTTTCATCCCACTGGACTGGAATTTGACAAAGCAAGGAAAAAGGGTTTTCTCCCCCCAGATCTTTGGCAAGGTAGGAGAAAGTAACCTGTATCTAAAATCCTGAGGAAGGCAATGACTATAACAAATTAGTTTTGTTAGCTACTAAATGACAGAAGTATATTCATGCAGTTTTAAAATCAGTCTATTTTAAATGAAGACAGGTTGTTACTGGGGGAGGGAAGAACGGAAATGAAGCTAGGACGCCCATTTATCAGATAAGACAAAGTGATAAACAACAATTTAAAAATATGTTCCCATGCATTTTCTCAGAATTTCAATTTTAAACCAGAGGCAGCTTCACAAAAGCCACACATGAATAAAAAAAAACCCCTAAAATATACAATTACTTAGATAATTAAGATTAAAAAGAACGCTAAAAAAATACCAGCAAATGCATGTTGGGTGAACTGGCAGGGTGAAATAGTTGGATAATGCATCCAACTCTGCTTAGCTCATAGTAGCACCAGATTACATGAACTGCTGAGAATGAACCTTTCTCAAGCAGAAAAAAAAAATAGCAAAACAACAACAACAAAAAAAACACTTAGAAGCACAAGTGCAAAACAGTAATAATTAGTGCTATAGATCAGTCTCCTGGTTTCTGAATCTTTACACGCTTTCTATAACCACCTTCCAGCACATTAAAAAAATACACCCCAAGAGAAACTGTGCAGAAATTGATTGGAAAACCTGAGATTTTTTCACTTCCTGAAGATTTCAATCAAGCAAAGGGTCTGTATCAGCACAATATTTATAAAAAACACCAGAACTGTAGACATCTTTTATACACCACTTACATAGTACATATTACATAGTCCAAGTAAACATTCCAAACAAGGATTTTCAGGGAACTAAACAGAAAAACTTAAGTAATTATGATTAAAACTGAAAGACAGATGACAAAAGTATTTTTAGCATGGTGATTTAACAGCATATTTACTTGCATCTGATGTATACTAGGAAACCATTACATTTCTTAAAGACTCATATTTATAAGACTGATCCTTCATTCCTTCAGGATGGAAGAATATTTACAGCAGAGAATGCCATACAAATTCACAGCTTCACCCATCCATTGCAGCCTGCATGATCAGAATGGAAGCTGTTTCCTATTGGTTGTCTCACATCTGATCAGCAAGATGCTCGTTAGAAGTTATCTTCATTTTAAATCAGAAAAGCAAAGAATATTTCGTTTCCCCATGTCACTATGAAGAAACAGTGGGACTGAACGTGAAGACGGGTTTCTCAATTTTGCCAACTGTAAGTGAAGCTCTTCACAGCAAAGCTTTTTAAGAGCTTGCTTTTACATGTAAGATCCTTGCAAGCTGTTTCTCTGAAATTTAAAAGAAGTATTTATAACCATATTGATGAAATACCACCGAAATAGGTGCCTTGCAACTGATGATCACAGGCATTTAATTGTATTTCTCCTGGTGTAGTTTTTCTCCTGGAGACGTTTTCCATTACAGCTGGCAATCGATTCACCAAAGGAAAGCAGTAGTGCTGTAAAGACCCCAGATACCCTAGGTTTACACGCTCCAAGTAGTCCCAGACACCAGTGCTGCTCCCTGTATGTGGACTGAGCATTTGTGCATGTCTTTGCCAGATTGGAGCCTCAAACGGGCACAACTTCCGCACAGAGATCACTCTAACCAGTAATATAAAGCAGTCATATTTGATAACCCATGTTTTTTTATTATAATTTCACTACAAGACCATAGAAACAGATGAATTCACATGTAAACGTTTACAAACCTCAGTTTTGCCATCACCATCAAAGTCACACAGTGCTAATGAACGAACATTGTCTCCGGTAACCTAAAACAAGAAAGACAGTTCTCAATACCCACCGACAGCTGTCAGAAGCAAAACTATTTTTATGATCTCAATTGCAACAGAAAAATTGACAGTCAACACTCAAGCAACATCTGAGTGCACTAAATACGTGATCAAAATACAGTTTAAGGCCTGAGATAAATTAAGAAAGATCAACAACCAAATTAGTATTTATCATATAAAAAAAAAATTCAAGAGCAATTAGTGCCATTGAAAGAATCTTGTAATAACATCAAAAGCATTATGCCTTACTGTCCAAAAAAGGTCATTTCCTTCATGATCAAAGCCCTGCAAAGCACAGTTTCCACCGATAATAGCAAGTGGAGATGAAATATCTCCCAGCTTTCCAAGAACTATTGCACTGGCTCCATCTGAAACCTACAGAGAAACATTAAAGAAAAAAGAAACGGCAGGCAATGAGACACCAGAGTACACAAATGAAAAAGAGAGCTTCCAACACTATCACTATCAGTTTAGCTGAGCTCTGAACGCCTATCAATTCTTTTAAATTTTGTTTTGCTAGGGGATGTGTGACACAATGCAAAAATTCGCTCTCGCACATGCATACAAACATACACCACATTCGCATTTTTCTTCTGAAATATTTTAGCTATTCTAAAGGCAAAATGTTATGAACACAGTAATATAACTAATGCAAACAACAGAAGCATAATTAATTGTCAAAGTAATGTAAAAACTGTGATCTTTAGAATGGAAAGAGAAACAATGAAGATACTAAAAAAAGAAGACAGTTAAATCAACTTGCCTCTCTGTAAAACAAATCCGAGTTGTTATATACATCGTAAGCTAATAAATTAGTCTGTGTTCCAACCAGAAGACAATCATAACCGAGCTGAGGGTTCAGCACTCCCGAAGCTAGACAAGTGATGCCTTGATTAATGTTGAGAAGAGAAATGTCCGAATCTTGGTTACTTTGCACCATTCGGTTTGTGCTTGTTCTCTGCCCTCGGGCATGAGGATTATGAATAAAAACCTGTAGAAACAAAGATATAAGTATTACCACAAAGCATGTATGTGTTTGTATACAAACATTACAGACTACTGTTTGGATAACAACTGCAATGGGGAAGAAGGGCATTCATGCAACCAAAGTGAGGACAAAAGACTGGGGGTTTTGCTGACAATATTGTTTATGTTATTCTTTAATTAAAAACTATTCTTTGGTTTTAAACTATACCAAAAAAGAGAAACGGCAGGAAAATGCAGCAGAGTTGTGCCACCATTGTTTTGTTTGTTTCTCAAAATGGCAAATGACTAGTCTTCAGATGCAAAAAAAGGCAAACCAAAGGGAGCAACAACAAACTAAACAAATTATATCCAGCTGGTAACAGCGTTACCAAAACACCCCAATCATTTAGGACAATTTACCTGGTACCTATCTGTAACCTCCATCTGTAGGTGAACATGGTAATTTTAAAAGGGGTCTGTGATAAATAAGTTTTAATTCTCACTGACCAATACTCAGGCACTGTAATTCTCTGGAGCAGAATCAGTGGATGACAGGATATTACGCTTAATAGCCCTTGCTTTATGGCTGTACAGTCTGTCTCTCGACCAAGCCCTTGTTCTATGCTGTTCCTAAAGGCTCCAAAATAAAATTAATAATAACACTGGGAAACATCACAGAGGAACCATGTTTGTATTTACTGCAACCTAAACACCTCTGTGGGTTTATGCTTCAACCTATGCTTTGTTTATTAGTTAGGTTCTGCTTAACGCTCTTTTGTTTGTATTTCAAACTCAAACAGAGGACACGCAATGTTTTCTGTTCCTGCAAGGCAGTGTGTTTGCATCACCTACAGAAACCTTAGCACCGCTCCCTTTATCAGCACTGAGCTTAGCTGGTAACGGCACTAAGGCTCGCCGCTGGAACTGAGAACAGTACGATAAAACCCACAGCTTGAAAAATCCCATTATCATAGAATGGTTTGGGTTGGAAAGGACCTTAAAGCCCACCCAGCGCCACCCCCTGCCCTGGGCAGGGACACCTCCCACCTGCCCAGGTTGCTCCAAGCCCCGTCCAGCCTGGCCTTGAACCCCTCCAGGGATGGGGCAGCCACAGCTGCTCTAGGCAACCTTATCTGCTAGAAAATGGGAAAGCTTCCTCAGCCACTTGGGTTACCAGCTATTAATTTCTGCAAACTCCCTGCTGCCACAAAGCAGAGCTTCGAGCGCTGGTCCCCGTGCCTGCAGGTAGCTCCAGCGCCATCTCCATCGCTCCCGGCCTACGGAGAGTGGAGCAGACCTCTCTCCCTCGCCTGCCTTTGCGAGGGTGGGCAGGGAACCTGGCGAGCGTTAACACGGTTTTCTGCCGGAGCCAAAACCCCAGAGACAGGCCGAGACCTCCGCCGACACGCCGCTGGGCCGCAGGCCGGCCCTGCAGCCGAGGGGAGCGGGGCCTGCCGGCGGGAAAGCACCCGCCCGGGCCCCGGGGAGCCCCGGCAGCACCACCAGGGCAGGCCCCGGCCCCCGAGAAGGAACTTTTCCCCTCAGCTCAGCAGCGGCGGCCCGGCCCCGTGAGGGGACGCTGGGCGGGATGGCGGGCCTCGCCGCCCCGTTACCTTGCCCGCCTGCGTGGCGGCCGCCAGGCAAGGGTGCGTCCCGTCGTACCGGCCCAGCGCCACCATGCGGGGCAGGATCTTGTGGTTGAGCTTCAGCGTGAACACGGGCACCAGCATGGCGGCGGCGGAGAGGCCGGGCCGGGCCGCGGGCCCCGCCGCCGGACACGGGCTCCGCCACGGC
>VYZM01016425.1:29662-43940 GCA_013398915.1 Dromas ardeola | reverse complement strand
CCTCCCTTCATTTTCAGATATATTTCCACTTACATCTGAAATATGTTAATTTTCGTTGAAGATATTTATGGAGCAGCAGTCACCATGTAATCGGGGTGATATAAATTTATTTCTATATTTATCACATTATTTCCCTCTCAGACGCATATATGACCCAGTTACAATACAGAATTAATATGTACTTCCAAAACTGAAAACAGTCCTGTTCTCAGAAACCAAGTTAGATACATTTACATTCAGAACTAAGGTTACAAACGTTTTTCTTGTAACAGGTAATTGTAAGTACATTTATCACTCGCCTCTCACCATAGAAACATTACAACAGCAGAATTTACTTCAGCAAGTCAACAATGAGAATATAGCCAGTTGACCCTTCTACTCAGCACATGTCAGGCTGCGCCTGGAGTACTATGTCTAGTTCTGGTCCCCACAATTCACAGTTTCACCCTGGAGAGGAGAAGGCTCGGGGTGAACACATCAGTTTTCCAGTACTTAAAGGGCAGCTACAATGGGGACAGAGGGTCTCTCGTCACAGGGAACCACATAGGACAGGATAAGGGACAACGTGTACAAGTTGCACTGGGAGAGGTTTCATCTTGATACAAGAAAGAATTCTTTTACAGTGAGAACAATCAGTCACTGGAACAAGCTCCCTAGGGACATGGCAGAGTCCCATCAGTAGAGGTTTTTAAGACATGACTGGACAAGGTGTTAGATAATCTCATCACCTTTTCCAAGAAAGGCTNTATTGATTAAACGAAGACCAAAAGCCGACAGGAACTAAAGAGCTAGTGTTTGGGTATGGATGATTCTGTCCATCCAATTTCAGATCAATTACTAAGCTTCTGTCAGTGGTTTATTTGTTTTGAGGAGGAATAAAGAAAACTAAGATCTGCTCACTGACTAGCTATA
Source organism: Dromas ardeola (assembly GCA_013398915.1). Classification (NCBI taxonomy): domain Eukaryota; kingdom Metazoa; phylum Chordata; class Aves; order Charadriiformes; family Dromadidae; genus Dromas; species Dromas ardeola. The sequence continues at coordinate 43,028 of VYZM01016425.1, read as the reverse complement.
TAGTACTGAATATATGAAACAGGCAAATTTATCAAACAGCAAATGAGCTATAGGTGCTACACAGTATATTAGGCGTATCTAAAAAGAAAGGGAAAATTTAAAAAAAAAAGGGATTGCTTGTCCAAAACAAAAGCAAAATCTGAAAAGTAACCCATGTATATATACATACTTATTAGATAAGCAACTGAGGTGGTGCCCAATACATGCATGTGGCAGCATTAACAATAATATTAATATCATATGAATCAGCCACAAATGTAACCTTCCCCTTCAAGGGGGGAGGGGTGGGGAGGGGAAGGAAAGGAAAAAACCCGATGTAACAGAAAAACCCCAAACCTCATAAACAAACATGTCTCTTTTTGGACCTGTGATTTATTACTTACTACACTGAAAAATATTAACTACAAATTAAAAAGCTGTGGATTCATTTTAGGATTCCTTTTGCATGCATGTTGAAAAAAAATCTGATCTGATATAATCCAAAGTACAACAAAATGTTAATCCTGCATCTTCTTAATAAATGATATACGGTGGCAAAGTTTTAAATTCTGAAAATGATAGTGCAACAAATCTCTAAATTTTATTCTTCTAAACTAAGTTCTGAAGGTGATTTTCTTTTCATTTTTTTCTCAATTAGAAAACCATCATTTCTTCTCTCTCAGCTCTCATTTTTTCTCTTTTCCTCTCTGTGTTCCTTTATTATTACTTTGGTGCTAAACATTAACAAAGCCATAACTGATACAAGCCTAGGCAGCTATTTTTAGGGCAATTTTGTTTGACTATTTATGAGCTTATAAAAACATCCTTAAGTATCAGAAATCCATTGCTTCTCTCTTATGATGTTCCACACTCTTTCAGAGTGAGATCTGGAGAGGATTCAAACAATCCCACTCAACTAATAACTCTAAACTGAAATGCTTGGTTCAGCAATAAAGTTTGACGTTGCAAAAGAAATAAAAGTTTGGAACACTTGCTCCTTTAGGTGCAAACCGACTTCATCACGAAGGAGATTGACCTTGTAGCCTGATCCGATTTATCAGTAATGCTGGTGATTGCCCCAGTGCTGCAGTACCATTCTGCAGCACTAGAAATGCGTCTTTTAACAAAGATTAATGTTGGCCATTGTGATAACTCCTCTCTAGTTTTATTTACTTTTCTAACTGTGTTGGGATGTGGGATTGTGAAGCCCTGCAGTTTCTATCTTATCGAGTATTTTCTTATAGACAGGCTCCTCCACTTTTATTTTTGGTCACCTCCCTTCATTTTCAGATATATTTCCACTTACATCTGAAATATGTTAATTTTCGTTGAAGATATTTATGGAGCAGCAGTCACCACGTAATCCGGGTGATATAAATTTATTTCTATACTTATCACATTATTTCCCTCTCAGACGCATATATGACCCAGTTACAATACAGAATTAATATGTACTTCCAAAACTGAAAACAGTCCTGTTCTCAGAAACCAAGTTAGATACATTTACATTCAGAACTAAGGTTACAAACGTTTTTCTTGTAACAGGTAATTGTAAGTACATTTATCACTCGCCTCTCACCATAGAAACATTACAACAGCAGAATTTACTTCAGCAAGTCAACAATGAGAATATAGCCAGTTGACCCTTCTACTCAGCACATGTCAGGCTGCGCCTGGAGTACTATGTCTAGTTCTGGTCCCCACAATTCACAGTTTCACCCTGGAGAGGAGAAGGCTCGGGGTGAACACATCAGTTTTCCAGTACTTAAAGGGCAGCTACAATGGGGACAGAGGGTCTCTCGTCACAGGGAACCACATAGGACAGGATAAGGGACAACGTGTACAAGTTGCACTGGGAGAGGTTTCATCTTGATACAAGAAAGAATTCTTTTACAGTGAGAACAATCAGTCACTGGAACAAGCTCCCTAGGGACATGGCAGAGTCCCATCAGTAGAGGTTTTTAAGACATGACTGGACAAGGTGTTAGATAATCTCATCACCTTTTCCAAGAAAGGCTGGGCCAGATGATCTACCAGGGTCCCTTCCAACGTGGGATGTTCAATGATTCTACGATCAGAGCTTCATCATTTTGGGGGGATGAGTTCAGTAGACACTAAAACCTATTGACACAAAAGGAAAGCTTTGAAGAAGCCTGCCATTTTCTCGTGTCTGGCCTACTGTCTCTACAACTTCCTACAAGCGTTGTAAAGTCGTGTGTTCACTGAAAACTGCTAGTCACAGAAAATCCCATATAACAACAATCAGGCCATAATGATCGTAAGTCCCAGTCATGTGAGCTTAACTAAAACTCACTTCTTCAACTTGGCTATCCAAAATCAACTGCATCCCTCTTCATAAAAGCAGTACAGAGCAAAATGGAGAACAAAAAGTCGAACACACAATTACAATACTTAGTTCATGAAACAACCACTTCAGGTAACTGAGGAGTTACCGCAGTTGATTGCCTGTTATAAGCTACATATAAAACTGTGAGGTATGTCTTGGCAAATAACAACTGTGGATAACAATACATCGTAACAAAACCAGACAATTTAGAATGACATTCCAATAAATTTGAGGGTAAAGATAAAAGAGCCAAAAAAAGACAACAATGACATCCTCCCAGTGTAATTGTAAAGTTCAGAATGTTTGCCAAGAATATTAATCAAAGAGCATGGAAATGCTCACATCATATGATAGAAAAGGAATCTAAGAGAATGGGTAAGGAGCTGAACTTTGAAAAGCTAAAAAGTAAAATACTTAGGAAAGTTAGGGAAGGAGACAACTGTCTTAGACGAAGGTGTGAAGATGACATATTCATGTGGAACTGAGGAAACACTTTAGATGAGAGGTTCTGGAAAGGAATTATAGCCAAGAAAGGAAGAAAGGTAAGTAAACAATTTGAAGACCAGTTTTAGTTTTCATTCTCTGCTACTCAAGCAAGCGCACAACAAGTAAGAGAAGCAGAATTTCATCCTAAGGGAAGAAAATATAAATTTCCTTCTTGTCCCAATTATTATATTTCCTTCTTTCATTTCATAGTTTTAACTAAACATAAAGAAATCTAGCAAATTAATTTAATGATCATGTACATGAATATAGCATATATTACTGAAATTGTATTATGATGTATCAATAAAAATGTGATTTAATATATATAATTTACCTGATATTTTATCCTTTGAGCATTTGCTCAGAATAGGAGACACGTGTATCAGGTTTGCATGGCAAGGTTTTGCCATTTGTAGGTATGCCTCTTTTAGAGCAGTACCACACATGTATTTTCTCAAAATCCGGAAGACTTTGAAAATCAGAACAATAACTAAATATCATTTTTCCACATTCAAATTTTTAGGTATCTGTAAAGCTTCTTACTCAGACATATGTTTTGCATCAACACAATTCCGTGTAACTAGAAAGCCCATGAAAATGAACACTAACTTCCAGCTACTTCTGACCTCTCATTCAAAAAGGTATCTACTTCACAGTCGTAATACCAGCTGCAAAGCAGTAGTGATTTCTAGCAAGTGTCCCACAAACTATCCAAACAGAAAAGAAGAGTCAAACTCCATTTATGTATAAAGACAGCTTTTTTTTCCTGCATCTTCATTCTTGAAAGCTTCTGCAGAAATTCAGAAGATTCCTTCTATAAATTAGGCTGTCACATTGCACCACTGCTGAGAGGTAGATGCAAGTAATTACCTGTAGAACATCTCAAACCTGTAGAATGACATCTTGACTGCTAAAATTTTTATTTTTATTTACTTCATTAAATAACTGTAAATCTGTTAGTGTACAACACAAAAACATTCAAACTACTTTAATAACTGAGTATCTGTCACCTGTAGTTACTGCGTCTGCCCTGCTGTTTATCATGGAAAGATTTAGTGCACTAGATTATGATTCATATTTTTTTCTTGTGGTGACAGACTGAATTACCTCATGACTGAGTCTCTACTTCGTTTTTCATTTTAATATAATTCAGGATTTAGGCTGAAGTTTACAAGTTTATACCCTCTCACAGTACTTAGATGAAAACATGCATCCTGAAGAGGAAAAATATTATGCAAATGTATCAAAATATTATCCCTATTTTTAACTCCATTAGAGAACAAAGAGGTTTTTCTAGAAACCATGTCATTTAGAGGCTGATTTAAAACTTATAGAGGACATACCACACACAGACCTTAACTAAGACAGGAGGTCTGCTGTGCTTGGCTCTGTAGAAATGCATAGAAAAGACCAGCTAGACTGGGGGGAAATTACCTTCAGTCTTCATTTTGTACATATTATAAAAATAAAGGAAACCTCAGGGGATAGCAAAGACCTCTAGGCAGGTAGAAAACAGGACTAGCCAGGGTATTGTCCCTACAGTAAAGCAAGATTCAGAGGGCCTGAGGAATGAAGGAAAAAAGGTGGGTTTTGTTCTTTATCCCAATTCCCCCTCAACTCCTCCAGCTACTTACAAGTACTAGATCACTGCTTGCAAGATAGCAGTTTTAAGTCCAAACAGGAGTGAAGCTATTTGGCCCAGTCCTAATGTATTTTCACAGCCTAAAGGATTTAACTCACGGATTACCTCAGCTGAGTACCTAACGTTATCTTGCTATGAGATCAGTCTTAGGTTGGTATTAAGTCAGGCTGCGTTTGCAACTAAGAGGACCCTATAACCTAAAAGGAAGAAAATTCAGTATTAACAGGAAAATGAATGGTACTCATCCCTATGAGAGTAGTACTGATCGTGCACTGCATGCAGCTAGAGCACATCTTGATAACTATGGCAAAGCTTGAGCTTTCCAGTTACAATGTCCCCAGTGGAAATCAAATTCCATCTTAGTAGAAGCTGTATTTGAGAAGGGTTTTCTTTTGATCCGGTTTGGGTTCTTATGACCAAGGAATTCATTGTACTTAAAAAATGTAAGCCTGTCCACACTGGCAAGTCTGATGATAAATCCAATCCAATGAGGATAAATCCTCATCAGATCTGCTATATGTGTACAGCAAATCCAACACATCACACAGAGCATGCAACCCATCTGCATTTGCACAGCAAAGCCAACATAACCTGGCCCAGCCAGACATGAGGGTTAATCCTGGTACAAACCCAGCACGACACATACAGACCATGAAATTCTTCAGGATGGATTGATGAAACTAGTTCAATGGGTTTTCTTACTTATTTCAGCACACATGATTACTAAGGCACTTTTAATGCAGTTCTGTTTGAATTCTATTTATTTTTTTTTGCCAGGAAACTAGGTTAAAAAAAAGAGTTTGGCAACTCTTGCTATTTTCCATGATAGCATCATCAAAAAATAATATTTTGCAAAGAAGTATTGATTCAAAGGTGAGATGAAATGATTGATCCACTGTCATACAGCATTGGAGGGTCTGCAGAACAGCAGTAATGTCTATTTTAGAAAATGATCGGCATTCATAAGACATCAGAAGACACTATTTAAACAAAGAATCCCAACACCGTAAAGAACAGTTTCTGGAATTATCTTGACTCAAGCAGTTTGGTGATAAAACCAAACTTTTCCAAATTGTCTTGTATTCTGTTGCAGATAAAAACAGAGCTCTACAACTCATACCTCTTCATAATCTGAGCTATTTTATGTTTGCGAAATATGAATTGAAAGGAAATGCAAGACTTACACATGATCTTTGCAGTTTTAGTAGCTACCACGAATCCTTAAACTAAACACTAAATATCTTTAAGAGAAAAGAAAGCTAGAAACGAGAGAAATTATATTGTCTCTCTCTCTTTAGTGGTGGAAGAGAACGTAATGCCAAGATGTTCTTCAAAAACAAAACAAAAAAACCCAGATATCAGCTCATACGGAATCTAGAGAGAAAGGAATAGAATCAATTTCGTCTACTGAAAATAAACACTCTCTGGCTGATTAGACACCAAAGCAGTTATCTGCAAATGACTGCCTTAATTTATGCTGAATTTTGCCTCATCACTATTCTGCACTGTATCTGTAGCCTGAGAGAAAAAGGAAAACAAAAGTGGGGGATAGAAGATAAAAAGAGATCAGAAAGAAGAAAAGCAGTGTCATTTCTCTGCAATAGAGAGAAGCATTTCCCCAGCCTTTTCTTCAAAACCATAGAGTTTATTTTGCAGGAAAATTAGCTGAAATAAAGCTGCTAAAATTTAACAATCCAAAGAAGGTTTATTTAGTTACAAGCTTGAAAATCCTCTATGATAACCAACTGGTGTTACGCCTCACATACACTTTCATTCAGATAGTAAGCAAAAACCAAATTCCAATTCAAGTTACATGTCCTCAAAAAACAGAAACAAGTCCTACTCTGTACACAGCTACCATGGCCTCATCAACAATGGCAAAATTTTATTGTTATTACTAGTAATATCTTTACTTTTTGGATCTACATTCTTGTAAAATCAGCTTCAAAGTAACTGAACATTCAGATTAGAAATTCAGATTCAATTTTTTCTGTCCCTTTTCTTCACTGATATTTACCCAAATACTATCCGACCTTTTTTCTCCTACAGCTGCATTCATCTGACAATCCAAAGGAGTAAATGGGAGAAACTGTGAATATACCTACAAAGACTAAGTTCAAAGATGCGTGCTTTGGTATCATAGAATCTATTGATGCATTTTACCAAAAATGAAGAACTGTGAATGATGCAAAATGACAGCTGATTTTAAATGTTCCTAAATTTGATAACATTTGCAGTATTATATAATCGCCTGTGATTCTTATAGTCATATTAATATCCTAAACTAATTAGGATCATGCTAGCAAAAGGCCTTTCTAAAAAGCAAAAAAAAAGAAATCGATATGTGCCATTAAAATAGTATATGTCTTTTAAAAGATGTAAAAAATGTTAGGTTGAGAAAGACAGATCAATGAGACAATTTAAGTCTGTTTTTCCAAAAATGTAAAGTGTTTTATCTACATTTTCAAGGAAAAATAGTACTAATTTCAGGAAGGTCCCCCAGTAATGCTATTTAAATATAAAACCGAAAAATTATATTAATATCACCTGAAATTGGAAAGAAAAAAAATAAACTGACAAATAATACATTCAAATATTGCATATATATTCAAATTTGTTCTTTTGTTCATAGAATAAATTGTCATGGAATTCTAAAATGAAGAATAAGAAATGAATTTCAGCAATCACTGTCATTTTGTTCTGCAGACATCAAGGTGAGAGGAAACTGAGAATGCTTCCTGTAAACTCCACAAAAAACACCTTTCTCCAGCCGCTTTTCCAAAAGAATAATTGTAATCATTATAGAAAGATGGTTTGTACCTGGTGCAGTTCTGGTAAACCTCACAGGTAGACACAGGCTCAGGACAAATCAGCGTTTAAGCCATGCAGCATACTCTTAGTGAGAAACAACTGAAGGTTACAGAAGAGAGTTCCTAAACAGCTTTCCAAGCAAATGAAAAGATGTTACAACTCAGGATCAAAGGCCCAGTTTGGAAAAGTATCTAGGTTTTTACGTGGTTACTTTATACGACCAGTATCTGAAGACTTCTGAGGGGCAAGGGTAGGAAGGTGAATCCAATTTCCAAATATCATCTCTCATTCTGCACAAAATCAGATTGTGAAATAATATTAAAAAAAAAAAACAAAAAACCAACAACAAAAAACAGAACTTTTCTTACCACTGAGGTGGAAATACAGCAGCACTCGGTTTCTCAGTTTTCCCAGAAGAACGGCAGTCAGAACAACGAAGCAATCCTGGGGAACCCACTGGTTTGAAATCTTATCTAGAACTTTCTGTTCTAGAGAGGTTATTTTTGAAAGCAAATTAAACAGTATCTCAGCACTAAGCTTTCTTAATGACTAGGACAGTGCAAGACCTAGCAGCATTTAACATAAAACGAAGCATTATTTTGTATAATCACGTATTTTCTACTTCACACTAGTTTGCAAGTTTACGCAGATAGTTTCAAGTTGGAAATGAAACAAAACCTTCTGGCCCATCATATTGCAGAAATACCTAACAGTCGCATTGTTCTACACACTCGTAACAGTAAATCAACCTATATCCTGTCAAAGATAACCCCAGCTTCGATTAAGATTTGCACAACTGAGACACTTGCTCAATACTTGAGTCTTTGGGTTTCTCAGAAAACTAAAGTACAGTTCTGCCAATCACCTTACTTACCTCTATGATATACTAACAAAACAGTGATAAACATATGCATTTCAAATTAACCAATGTTCTCCTCTTCCATTTAGTGCCAGACAAGCAAATGAAAGCATAAGTTTCAGTTCGCAATAAGAGGACAAGGGTTAGTTGATTACAATGCATCTTTTCTGTAAAAAGGTCACTACTACCCCATTTTTCCCCACTAAGCTCTTGTGTTTAGTTTCTAGCTGAAAAACATTTAAGGTCTTGATGATGACCGTTTCTCCTAACACCCTGCAGAATTCCTCCAGAAGCCTTTTTAACTATATAGTTTAAAATAATTCACACTTTAAAGCTTATAGCTTTCTTCCAGAGTTTTCAATAAACCACTCAATAAGCTTGCATCTCTCTCTTTTATTCACACATAGAGTAATAGAATCATCTAGGTTGGAAGGGACCCTTAAAATCATCAAGTCCAGCCATTAACCTAACACTGCCAAAACCACCACGCAACCACGTCTCTAAGCACCACATCTACCCATCTTTTAAATACCTCCAGGGATGGTGATTCAACCACTTCCATATCCCATGCCTGATAACCCTTTCTGTGAAGAAATTTTGCCTAATATCCATCCTAAACCTCCCCTGGTGCAACTTGAGCCTATTTCCTTTTGTCCTATTACATGTTACTTGGGAGAAGAGACTGACCCCACCTCTCTACAACCTCCTTTCAGGTAGTTGTAGAGATTTATAAGATCTCCCCGAGCTTTCTTTTCTCCAGACTAAACAACCTCAGTTCCTTCAGCTGTTCCTCATAAGACTTGTTCTCCAGACCCCTCACCAGATCTGTTGCCCTTCTCTGGACATGCTCCAGAACCTCAATGTCTTTCTTGTAGTAAGGGGTCTAAAACTGAACACAGTATTCAAGGTGCAGCCTCAGTAGTGCCAAGCCCAGCAACTTCAGCACAACTGTTGTGCATAGCACAACAATCACTTCCCTAGTCCTTCTGGTCAGACTATTCCTGATACAAGTCAGGATGCTGTTGGCCGCCTTGGCCACCTGGGCACACTGCTGCCTCATATTCAGCCAGCTGTCAACCAACACGCCCAGGTCCTTTTCTGCCGGGCAGCTTCCCAGCCACTCTTCCCCAATTCTGTAGCCTTGCGTGGGGTTGTTGTGACCCAAGTACAGGACCAGGCACGTGGCCTTGTTGAACGTCACACCATTGCCCTCCACCCATCAATCCAACCTGTTTAGATCCCACTGTAGAGCTATGCTACCCTCACGCAGATCAACACTCCTGCCCAACTTGGTGTTGTCTGCAAACTTACTGAGGGTGCACTCAATCCCCTTGTCCAGATCACTGATAAAAATATTAAACAGAACAGGCCCCAATACTGAGCCCTGGGGAACACCACTCATGACTGGCCACCAATTGGATTGAACTCCATTCACCACAACTCTTTGGGGCTGGCCATCCAGCCAGTTTTTTACCCAGTGAAGAGTGCACCCATCCAAGCCATGAGCAGCCAGTGTCTCCAGGAGAATGCTGTGGGAACCAGTGTCAAAGGCTTTACTAAAGTCTAGGTAAACAACATCCACAGCCTTTCCCTCATCCACTAAGTGGGTCCTTATCATAGAAGGAGATCAGGTTTGTCAAGCAGGACCTGCCTTTCATGAACCCTGGCTGGCTGGCGGGGCCTGATCTCCTGGTTGTCCTGCATGTGCCACATAATGGTACTCAAGATGATCTGTTCCATAACCAGGTTATGGAAGTGATGTTGTCCAGCTTTATATTATATTTTCTAGCAGTACATTGCATGCCAGTGTTAACAACAATTTTGCATCTGCTACCTCAGGACCTTTTAAGAATCATACAAGTGCCTTATAAGCTTTTCTTATAGAAAATCTGATAGGAATCAGATTCCTTTTACAATGCCTCCATTTAGCTCTGCAATGTTTAAATGCAAGTATTTTCTTTTTTAAAAAAATGTCTTAATCACAAGGCTTCCTTTCACATCATATTACTCTGATAGTTTAGTACATTAAAAAGGTAAGTTTTCAACTAAATTTAGCAGGCTGAATTAACACATTTTATTAGCAGATCATTTCTATGACATGCTTGCAAAAAATCTACCCACAAATTCAGTTACCAATGGAAAACCTGCTTTTCTGAGCATCTGTTGGTGATCCAAGTATCAAATTAGCAACACTGTCATAGATTCGGCTTACTGTTATATTTGCCAACGATCTTACAAACTACATTTTGAAAGGGCAATTACTCCATAGCTGTTATTGATACTAGACTAACACTATCTTTGTGCAGTTTAAATACTTCAACTCTTGCACCTGTCTCCAATTAAATTATTAATGGGAATTGTCTATTACAGTTATCTTTTCATTTGCTTCAGTACAATTTAAGACGACAACTGCATACAATACCTATCTCCATTTTGACTTTTACTTTTTAACTTTTATGATTCATCTTTTAAATTCTTGTAAATTGTTTTATTCTAGATACAGAGAATTCAGAGACTTAAAGAAAAAGACCATCTTGCTTGCATCTACTACTTACCCTCCTTCTTCAACATGTATTTTCTCCACATCTGACAGTTCCTCCACATTCAGAAACAGATTACTAGCAGCAGACATCTCTACAGAAAACAGATCCTGTAAAGTCCACCAGAGTTCCATTCCAACGCATACCGCTGAGCTACCCACCAGGACAGATTGGACAGAACACAGCTGGCTTTAATTAAAATACTAACACTGAATTTCATATTAGAGAATTACTTCAGATTAGAACACCCGCAGAGAATAATGGGGGAGCAACCAATTGCTCCCTATGTACCACTTACAGTATAACTGTCCAGTAAATGGTATTTTGTGTTGTCTTTCCAAGTCTGTATTTCCCATCCTCAGAAAGAGTACAGGACTTGGGCAGGCAGTGCTCTAAGCCAGTAAAACCACTACAGTGGATTGGCATAACCACAGCTTACTGACTTGTCTCTTAATTTTCAGATTCCAATAATCATTATCTTACAGATAGAGAAAAGATTACATAAATGGTGACATTTCCATTAAGTCATAATAAAAAATGCCCTATCAATCCCTAGCAATATATAAAAAAAACTTTATTAGAAAAAAGGTTTGAATGGATTGAGAAATTGCTGCCACAGAAAATGGACTGCCTCAAGTAACAGCAGAAACCTTCTAACAGTTCCTTTTAGTTTAGAATTTACAGAAATACATTAAATAGATGTGACATTTGTGATGCATTTAATTGAGATTACTACTTTGGTGCTAAATGATCTAGTTTATATTTTATAGTCTTAAAAATTATAGGTGCTTCAACACTATCAAAGCATTAATGTCTATATTTCTTATTAACTTAATGAATTTAATGAAATTAAGATGCTCTGTAACTTTGATTAAATAATGGTAGTACAACTAATTAAATATATTTTGATCTATTAACAAGCAACTCAAATCATTACTTAAATTTTTGGTAATGTTCCAACATGTTACCTAATCAAGCCTGTAGGTACTACTAATTTGTTCAAACAAATAGCATTGTAGGTTCCCCTCATTTAACTAAATATGTTAATTAAGTTGTTCTTGTTATCTTAATCTTCAACAATGAAAACGGAGATATCAATCTCTCTGTTAGTCAAGTAAAACCCCTGTAATCTTGTGACTTTGCCTCTTAATGGCTAGGTATATTTAAAACCTCAAGAGTAGCCAAGTTAATTCCACTGTATAATAGTCACTGGTGTAAAATTTGACTTTTACTGCATTTCAATTCTCAGAACCAATTAGCACACTTTATGACTCCATTTGGAACAGCTCCAAGTTTACGACCATATCACTATACTTCATTATTACTTTATTTAAACAGGCTGACTTAGACCCTTGCCACCGTCAGGTGGTCTGCTATCAAGTTCTGGAAATATTGCATATATTAAACAGATGTCAACACTACAGATTTTTAATTAGCTGCTCTTATTTTGTAACATTTACTCAAGCTCCTGAGTCCTGGAACCATTTGGTGCCAGACAGATATGACGTCCTTCAAATTGGACAAGAGGGCAAAGAGGTCATGGGAATGAAAATAATAAAAGGTCACAGCCAAGTTTAAAAGTGGAATAGGTACAAGACACTTCAGGTAACAGCTTGACAGGGTAACCGTGGCACACAATAGAGAGGTTAAAGTCTGTGTAAATCCCGTAAGTTTGTCGTTGGCTTCCAAGCACACAGAATCTCAGATATTTTGATAAGTACCTTGATTGTGCAACTTGCAATCTGCTACTGAAGCAAAAATGAATAAATAAAATCCTTTTATCAAGGTCCAAGGAAGCAGTCACGTGAGCAGATTAAATATGCAATGGAAGAGTACTGTACCTCACCTACCCTCTTCCTCAACCCAGCAGTGTTTTCTGTATTGTTTCCTCGTATGAAGGCTAAAAGGATGGGAAAAGTAGGTCATTCAGAGGCTCAGACTTGTCACCATTTATTTAGAGGCTAGTTTACCATAAATCCATGTGCAGCTCTGGTTTCACTAAGAGCCAGAAGTCCAATGGGATGGGTATCCACCTCTGACAACTCCCTGAACTCACAGAAAGCTTTCCGAACCACTTCACGAATCTCTCCCTATATTCAGCTTTCGGAAAAGGTATAGCTCTGTGCCACCAAAAAAACCAACCTGGGGACTGAGTAAGACATTTCTGGTAAACAACTAACTTGCTATAGTTCTTTCTATGTTTTGGCTTTGTCAGTCCAAAAAAGCTCTCTGCTACAACTTTTGTTGCAACATTTCAGACGAGTTTATAATAATTTCTAGAAAATGAAGTCTTAAGTTTGCCCTTTGGAAAAGAAATTTAATAAACAATTTTGTTGAGCTACGTCAACATGAAAGATATGAAATATCGGATCAAGTTGAAATGAAACGTTTCTATTTTCCCCATATTTTTTCTACCAACCATACTTCTCAGTTTGCATGTTGAGGAGAAAATATACTGACATCCACAAAGGATCTGAAGATACAGCAATTGCACTTCTCTAACAGCAAAGCCTATAGGTGCCTAAGGGAAGTTAAGCTAGTTATTATTGTGTAGTGAGATAAAAGTCTGGATAATGAATGAGAAAGATAGTAGAAACCTGATTCCAGACCCTTTGCTAAGACAACCTCCCACTAGACCGGGTTGCCCAAAGCCCCATCCAGCCTGGTCTTGAACACTTCCACAATGGGGCCTCAACAACTTC
>VYZM01016425.1:0-29522 GCA_013398915.1 Dromas ardeola | reverse complement strand
TCTTCTCCAGGCTGAACAGTCCCAACTCTCTTAGCCTAATCTTCCTAATTCTTTCTTTTTTTTTTTTAGAAAGACAAGTAATAATAAAAAGTTTTACTTAATGTCTACCACTCTAACTTTCATTTTAGGGAGGAGCCAGTTCTGTCTTTATTCATGCAACATCCTGAGAGATAGTAAAAAACATTTGTTGGCAGGGCTGGGCCATCCCATATACATTAAGATTCCCCTTCTTCCTGCAGTCTCATACTGTGAAGCAACCAAAATAGAAAGGACCCTACTATATAATAGAACCTTTCATCTTTTAAAGACAGAAAGTGCTGTAGGCAGTAGGCAAGCTTAATGAAATTCCCAGCTCCCTGTAAGGGCCATATGGTCTTTAAGGCACCATTCAGTACCAGAGTTAGAAGGATCTAGCACAGCAGCACCTGAATGAGAATCTATGTACTCTGACCACTGAACAGAAGTTGGAAGAAAGGTCAGCACTGAAGAGAGGACAGGCAATTGCATCACTGAAAAGAAGCTCTATCCTTGTGGCCTCTTAAAGGCAAGTGCCAGGATGAAACAACGGCCTCCTCCAAGGTGATAAAGCATTAGTTCCTTTCCCTGCAGAGGAAGAAAATTGTAGCTGAGGAGGAGATAAATTAATTCAAAATAGGCAAAATTCACCAGCATAAAGGTCTGTGAAGTTCATAACTCTCATGTGGATTTTCAAATGATCTTTGCAGGTTTTTATCTTCATACTAAAACTCAAGAGCATGTAAATTTTTCTCCAAGTTACATTTTGAAAGATCTGCATAGCCTTACTGAACACATTTCAAAGAAGTAGCACAATACAGCTAAGCTTTTAAACACATCACGATCCACGAAAGCTAAAACTTTACTCTTATTTTTAAACCTATTTTCTCAAGTCAATAAATCTCACATGAATGCACTAGGTTTTTGCATGCTTCTTTCTCTGCCTCTCACTTCCTCCTAAAAAATAATTTTTTAGCTTGCCAGTATATTTTTACCAAACCTGAATATGACTAAGGTTTTCAAAAAAATTAAATATCTACTGCTGTTGTGAAAGACCTACAAGACCTAAGCATCCTGCTGGAGGAAAAATCTTGATGTGTGAGTTTCCATGCTATCACAGATCAGATAATCCTCATGGAAGAAATTTAATAAAATCACAAACTGGAGGAAAAACTGAAAACTGAGACCAATTTACTGTGAAACACAGATATACTGGAATGTGTATAATTTCTCATGCTGGTAGAACTTTTTTCTCCATCTAAACTACATTTTTGTACTGATGACCTGATATTGACCTTTCCCCTACAGATATACTATTCAAGTTTCCTCCCTATTACGTTGTTTTACACTACTAGCTGTCATAGTTATTTAATAAATCTGAAAGTTGGGGTGGCACATTAAAGTTTCAAAGGCATTAAATATCCAGGACATATCTCAGATTTGTAACCATTAAAATCTATGAAATAGTTTATTTATTTTCTTAGTTATTTTTAGTATTTTGTCACGTTCTTAAGGAAACTGAGTTATATCACAAAACTTTTAATTGCTTACAAATAATTGCAAAGACTTCAAAATGCAGACTATGGCAGAACTTCAGCTTGATTGCTAGCTTTGTGGAATATGAAGAAAATATAAATAAAATTGCTATTTTAAACCAAGTAGACCTAAAGAAATTGACATGTGATGCTTTTAACCTGGTGACAAAAGAAAATTTTCAGTGAATGTAGGGTAAGCCTAAAGTCCTTGACAAGGTAAATATTTCTGACAAATCTGATCATCTCTTTTGCATGGAGAAACAATTACTTAACTTACCAATAAATTCTGAGATACCTTGATTTAGATTTGAGGGCTTCCTCCCCTCCCCAGTCCCACACACTTTAGCTCTATTGTTTAAAAAGACATAAAAATTATTATTATGCAACAAAGCTATTTAAATTTAACACATCAGCAGTGCAATTTCATAACTCTATACATATTCAACTTTTTTTTTTTTAATATATCATGTGTCCATCCAATCCTATCTGTCTATTTCAGTTCCTAGAAATACAATGACCGTACACTGCATCTTTTCTGCCAGGAAAATTGGAAAGCATAAAAAGGAAAAAATCAGGTCAACTGCAATTTTTTGGTTGAAAAATATGTAATGTAAAATTGGCAAGGCAGCAGTGGGGAAAGCTATGGGGAGATGCAGGAAGTAGGACAGCAAAGAAAAGTATGTGTACCTCCTATAGATGGTAAAAGGGTCAGGTAGCATATAAAGTGGGTATAAAAAAGATCAAACGGTAAAAAGCAATTAACCCCTTGGCACTGGGAATTGGGATTTCCTGACACCAACAGCTAATGCTGGCCTTAAGGGGTTATAGGATCAAATAATAATAAGCCAAGTCCTGAAATAAAAGCTATGATTTTAGGCAGTGAGGGAAGGCATTTCAAGTACACTCTGGGCTGCCAGACTAGCATGGTACAAGGAGAAGGGCACAGAGGAGAAATACTCTGAAAGATAAATGGTAAAAATAGTTTTCCAGGTTTGGACTCAAACAGATTTCTTTCAACCAACTTTTTTTTTTTTTTCTGAATTGAACACACTGTTTTGCCCTATATATCTGTGATCTGTGACTTCATCCAGCGCTTCTCTGATACACAAAGAGATTTAGCCTCCATTTTATGAGCAAGTTCCCTCTCATTTTGTGACTGACTTCTGAACATGTAGCTGTAGGTGGTTTACTTCATTGCCTTAAACTTTATGGTTCTTTTACTTTCCTTCCACACAGGAGGGAAAAAAAAAAAAAGGAGGAGGGGAAAAAAAAAAAGGAAAGGGAAAAAAAGAAAATTTNNAGGCAAGTGACAACAGCGAAATTCTTAACAAAACCAGCAACATTTGATAAGCAACCAATCTGAGAAACTATATGATTCTAACAACCATAAGCCTACATTTATGGCAGAGGGGTTTTCTTTATTTTTAAAAATGGCATTTGTCCCAGGACATCTCAGGACCTACACTTATTAACTGATATTCTACTGATTACCTATTTGCTAATTTATAGCTTTAAATTACCCTACTGCAGAAAAATTAGACATTTTGTATAAAATAATCACTGGCTTTTCAGACCAGTTGATGATTTATAGTACAGAAACTCTTTACAAACACAGGATGAAGCTGACTGTTTTTCTTTAGTGCAAATTAAACTATCAGAAGCTGTTAAATAAATGCTGATCTTACTACAAAACTTCAACTGGTGTAAATATTCCTAGCCCTTTTGAAATTAGTGAAACTTCATCGATTTCCACTAGTTGAAAATCCAACGTCATTGCAGTCAAAAATTTGAAACATTTTTCAGCACAACTTAATCTCTTACCACATGGAAAAATTGTAAGGAAAATAACCTTTGGCATACACATCAGTATTTTGATTTTTTTTTTTTGTAGATACAGGATTCTTCTCTGTCAACTACCAATCTTCATACAGGTGTAACAGAGATTAAGAAAATAAATTAAGTACTATGAGCCTGAGGGCATTTAAAAGGCACACATAATCTGTCTGCTACTTGGATTGCCCTCTCTCATATAGTTGCTCCTTTGGCCATACGAGCTAGCCTGACAGTAGTGACACTATTTATAAGTACCTACCTCAAGAGATTGAAATTTCACACAGTAGATACCATGAACCAGGTACTGGTAAGACCCAAAGGTTTCGTCCCTTTGTATACCCCTTTGTACTGTCATGGCTTCAATTTTGAATTGTGCTCACTGAATTCAATATCTCCATCATCATCAGTTGTACTCGTCCAAGCTCTGGTAGAACAGCCCTTTACATATTGTCAACAGAGGAAACAAAGACTGATGAATTCTGCAAGGATTATGAGCAGTGGGAAGGAGAAAAGAAAGATACAAAAGATACAGAAAGACATAATGCAAAAGTAAAAGAGAAATGAGGATGAAAAAAGACCAAGAAATAAAGAATCCCACTGTGATATAGTACCATACAAAAGACAGTGAAAAGGTATCTGTTACATACTAACATGAAACTGCTGCTCCACAAAAAAAATTGCTGCTAGTTGGAAATGAAAGATTGCTTACTCTAAGCAGGTAAGATCAACAGGTCATGCAGTTTCCAAATGGAAAGCAACACTTGACATGCCTCCTTCCTAGGTGGCCTGAAAATATACACAGCCCGACACTTCAGGCAAAGTTACGAAGTGCTCCTCTGGAACACTGATCCCTAAAATGGATCCCTGTGGAACACTACTTGTCACCAGCTTCTTCTCCCAAAGGCAGTACTCAGCCAGCATTTTACATTACTTTTAAGTGCTCTATGAAAATGTTCTCTCAATGAAACATCGTATCCAATTCTTTACTGTAGTTGAGAAAGACAGGGTTTCTTTTGTTTCCCCAAACTTCTATAACGAACTCTAAAATAAATTGCGTCCTGCTAGGTCAAAAACTGAGATAAAAAAAATGTGTTTGATAAAATATTAAAGAGTATTAGGATTATTACCAGGTTCCTACCACTCTTCACAGTATTTGTTCTCCAAACTGTACTTGAGAAGCTGAGAGTTAGGAAATCCTGACCTCCTATGGCCTGAGAATACAGGATGATTCCTTTCAAGATCAAATAAACTTATGCCATTAGAATATAAGCTCCACCCTTTGGGTTGCCTCCAATTAAGTCTTCTGTTCTAAATTCAAAAGCTTCCTAGGAAGCAGGGGAGGAAGATGACAAATAGAGAAGATCATGCAGTAAAAGATCAAATAAAGCTCAAAATAAAAAAAGACATATATTTTACAAATATGTAAGGATTATTTGAAGTACCTCCAAATAACTCAGACCCATACTACTTTGTGAAAGCCTGCATAGAAGTAAAAATAATTTCTTTTAAATTTATATTTTTCATTTGTATTATGTAAGCATACTGTTATTCTTATATAATGCAAAACAGCTTTTCGGTGAACATTTTAGTTTCAGACTACGCTGTTGTAGTAAGCTGCATCAACACAACCCCGATCCCATTAATTAAAAAGCGGTTACCTGTTCTTCCACTGTACCCCTAGTGGCAGACAGTAGCCAGCAAGATATTGATTTTAAACTCTACAGACCAAATGAACGCATGTACAAACTGACCATAAAACTGCATCTTGATGCAAGGCATTTTGGATGAAAGTCTGGAAACATACAGGTAGGAAACTCATTTTTGCTCTGTTTTCAGTTGGTTTGTAAGCCAATGGATTTGTACATGAAAATTGTAGGTTTGGTGGTGACTGTACCCACCAGTATGAGTAAAAAGACAAGCTGGGATGAACTGTTTTCTCCAAGTATTGTTCTCTGTACTTAACTTCTTTTTTCTCTTATCTGATTATCCTAAGGAGATCAGTGATTATAACAGCATTGTATTCACATTTCAACTGCCATTCCCTTCTCTTCCCGCAGAGATATTTCAACAGCGAGTGGACCATTCATGTCATACCAAGCAAATGATCTTGCTTCTCTTTAGAAGTTACTACTATGAGGACAAAGCTGCCTGGCATTTGCAATAGACTTAAAACCATATATGAAACTCATCATGTCTCAGCTAAGGGGCAAAAATTTCCACCTGGGCAGTGGTGATTGTTTAAAAGTGCTCACGCAAATTCCCATGATAGCATGAACATGTGCTTGCAGAAAAGTTAAAAAATAAAAAGGGGAACAGACAGGATTATCTTTGTATACTTGGTCTTACACTGACTTTTTCATTTTTTTTTTAATTCTTAGGGAAATATAAGATGGTCCTGCTGAAGTTCTCATTCTTATACCTACTATATCCATCATCCTCCACCATGCTGTTCAGTTTCACTCCCCACAACACCCCAAATCATGCCCAATCATTCTCTTTACTAGGGCATTTCATACATACGCTATATGCTGAAGATTAGTAAAGTGATGCCCATTCTGTATAATAGAGCACATATATCCCTAGTGACATGAAGATGAATTGAGAAAACCCCAAATTCCATCACAGTTTTGGCACAAAGACTGAGGTGTTCCTCTCACTTAGACTGCAAGCCTAATTTCTGCCTGATAAATTACTTTTCTCCCCCTTAAATATTCTCTGCTGTGGAAATTATGTTTGCAAGCTATCAGAGGGCATTGATGGTATTAGATTAGGAGATTAGTAACCCTAATTAATTCTGCCATAATGAGAGATAATACCTTCTCCAAAGAACATTTCAAACAGAAATCTAAGTGCTCTGAACCATCCTTTGAAGAAGGGCCCTCTTCCTTCCCCATTGACTATGTCCATATATATTATGACAGGTACTCAAAACACAAGGTTTAAATGCCATTCACTGCTACTTCTGAAAGACTTTTCCTCCAACATTTTTTTACATCTACAAGTAGGTGGGGTAAGACCTCATGACAAAGATAAGCAACTGCAGTCCACAGATGGTCAAGAAATCTTAGCTGATGAGAAAAAAAATATCCTTTGAACTGATGATCACAGAAAAGCAACAGAAGATAAGTCGAAGCTTTCTTTCTTATAAATGTTAAATAAATGCTATTTAACAAAGTGGTCTAAGACAGACTTAGAAAACTCCCAGCTTTAGAGCTAGGTCCATTCCTGAACCAGTAAAAATATTTCCCAATATAAATCACTCTCAACATTTAGATACAGTGTGTACAATCTTTTCATCAGTGATAAGTTTTATACTCTGAAATACCTCTCTTTCCCTGCCAAAAGCTCTCCATTCCATGGCTTTTAACAGTCTACAACTCCTTCATCTGTTCAGGGTTGTAGACAATTGGAAGTCATGTTGTTCTTGCAAAATATTTGTCATGTTTAATTTGAAATATGTAATCATAAAATAAAGAAAATACAATACCAGTTTCTAATGTAAGACTGGTGAATTAGCAATTCTTAAGTCTTATTCTAGAATGAACAAACCTGTAATTGCACAGTATAATTTGGCAGGGATCAATTAGGAAACACTGTATGAATACACATTACATTATTGTAATTTCATATAATATTTTCCAAATTATGTTGGTATTTCTACAGAGAATTCAGAAAAAAAACCTACATCTACACATACCAATTTCAAAATACGTTTTGCTTTTATGTGTATTTTGTAAAAAGGATTTCCCCCCATAGTTATCCCTGTATTGCTGCAAAATGACAGCTATAATTATACAGGAGAACCTTCCCCCCTCCCTGAAGGACAGAAATTACAGCAGGATACAGTCTGAAAACCAGCCAAATGCTTGTTTAAAACTATTTGAATGCTTTGCAGGTGAGGTATTTTTCAGCTGGGGCTCTTCTTTCAACCACACAGAACAACAGCTTATATAAATGCAAAACAGGTATGAGAAACAGGCGGCATGGTTTCCCCAATCTAACACTATTAACCATCTGACCCAGTACTGGCAGGATGCATCTCAGGAATGTCACCACTCCCTCTGACAGAGCCCAAGGACCAGGGAATGTATTGTGAAAGATAAAGGAGCAAAACAAAAAGTATATAATAAAATCCTCCACGGTCCGAGGCAAAGAAATATATTGCAATAAAACTTTTAAAGCATTTTTTCCTGTTTTACACAGCCTGCTTTTTACATAAAGGAAACAGGAGGACAAAGTCCTCACACAAACGCACAAAACCTTTAAAAAGCTGTTTGAAAAGCTTTACAATTTCTACAAAGAGGCTTCCTGCAGCCCTTTGAGAAGGCAAACAGTGCTTTTAAGTGCTATATTTTTATTCTTTTCAACTTGTAGATAAAATCCAGGTCTGGTGGAGAACATCCCCCGCATGCACTAGTTTTGCAAGGGAAGTTAAGATAAATTTATCTCACTGATAGCGTCATAAGCATGCAGTGGACAGGAAAACATATGTCACAATCTCACCACAGTAAAATGAAAACCATCAAGTCTGCACATGTGAGGACAATGTCAGACAAATACATGTTAGGCAAGATTATTAGCTAGTTCAATAGTACAATAATCACGCAAGCTCCCTACATATGAAAAAAGACTTACACAGACGCTTATAAGGGTGGGATTAAACACCTTATTAACATCCCCAAGAAAGATATTTTCTTCAGTTAGTATCTAAGGTACCAGACTTTAATCTCCCATCTCAATAAAATCAGGGAGTTTCCTTGCAAGGACACGACGTGTCCCTGTGAACTTAGTTTCCCTGAATACTCGCATTCATGTCAGTGGAAACTTCTCCTTGGATGTGAAGATACAGTAACAAACATCCCACAACTAAATACATGCAAGCATTTCAGCAGTACTTGCAGCTAGGCATGTTGGACACTGTATTCCACGTGCCAGATTCCACTTGAAATCCTGATTATGATCTTTGACAGTACATTATGAGAGGTATTGAAAATGTTTACTTATTTTTCTTCCTTCTGGCCAGGCAGTACAGATTGCACAGGCTAAACTCAAGTGAACAACTAACCATCAAGGAAAGTATGGGGGCTATCACATCCTGTACCCAAAAATCATGTGGAACTCCTTTCTGTAGCCTACTACAGATATGAACTGTAACTACGGCAAGGGTTCAATAAAATATTTCAAATCTATAAGCCTTATGTTGGTGTAAGTTTAAACCACAAATTTCAACTGCTTTTACTAGCTCTTTGTTCCAACTGGGAGTTAGGCTGTGCTTAAACTTTAGTTTACAGGGAGAGGATTATGGTTCTTAACCCTTGCTATGAAACTCGCCAACACTTGAGTCTTCTGGGCAATTCATATCATGTTTTTCATATGAGCACATGCCTTCAAGCCTGTTGATTTTGCTGAACTAACACACATTTGACATTTAAAATTTTAACTTACATTTAGTTCCATGGAGCTTCGATCCATGTCTCCATTCTGCAGGCTGTCTGTCACTGAAAAAATACCAGTCTTTTCCTTTACTGTTCTCCATAAGAACCGTGAAATAGCCTGAGAGAGTATCATTTTGTTGTATACCTCTATTTGCAACTGGAGAAAGTAAAAAACCAAACCAATGAAAAATTATTGCATAAAATATTTGGGGGAAAACAGTTGCCTGTTCTCTGCCACTGGCATGCATGTCATTTAATGCGATTGCAAGGCAGGGCAGGAAGTAATAGAAGATGACAGATTAAGAGTTTTTTAATTGGGTTTAAATTCAATAATATTTTTCAAAGAAACCAAAAATAGACTTCATGTGCTAGCCCCACTGGCAATTATCCAAGTTTAAAATCAAAGATTATTAACATATGAAAATACATCATATCAAGGGATAACTATGCCATTTTAAACATGATTCTTTCCAGCCTGTATTTCCACCTTATGTAATGCAAGTTACCCACTAACTGATTAATCTTTAAGACCCAATTCCAGTTTTAGCTCTAAGGGAGACATTTCTGAAGACATTTTCTTAACTTATTAAGGTAAATATGATGTATGGCATTAATCTAACAAGACATGGAATTATTTTAGGCATGCAGGAAATGAAAGTCAATTTCAAAGTGTATCAAAAATGCATGCAGGTTAAAGCTTGCACAAAACTCACCTTGGAGATGTCTGAAAATCAGTTACTCAGCTGATCTAGGAATATAAAATGAGACTTCAGTCAATTATTAGAATTCTTTCCTGAAAAAGCTACAGATATAAGTGAAGTAAAACACTCTAAACATTCTTAAAGCTCAGGTATCCTTCTTACAGGAACATTTAATTGTGCGACATCTTAATATTCATATTTTTATTTACTGTCATCTGGAATTAATCCTGCATATTAAAGTGGAAAGTATCTGCAAGGAATTTATTTTGATCTGTAATAAGTATATACCACATACATCAAGATTTTGGATCATAATGGGAATTATTGTTCATACAATACTTCCCAATTTTTTTTTTTATTTTTTTTTTTTGAAAAGTCTGCCTCTAAGCCTGGACCTGTTTTGGAAATTCTAAAGTCCTGAACATAGCAATTTTATTTAAATTACCTATGTACTCCTACTGTTCGACAGATGCATAATACTTCTCAGATAAAGACAATATTTTAGAGTTTACTAGCAAATGCAACAAAGTTGTAACAAAACATCTTTTAACACTTTGTGTCCATTTTCTCACAATAAATAAGTGAAAAAATTGCTTTTATGCCTGTTTTCCGACCAAGGACTGCAAAGCTTCTTTGCACCCATAAATCTAATAAAAATCTGACAAAACCAAGTTAAAATAAAGAAAAATAAATTCGTGCATTGAGTCAAATGGAGAAAAAGAACGATACAGACTTTTGAGAAGAGATGGATATTAGACTAAATTTTACTTATTACAGACATTTGCATTGTGCATAAGTTCTTTATGTTTACTCATCCATTGTTTGCATACTGACTGGTTCCTACACTCTCATATTCCACTGCATCAGGAGAACAAGTACCTGCCCACGTAGCCTTTGAAACTGTACTCATATTTACAGAGAACCTAAAGATAGATGCCTTCATTGAAACTGTAACATATTACAAATGGTAAGATGAGGCAGTATGCCACTACCTGTATCACTGGGCGCTGTGGCTTTCACCACAGGAAATTCATTATCCTCCAGTCTGCTAGGCACGAAAGGGTCATGACTTTCTGCCATGAATTTGTGCCCTGACTGAATTCCTACTCTCATTTCTGTATTATGCCTGAATGGCCTTTATATACAGGCATATATCAGGCAGTTGTGAAGCTCCGTAATTTTTAATTCTTCAATGAAAATTCTGTCAATTTTGGCTATTCTCCACATAAATATCTACATACATTTTAGGAGTCCATGAAATCATTAAAGATATACTTAAGAATATGGGCATCTCCTTTCTTTTCTCTCATTCCATCACAGTCATCTTTGCGCTACCAAAACCAACTCCTTATGTTTCCTAGTCCATACGTGTTTTTTTGCAGAGAGGAGTTAGTGAACTATTCTGACATAAGCAACTGAAAGTGGTGAAGTGGCCATAGGATCATTCATATCCTTGATGAGTTTCAGATTAACAATTTGCTAAACTACTGCTAGTCCTGATTTCTATGCTCTTCTGCTTGCCCCCTTTGTCAGTTTTGCCTTTGGTTTTCAGTAGGATGAGGGGGGATTTGCAATATATCATATTAGTACAACCCTGCAACCATATTTCATCAGAACCAGCCAAATGCCCACCTTGGAGCTCAACAGGGCATTTTTTATGTACAAGTTTGTGAAGCTATTCATTATTTTAGCTTTAAAAAAAGACAAAGGCAATTTTTGGTATAACTAGTAAGAGAATAAATGATCAAATACAAAAACGTGTTGGC
This sequence comes from Dromas ardeola, assembly GCA_013398915.1. Classification (NCBI taxonomy): domain Eukaryota; kingdom Metazoa; phylum Chordata; class Aves; order Charadriiformes; family Dromadidae; genus Dromas; species Dromas ardeola. The sequence continues at coordinate 18,237 of VYZM01016425.1, read as the reverse complement.
AGACTTCTGGTAAATCCAAAAACAGCTTCAAAGATAATCTTCAAAGCAAAGCCAGATAAAATGCCTACACTGATACTCTGATCCAAAAAGTGGTCTTATGTACATACTTGCTTATGCATATGCTGTTACAAATCATTCACACATGAAACTACTTGTATTCCAGAAAAGAGTGCCTTTTTACTACTGATTAATATAATGAACTATCAAAGTAGCTTAAATTTAACGTGGTACGGTGACAGGAATATTGATAAAGAACTAGTATACTTTATATGTGCATCCTACCGAAGTTCATACCAATTTCTATGTTTAAACAAGCTCCTATACAGTTACAACTTACTTCATCTCCAAGGAGAAGGCAGTAACAGTAACCAGTGGATGAATCTACGTTAGGCATTAGTGCTCTGCAATGAGACCACAGTTGGATGCCCCTGTCTCCACGCGTTGCGTATGTGTGTACTTGTAGAAATGCAGTATCTAAATCTCGTGCACCTACTGAAACGTAAAGTTGTTCTCAGTACAGCTATCTCAGAAGGCCCTGATGAAAATTCATATCACCTCTCAGTGAGACCTTCACTTTTAACCCATTTTTTAAGTGGCTATGCTGCCGGTTGTGTCTAGTTCAGTCCAGGGATTGAACTAGATTTTAGTTCATTCTTAGAATTCAAGACAGATTTTATTGCATGCATTTTATCGAACTGACACACATGGATACACATCATCACCCATGTAGTAGTAAATTTATTCTGCTTGCAGGGGGATCACACAAAAGCAGTTGCTACTACATGAAAACTGCACTATTATTTGGCAAACCATCCTATACACAGCTCAGTAGCTATTGTTACTAAGTTACATTACTTCAGTCTTTATTATGAAGATGAGTGATCTGTCTTGTTTGGAAACTTGCAGGAATGAACTTAAACTTTGTTGAATGAAGATTCATTCAGAGGTTTACAAAAGCTAAGAACAACAACAAAAAAAATCCCTAATTTTTTAATCTCATCTTTCTGGAGTGCTCTCAGCTATATGATCCCACAAGAGAAGAAAATTATTTACAATCTCAGAAAAAAAAAAAGAAATATGATCAATGCCAGTACACATGTAATCATGCACATTGACATTAAAGGCTTTGTACCTGTAAGTACAATATATTCACCAGTATATTGGAAGGAAAATAATGTCGTAATGAATACTTTGTTTGGTCTCTGTTTATTATAAAGGATATTCAGCACATCTTTGGATGCTAAAACTAAACTCTACATATCCAGAAAAGATAACTGACGTTCCCATGGGTTGCTCTAGGTATTTATGAAGGCACACGTCCCCATGTACAGGATTCAATGGAAAAGGTTGATCTCAAGTATGATATGTAATGAATTAAGAGCCGTAAATTCCCAGTTCCCAATCCTGCACTTAAATATACTGGATTATTTAATGGGAAAGCCCTTTCCAAATTTAATACAGAATCTTTGAATAGTGCTTATTTTTGTGCAGCTTTTCAAACCTTCTATCTCAACAGCAAGTGAACCACTCAGAAAGAATTTTCAGTAAGTGGTATCAAGTGGGCCCAAAATACCCATTGACCCTGAAAGCAATAAAATGGAAACAGTCACTTCAAACGATGTAATTTGTATTCTCCAATAGTGTCAGTGTGAATAGCATTCAGCTAATCTGTGAAACTCTCTAACCATTATAATTTACCCTATGAAACAGCTTCATTGTCAGATGAAGAATCTGTGATACTGGAGGAGCACTTTTATGCAACAGTCAAGAGATTTCTGAAATGCTCTCAGGAATGTAACCTCCACAAAAATTCTCAAGGTAAAGACTTACACTGTTTACACAGATCACAACAATACAAAAACACTTCCAGAAAGTGAATGACAACAATTTAGGAACAATGGATTTTAAAAAAAACACTTTAGAATTTCTTAATATTAGAGATTACTCAAAAGACTTAGTTAGGACAAGAAAATCAAGGGCTGGTCAATAATTTGTATTTTACACTGCCAAAATGCAATAAAAAAATTTAATGGGTCAAAACAAGCAAACTAAAAAACACTCTCCCTTAGGACTGAGCAGAACTGGAAACCTGTTACACACAAATGAAAGGAGCAATCTTATGTCTCGCAGACAACAGTGGTATAAAAAAAAAAATCCAGTTCCCCTCCCAAACAGTTCATATTTCATAAATTTACATCAGAGGCCATGAGCACTTGCTATCGCTAGCAGTCTTGTAACATAATACTTCCTCCACCTCTCAGAGGAGTATTGAGCATAATACTATGTTAGCAGATACACACTTCTTATAATTTCCAATGTAGGTATGAATGTTCGAAGGTAAATTACTTCATCCTTATACTGCAAACTAGAGTTTTGCCTAAAGATGCACACACATACACACACAAACCCCTCTCCTCTCCTTCCTGCCTCTTAATACCAATCTATATATAGAATGCAATCATATTAGTATGCAAACAGTTCTTTCAGCCTAAATAAGCCAGGCTTTCATCTTTTCTCATAGAAACATCTCTCTCTTTCCTTGAAAGCACTTGCAGTACAACACCCTCCTCCACACACACAGTTATTCCAACCGGAATGAGTCTTGTACACAGATATTCTGTCTGTACACAGTATCTTAGAAAAGTTCTCACAGTCCTTGCCCAATGAAATATAGACTTCTCACACTTCACAGAAAATACCTCACATGAAAGCAATGTGCGCAATTTTTTTCCTGAGTCAATCAACGCAGCCATCCACTCTTCCCAGTGGACGTGATTTTGCAGTACTACTGTGGCATGGAAGGCACCACAGTCAGGGAATACGCAGGACATATTTCACAGCCAGACATCTCGATGGAATCAAAAGTCTATCATTAATATTGTCACCTGCAAGCTACAAGTGAAAAGCATAATACTGACAAGAACATAACTCCAGCATCTATCTACAAATGTGACTGAAACTAGCAATATCTAGATGTTATGTAGGCTGTGGGAACAACTCAAAATATTTTAAGATAAAATCCTAAACTTCTTTAACAAAAATGTCTTGTCTGCTCTCAGTTCAAATTCTTCAGGCTTCTAGCAGACACTATTAACTTAAACTTATGACCACAAATATCTCTTTATTTGGGGAAAAAAAAAAAAGTATACATTTTCCTACTAAACCAGTATACAGTAATGTAAAAAATGGTAACATAGCTAAACTAATGACAGATCAGAGATTCATCTCAATCTAAAGTAATTCCAGTTGGTTGCCTTGTGAAACTTCCAAAACCATTCAACTGAGGATGCTCCACACAAAGTCACTATGTTAATGAATGAAAATACTATCACACTTTTAAAAATCATTTACAACCAAGCAGGCCTGGTAATAATCTATGTGACATGCATCACCTATGGTTGAAAGAAACTTAACTGTTGTTATTACATAGAATTTATATTCTTGGTCACAGGGAAGAGAAATCATTCTTGTCTGTAGAGAAAATCACAGTGTACAAGGAGCTCTACTGAAATATATTGAAAATATTTCTACTTTAGTTAATTTTGGCCTATGTACCAGTTGTCATTTTATCACAGCAATGATGAGATTTATTCTAGTTTAACAATTAGTTTTGTTTTCATACTGTCTATTTTATTATTTTAATTCGATTGTGTTAGAGTTGATAGTTTGTAGAATTCTTTGCTCTTTAGACAGAGCAAAGGCTGTATTACTACTACTGTAGATTCTGCCTTATAGGATGATTGGTACAAAGAATATTTGATCTAGGAGCATATAAAGAAAGGAGGTGAATCTTGAATGCAAACACAGGTAATAAGAAATGCTCAGACAAAGCAAGGCTTTGAAATCTTCACAGTAGTAAGCAGTACAAACTGTGAAATAAGTACATAGTATCTGGCCCAGACACAGAAGGGTATTCTGGGTCATCAAGTCCAGACTGTTCCCATCAGCCAGACACGTCCATTTCATAAAATTTCAAAACCCACTTAAATTCTGGTGGGCCCTTTGTGAATATAAGAGGGAGTGCAAAAATTTTGTAATGTAGTTTAAGTCATTAAGCTACTCTAGTCCTGTTTATATATTTTAAATATCACTTTTCATAGTTGTGCACTCCTAGAATGCAGTGCTGCTCACAGACATACTACTTTCTTTTTTTTTAAGAAGCACTTTGTCTGTGTCATCAATTCTCTTTTTTCCAGTGTAGAGCTGGCCAGTACATTGGAGCAAATAATTTCTCATACATGAATGGGAATGAGAATCTACATTCCACTCATTTAGTATTGCACCTTGCTAAATACATCCCCAATAATAAAAGCACCTTTTCTTCAGATACCAATATGATTGCAGTTACAAATGTGCCTCAACTATATGTTAATATGCCTTGAATACACATTATAAATACCTACAGAAAGCCCAAGCAGAGAGAAAACACAAATATAACCAAATATGAAGTGCATGCTTGCACTTTGAGTTTGAGATAGATGTATTGTGAATGCCAGCAAAGATTTCATATATTTAAGTTGTGTTATTTCAGTCTTATTACAGCTGTAAAATGGAGTAGCAGCAAAGTATTGCAAACCTTTATTTATTTGTGCAAAACCACAGGATGCAGCTTTTCAGCTTGCATTCTCCCAGTATTTAAAAGCACCCCTTGTTTTCTGTTGGAACTGTTTGAGAAAACTGAAGAGAATTCACTGTCAAATTCTCCACAAATTAGCAAGTTAACTTTCGAGCCAACTCTTAATAATATTTTAGTAGTAAAACAGTGGTACTTCACACACTATATTCTGATAGTAAAGCACTGAGGATGCACCGAAGACAGTTTACATTATTGTAGGATTTTTCTTACGACATAAACACCTTAAGTCTCAGATCATTTCTGTTCCATGCTTCTACAGCAGTTCGAACAACGAGATGCTGATTACCAGGGCTCTTAAATGTTCCATGGAAAAGCTGGGATGCAGATCACATAAAGCTGCTGTTTGGTGTGTGGGTATTTCCAATGTTTTGAATATTTCATTTTTTTTCCAAGCCAGAAGACAAATGCAAGCTCCCTAAATTAATTCCAGCTTGAGAATTCTAAATAATCTTCATTTAGCAGAAATTAGTTAAGAAATGACAGTTAAATATTCTATGTCAATAAATACCATTCTATAACATTACCATTAAGTGTTTACGTTGTTTGCTTTAGATGTCAAAACATTATCCACTGCAATATCCAATTCAAAATGAAATGTAAAAAGATGGCAGCCTCTAAAACGAAAAGCAAAGGTTGAAAGCATGTTTCCCACATGAAAATAACTGAAAACATTAAATTCCTGAAGAAGTTTCAGCTGTTGAGCAGATTCATTTTCTAACAGAAAAGCTATTGCACAGCTTTAAAAGATTATTTCTAATAGGCACCCATGGTATATATCCATACTAAAGAGCTTCGTAACAGGTATCATAAAAGCCATCTTTGTTTCCAGTTTGAACTAACTAGATTACAATGAACTTAAAACCTTAAAACAGTTTGGAAGATCTTGTTTACTAGAATCTAAAACTATTAGAAAGCTTCCATTCTTCTTCAACAATAAATGAAAAGAAAATATTAAGCAATGCATTTTGGGAATGTGATGTGATGTTAAACATAGCAGAGAGAGTGCACTAATTTAGAAAATAAAACTTGCACATCATCTCTCTTCTGGTCAAATGTACCTCCTCGAAAACTTCATGAAAACATACTTTTTCATGCATTATTTCACTGTAACATTATAAACTACGTTACCTTACTGTGGAAATAAAGTATAGACAAAATGATTGTAATAGTGTCTGCTTTTAATTTTGATAGAGAAATAATAAAGGGATTCATGAGGATTTGGTCAAAACATTGAAGGATATGACATACAAAAGACCTTAAGGAATTTTATGTCCACTGTGACTTGTCTTTGGCAAAGTAACAATACTTCTTTTTTTATTATTATTATTATTATTATTTTTAATGACTCTTTCTTTCTATCAAAGAAATAAGAATGTTCTTCTGTACTATCTAAAGAAATTCTGCTTAGTAGGTTGGAAAAAAAAGCCCTGTGTGAATAAGTGGGAATTCTAAGACAAAGTCTTTGTGACTGTAAGGCTTCAGTTCAACTTTTTAAAATTCAATGAGACTTTTATGACATCTATATCTTAAAGCTGTATTTTCAGTGAGGTATTTTCTTTCTCTTGGACTTCAGAATTGAAACAAGTGCAGCAGTAGTCCCATACAGTGTAAAGGGAGGACATACAAGTCTACAGCTGGGGCCCAGGAGAGGATGACTGTACTCTGCTACCAGACAGAAGTTGCGATACACGGACTTTTGGTATTGTTATGGAGATACCACTGGCATGGATCTTAGGTAACGTATTGACGGACATCAACACTGACAGATCTGTGTTTGCATACAAAGGCCACACTGAGCACAAATGAAGGCTGACTCTGTGCCCTTGTACACAGATTGACATAAAGTGATTCAGAGTTTCAAACTCTGAAAGTCGAGGGACTGGGGAAAAATACTCTCCTGGCCCATTCTTGTCCCACGTAACGTTTTTCCACCATGCTTAAAAAAGCTCCCAGGAGAAAAAAAAATTAAAAGTATATAATTTTTAATGTACGCAAAAAAGACATTTCCGTTCTCCAGAAAGAGATCTGCTTCTCCACTTTTGAAAATCCATTTCATCATTCTCCCAAGATTGCCTTCAATACCCCACTGTAGAAGGATACATTTACCTTCCTCATCTAACTGGTTTTATATTTCTTTTCCTTATAATGCATTTTCTTTTTAAATATCAAGTTAATGAACTTGTGAATAAGCCTTGTCATCTCGCTTTGTTTCATGAATGTAAAGAACACCCTCAAGTCACGTATGTTTCAGTTTCCTGTTCTCTTGACTAGATAACTTGGAACATGCCAGAGCAATTTTTTGCCTTTAGAAATAAATTCATTTTCTGCATTCTTCCAGGATTGCTGACATCACTTACAATAAGTAATGTTATTATTAATATCTTGAGAGGTACTAATTTTTTTGCATATGGATGATATGGAAGTTAAGACATAGGTTACACTGGAATCATATTGCTAATGGAAAGTTAGTCTTAAGTAGTCATCCTGTATTCCATCTTCCTCCCATCTCATATACATGTTATATGAAAAATACTGTTAGCCTAATTTCTGAATGATATACACCCTGATTTCTTCTGTTAATCATCTTGATGGAATTTATTCACAAAAATGAAACTTTCCTCAGAATGAGTGAAGTGCTTTTTATTTTTAATAGATTAAATTATTGAAGCAAAATAATGTGAATCAAAGCAAATAAACTACTACACTTCAATGCATGTTTACAGGTTAATTTACACGTTTAATGCAACATATTTGAAAAAATGTTCATATCATTTATGGTCTGTACATGGAGACCCACAAAATCATAGAATCATAGAACCATAGGGTTGGAAGGGACCTCTGGAGATCATCTAGTCCAACCCCCCTGCCAGAGCAGGGTCACCTTAGAGCAGGTTGCACAGGAACGTGTCCAGGCAGGTTTGAATGTCTCCAGAGACGAAGACTCCACCACCTCTCTGGGCAGCCTGTTCCAGTGCTCTGCCACCCTCAAAGTAAAGAAGTTTTTCCTCACATTTAGGTGGAACTTCCTATACTCAAGTTTGTGCCCATTTCCTCTTGTCCTGTTGCCAGGCACCACTGAAAAGAGCCTGGCCCCATCCTCCTGACACCCATCCTTTAAGTATTTGTAAGCATTAATAAGATCCCCCCTCAGTCGTCTCTTTTCCAGACTAAACAGCCCCAATTCCCTCAGTCTTTCCTCATAAGAGAGGTGTTCCAGTCCCCTAATCATCTTGGTAGCCCTATGCTGCACCCTCTCCAGCAGTTCCCTGTCCTTCTGGAGCTGGGGAGCCCAGAACTGGACACAGCACTCCAGGTGTGGCCTCACCAAGGCAGAGTAGAGGGGGAGGATGACCTCCCTCAACCTGCTGGCCATCCTCTTCTTGATGCCCCCCAGGATGCCATTGGCCTTCTTGGCCACACGGGCACATTGCTGGCTCATGGTCAACCTGTTGTCCACCTTCCAGTCTAATTAAAGATCTTTAGTCGACCTTCCAAGTCTAATTAAAGATCTATTTTTTACAGACAACTCCTGGTCAAAGAGACTGTTGAATCCACATTTGGGTCAAAGTTTTGCTTTTGTGTTATTTATAATCTAGACTGATATGTGGCAGTGGGGAAAATAGAGACACTTAATAGTTTTTCATAAGTGAAGTGCTATTGACCATTATAGAGCCCAGAGCACATGACTTGAGGAATTTTCATTGCATATACTTTCACTAAAGCACAACAACCTAGTGATTGTTCATTGAAAGTTACTTGGGTTTACCATCTCTTCATATTCTGCCCACATCCCTTCCTTCTTTGACTAAAGCAGATTTATAGAGGAGCATAAAAGTATGGGCCTGACTTTAAAGAAGATAATGCCATTGTTGTGGAAAACATGCTGGGAATGATACTTAGTTTCTGTGTTTGTCCACTTGTTTAGGTTAAATCTAGTGCATTTGTAGGAGCAGACTTGGAAAACGGGATTATCTGAGTACATTGCTTTGCATCCCCAATACTTTCTGTACAACCCATGTCACATCAGAGGTGTGCCTCGTGGACCTAATTCATCAAATAGATTTTAAAATCCAATCAAGTGAAACTAAGCACTCTTGCTCCTTAGGGACATATGGTAGTAAATGAAACACTTAACAATGAAAGAAAGATAATAGCAGTCACAGGACTGTATTATTCTTACACACACATATATATAACATACAGAAAAGAAAATGCCTTGCGTAGTATGAATAGTAAATTACATCCTCAATAGATTAGCTAAACTGACTGATAAAACGTTACCTGAAATGCTGTCAATTCAGAAATGACAAAAAAAGAATATCTTTTAGATGGCAAGAAAATGTGTTTCTAAACACATATTTCAACCTTCAAAATGTACTTGTGCTATTGTGATGTAGGAAAAAAAATAGTAAGTCTGTATAATAGAAAAAGTAGATGGGGTAGCAAGCTGTAAAAACGATACTGAAAATATTGTCTTAAAAAGTAGTATCCTTTGTTCTCTTCCATGGTGTCATGGTATAATTATATAATTATGTAATATTTAGCTTTAATATATAGGGATGTATCAATGTCAGTAACTTACAGCATAGTACAAATAAGAAAATTAATTTCAGGATAAATGCAGTTTCAGAAATTGCTGACATTTGGAAAACAACTATTTGACGCTTGAACCCCTGGGTCAGTTTTACAATTTCTATGAGGTGCCCAGAGCTGATACACAGTTTATTAGAATGTATTTGCTGACACGAAACAAAGATTTTAAAAAAAAATTTGCAGAAATCATAACTAAATTAAAACTCAAAATATTCTTCTGCTGCAGAATCCAAGTGGCTAACATGTAAATTACGTACTTTAAAACAAAATCAAATATTAACTATCTACAATTTGCAGGGAAGAATGCTATGACTGGACATCAGGTATATTTTGCAAAAGCAGCCCCTTGACCTTTGGGCTCTTCTGTCACTTACCAAATGGGTTGGGGATTTAACATTGGCATGATAGCAATGGAACTGCACCAATAAGGAATAAAAAGTTATAGTGATTACAGTAAAATATATACACAATTGACCCAAATTAGCAGAAAGCACTCACAACTAACAGAATAACCACCTTCAGTGTCCAGCAGGAGCATAAGCAGACATATTTTGGTGTTTTTTCAGTGGTTTCTCTTTTTATCCTTTTTCTCTAAAGGCTACACAAAACAATCCCACATTTGAAATTAAATGACTGTTTTAATTATGATAGCTTGTTTTACTGATATAGATATACTCTTTCACTTGGCTGATTTTCTGGAATTTTTCATTCATTATTTTATTATTATTGGTCCCTTAAGATTGTCATGTTGAATTTTCCAAGTCTCTGAAGTAATGAATGTTGTAATTAAATCTTGGTTAAAGGTAGTTCACAGCCAAATGGTGCTCATTTCTTCCAAGCATCTGGTTACCAATTCAACTTTTAGTTTGCTGGCTTTGATAATTCTTTGACCCTGATCAAAGAACTTTTTAATAGAGCTCTTAGTGGCTATTTACATGAGAAGATAAGAAATGGAGAATGAAACTCCAGAAAAAGCCAAGCAGGCACTAAAATTCTGATGGCTTTTATCACATCTTACTCTCCTCTCCTTCAGAATAATCACAAGGATACAGAAGTGAAAACAGGTGGAGTTAACCAAAAAAGGCTGTTCATTGCCCCAAAGGGACTACAAATTACATTAACAGTTAGATCCTGTCCTCCTTAATTCCATGGAACTCAGTGGTAGTTTCAAGTAAAGCAGAAGTCAGCCCTATCTGGTATATATATTCATGAAGTTATAATGTGAATACCTAAATTTAGTGAGAGCTAGTTATGCAGATGCCAAGGAACAATTACTGCATGAGAGCTGAACTGATGTCATGCTGTGGCTGTAACTCCTTCAGGTGCCATGCAATCTAATTCACATTACATTTTGGACAAAACCACATCAGGGCAATAGCAGAAGCAACAAGAAGGGACACAGATCGTTCCATAACATGGGGGATGCAAGGAGAGGTCTGGTAAGAGCTGCAATGGGGAAAGAGCTGATCTCCAGTCAACCTCAGAGATAAGAGAAACATGCCTGTGAGAGCTCTGTTGGAGGCTGGCATAGAGAATGGCTGACTTAAAGTAAACAGAGAACATGTCTAGAGGATTTTGAGATGAATGAATGAAGAGAGGAGCTGCAGGGAAGGAGGATATAACAGGATTCATAAGAAATGAATGAGCAGAAGATACAGACTTACTATGTTGGGGGACACAGGCTAAGGAGATAAGCCAGGGTACCTGTCCTCACATCAAGTGTAGTCCTTTCCAGAGCCTGAACCGAGCTCATAGCTTAAGCTTTCTTCTGTCAGAAAAGCTCTATAGAAAACTGGGTAAAGAGTTCAATATTCCACCCTGTTTACCCAGGAGTTCAATCAAAGGGAAGCAGCATAATCTACTTTCCTAGTGGCAGACAGTTTGGGATCATACTGCAAAATCAGCATGTGCAGTCTCAGAAAACTGCTGTGACCTGAACTGGAGTAGACTGACATTGTACTACACAAGTTCAAAAGATGACTGCACCTTGCCCATACCCAAAGGGACCGTAACAGAGAGGGAGGTTCCCACCTCCAAGATGATGTACACAAACCATAATTACCTCCTGGCTGTACTCTTTCAATTTAGATAGCAGGGTACAAGTCAGAAATATAGCTCTGGCACCAATACTACCTCCCAAATCACAAGGCGGGGATCAGTTCTTCCAAGTTAGGCATTAATTGTCTATTCATTTTCTAAATACATACACTTGGGAGCTTAGAGTGATCTGCAGAAGAACTGAGCACTCACAGCTTTCAGTAAAGTTAGTGGAAGTACCGCTTTGGGGGTGAAGGACAACCTCTAAAAGGGTCCTAAATGTCTTAATGTAGAGTCAGCATTATTGGATATTTCTGACTTTATAACTCCTTAATTTACAAGATCTAGATATCGGCTTCTTGAACTAGACAGAGACTGGAAAAATGCATCAAAATTAGCAAAAAGCTTAATCTTTCTATTGATGAATACCTCAGAAATTAATAATTCTGTCTTGACAGCCAAGTTTGAAATAACATGCAGTAAATAAACTTAGATATACATATAGATCAATAAGATGGAAGGTAATCAGTGTTGTGTTATAAGTGAGCAACCCTTTGGACTAAGTAAAACAGCCAACCTAATGAAAAAATATTATGAGATCACAGCCTGACAGGTGAGATTTTTGACTCTCCATAATTGCAAACATTTATTAAAAGGCTAGATAAATTTTTTTTTTTAGGAATACACAGTACAACTGATTTAATTTTGGGCCCATGGCAGAAATTAGGGGAGATCAAGATCTCCCTAGTCCTATAATTTTGTGACTCAAGACTGTATTTTAATGCCTACATACAAGAAGGAAAAAACAAAAATATATGGGCAACCTTTTCCAATCTTTTGCTAACCTCTGGCTGATTGACTTCATTAAAAAAAAAATTATTTTGGTCCTAAGTCTATTCTTTAATAGGAAAGCCTCATCATTTGGCAAATACAAACTAGCATGTTGACAGTCATCCTGAGTATGTGGATAGATAGATATATATAGAGAGAGATGGATACTAAAAACCCCACATTTTCCTCCAAGCAATTTTAAAACTCAAATTGCACACTTAGGTAGAATGTTTGCTGTCTTAATAATATCAAAATATTGTATATGTAAGTATGCACAAAGAAAAGCCTCCCAAGTGTAAGTAAAACGTTTGCAAAAAATGGGGACCCATATGTTTCAATAGACAACTTTAAATTTTTAGAATAAAACATTTTATGTCAGATAAAAATACTAAAGCTATTAATTTAGATATTAAGAAGGCTTTTCAAATGACTACAAAAATACCAACAACATCCTCTTGTTCTCCCAGACTGTACATTAATTTTCTCTTGGTGGTCGTTACCTTACTCATGCCTTCCAAAGAACAACATGCTGTTGTGACATTACCAATGTAAGGCTTCTCTCTCTCTCGCTAAGGAAAGTGCATCTCCAAAAATGAACAATTCAGCAGGCTGAACCGTCGTATTCTGCTTTCTTGCTAAAAGTATGTCTGTTTCCATGATCTTATAAACAGCAGAGTACTACAGCAAACTAAAACAATCCTTAGACATGCAACAGAAAACAAGCCGTTCCACCCATGTGCTCCTCCCCCTGTGGAGTGCACTTGCAGAAACTCAGCCCTAAACCAGCAGAAATATACCTAAAATGTTAAATATGGTTTTCCTGGACAATGAAAGGCTTACAATCCACACAGTTTCCCACAAGTAAAGCTACTTCATCACAAAGTGGAATTGTCTCCTATGCACTGGTTGTTGCAGTGTTGTCAGAAAGGATCTGGTGGTTTTTGGTTGGTTTGGGGTTTTTTCTCTTTATTTGAGGAAGCCTTTTCAGGTCCATTTTTAAAGGTGTATAATGGATTACTGTTTGTCAAATAGTCCATCTGAATACCAGTATCATCTATATACAAGCAAAACAAATGGACTTCACTCCTTTCCTCAGCATCAGCTTTGCTATTTTTGTCTTTTTAGACTTCTAAATTCTCTTTAGTGCCCTGACATTGAGAAATAGGAGTTAGATGAACTACGCCCTCAAAAAAAAGAAAAAAAGAAAAGAAAAAAAAAGTGCCTTTTGGAGAAGATTTTTAAGTGGGAGTTTTGTAGTTCAAACAAATTAAGATGCCGAAGTTGTGGTTTGCAGCCTTCGAGGAGTTACGGCACTGTCAATGGGACACTTGCCACAAGCCCACAACTACCTATCTAATAGGATTAGCTAAATAGCAAATCATGCTGTGTGCCTCTGGCATCTGGCACTGTCTTATAATGGCACTGTACCAACACTTCTATTATGTTGCATTACAGGGACAAAAAACTACACTATGTATATACGTCATACTCTTTCAATACTTCCAAACAACACTGTCCACTTACAAGCATGTTTATCTTTCTAATAACTTCAGTATTTTGGTAAGAACTAAACAATCATTAAATAGTAAACACAGTAACAAACTAAAAGTAGAGCTCTATTGATATAGAAACAGCCTACATTATTTGGAAAAAAAAAAACAACAGCTAATTGAAGTAATATCTTACAGAAAAGAAATCTTAGAGAGAAGCTCGTAGCAGCTTTTGGCGCAAATCAGAATCAACTACTGGCGATCAAACACCTGAAAACTTTCTGAAGAGAGATCTTACTGCATGGACAGAATAAAAATAGCACTATGTAAGATCTTGTTCAGCATTCACAACCAATACATGGAATAATTTCATTTCCCCATTTTACCTATTTGTTTTCCTGAAATTATAAATTGCAATTCTCTTTTGTGTACCATGTCCAATCATTTTATATAGAAGATACCAAGTCACAATAAAGTAAGCAACTACTATCCTCACAATGTTAATATATATCTATGTCCGTACAACCAGATCAACTCACCTCCGACTGCTTAAATTTAACTGATTTTGGTTGATGACTAGATGTATCATCAATTTCTAGGACATAGGTCAAATGGCTGTCATCTTTTGAATTCTTGAGAAAAAAATTAATCCACCGTAACAACTAATAATTTTGAGCCCGGATTCCCTCCGTTTTTCAAAGTCCATGAGGTCTAAGAGGAGTTATCACCCTAGTTTTGCACCAGTTCAGTCACAACTTTAGGTTGAACAGCCTACCAAGAAATGAGAGCAGGAAAATGAAGCTTAGATCCCCTTATTCCATCCACGATTTTCCTTCCGAAAACTTTCCCCTAGAACCCAAACAACAGCTTTCTTGTCTTCTTGACAAGACTATGACTGCCTTATATATCATTCATGAATTTCTGTATCACGGGATACAGCACAGCTTCCTTTAACAGTAAAGATGAAATTAAAATTGAACGTGAAAACTATGCACAAATATAGAAGCCAGGCTCACCGTTGACATTTGAGTCAACGTCCCAACCAAAAAAGCTAGCCTTAGTCCAATTTACAGTGATAAAGTATTTACGTATCACACGCATGTATTGCAACGACCTGAAGCAGTTATGTTTTCAAAGAACATTAAGAAGAATATGATCCCTCCTGGTGAACCTGTTGGCTCTCTTTTATTAAGACTAATGAGAACAAATTCTACCCAATCCAAGACCAAGTGGAAAATTCAGTTAGCTTGACAACAATGATATAATTACCGAGCCAAAAGCTTCCAAAAGCTCACAATCCCTTCCATGCAATAAATACAGGAAATTATTTTTAGTTCAGTGCATAAGTTGCTCTCAAATAGCATCATAAGAAAGCGACTTCATAAAACAAATAATTAATAGTAAAAATGACCCTCAGAAAAAAAAAAACCCTCTGACTATATCTCAGCATCTTTTCTAGCTTTCTTGTAATATTTGATCACAGTCTACCCTTTCGGTTCTGTGGTTTTACCTTAGTAATCAGGGGCAGCAGGGGAGGAAGCGTCTTTTACATTCTTTTCTAATACATACGATATGAAATGCTCAGGATTGCAGAGAATGATGTCGTGATAGGTTTTTCTAATATTCTCACTCATTGTCTCTCACAAGACTAAACCCGAGATGACGGATGGTGATTTCTCTACCTCATTGATAATTAGATTCCACTTATCTATTCAGGACTTGAAAATACTTCTTTGCTGCCCCCTTAATATTTTTGAACAGCAGAATTATTGCAAAAAGCAAGGCAAATGCATAAGTCTGAGCAAGATTTGACTCATTCAAAGTCAAAATAGCAGTAAAAAGTTAATTTGGAAAGAAGCCTATCTGAAAGGAGAGCAGGTTTCTAGCCCTAGACAAAGTCCCTTGGAAATCAATTTTACCCCAAACAAATATCCCCCCAGTTCCCCAGCCACCTGGGGAGTATTTCCCAGGAGCATTCAAAAGCAGGAGTTTCTCCATATTTTTTCAAGTTACATTCAAATATCAACTTCTTTTCCCTAACTATACAGTATTCGGCTATGCTCCCTTCCTGTCTTCACCAAGATTAGGAAACAACACATAGCTTGGGGAACTGGATGTATGCATTAGACAGCTAATTAGACCAAAAAGGAGAGTGTAAAAAAGAAACTGAATACGCAGTTAATTGAAGTCACTGGGCTTTTGGTGCCGGGAAAGATGAACTGCTGGCAGAAAATCATGATGAGTGAAGCCAAGGCTGAAGACTTTTAAGGCAGCAATTGTACACAGAGAAATTTCTCTTGAACCAGGAAAATGATGGATTAACTAATTCTATGGGAAATAACGCAACCCATTCCACCCAGTTGAAAAAACAGACAAGGAAGACCTGAAGTAAAATGATTATTCTCAGTTCCAGTTACTAACTCGTTTCATACCTCAGGATTGCTTGACCAACATGCGTTACCATTTTTTATTCTAGATGTCAACGCTGAAGAGCAGCAGAGTTTCTCTCCCTCAAGACCCTGCAGAAGAAAAAGTGGCAGAATTAGATTTTATTTCCTGTCTTTCTTTTGTTTGGCTTTATTACTTACAAACAAGATGGATTCCAAATTTCATACAGGATTTTTTAGTTTTTTGAATAAAAGATGAAGACTTTTTTTATGAAAACATGTTTCTGAATATGTATTAAATTATATCCTCCCACTGAGCAATGGTACATTAAGAAAATGAAGAACAGTTTATAAATTTTCAAGTACAGGAGAAGTGCAGAGAACAAGAGAAAATACATAACTTATCAAATTGGAATTTGGCTAGTACACTCAGCCCCAATCCTTCTCAAAAATACACACATGGTGGGAAGAGGAGGGCATACTACATCACGAGTGGTCAATTTTAACTTGGCAATTCACATAAGTCTAAGTAAACCATATTTCTTTTAAAATTGGTGCTCAAGGCACCTCTATTTTTTAAGATTTAAATAATGCAAAACTATATCTTCCATGAGAGGATTCTTAGTTGGATTTGGAAACCTGCATATGTAGATATGCATGTAAAATTTTTGAGTTTGTTCTTCCATGGAAACAGTAGGGAAATTACACCGAGGAATTTGATTTATGTTTCCATTTGCTGACAGCATTTGCAGAATGATACAATGCCTTATTCTATGAACTCCATCCTCATTATAATATCTCACTTGGGAGTCAAATGTTTTAATCATTACAGAGGATGTAGCAATTCAAGTGGTCATAATGAGATTAATAAAGCAAGAAGGTCCTTCAGATAGAACCTTATGTCATGTTAGGCCTTATTAGAAGAAGGAAGTATCTTGCCGCTGTATAGCATATTCTGAAGGGATTGTCAATAACTGTCGCATCGTTGTTCATTAATTGTGATTCACTGCTTTGAGAAATTTATTTTTCATCTAGGAAACCAGAACCCTGGAACTTATTTCATTTAGGATGCTGCAAACTCATACTACCCCTACAGCAAATTTCAGGATGCCAAAAATTTAAGGAAGTTTCCTCTAATTAAGGTGTTCAGTACTGGGGGGGAATGAAGTTGGCTGCACCTGACCTACCGACATAACACGCTTTGCTGATCTGCAAACAGATAATGTATTCCTTGGCTGACACCGATTCCTGAAGCTATATAATTGGCTTTCTCCTCCACCAGGAGGAACACTACCCTCACATTAATTAATCTCTCTAAAATCACTCCCTGCGTGCCAGGGCCTTGGTTAGCATATTTGTAGTACAATCACAAGCTCATGAGTGAAAATATTTTTAAGTTTCACTAAATTTATAGCTAGCTGGTAATACATTTGTTTGACTTAAACATAGCTGTTAATATTCAAATGGAAACTAAGAGAATCTCTTCACAAACCGAATTCTCTCCTACACCATATTTTCTGACTACATACATGATAATATTTAACAGTTTACCTTTGTGCTTAGAGTGGCAGGCGGTGCAGTGGGCCAGGGCCGCAAATACCCATGCTGACAGGGCATGGCAAGGGCTGCTGGCTCCCTCAGGGGCGGGGAGCACGGCGGGCAAGGCAGGCCCGGAGATGGTGGCCAGCTCCAGCTGCCAGCCCAGGTCACAAGGCAGTAGTGAGCGAGGTCCGAGGCCAAGCCGGGAAGTCACTCTGCGGGTCAGCTCTGGGCTGCAGTGAGCACTGGCCAGGTCCGTGGAGATGAGGTGAAGACGGGAAGCCATCCCGGGGACGGGGCCCAGACCCTAGGCCTGGCCGAGCTGCAGAGCCTGGTGCTGCGGGCACAGCTGAGGCGGGTGCTGGAGGCCCAGGGCTCAGCTGAGGGGCTCGGGGCAGGCAGCGGCTGCAGACCCCAGGTGAGGCTCCTCACAGCCATTAAGGCCAATTAGCACCCTCAGGGCTCTGACACACACATCCTAGTGACCCATTCTCTTTCATTTTGCAAAAAATAAGGAGGAGAGGGAAGGATTGGGAGAAAACTCTCACAAAACAATGCAATTTATGAGGGAAGATGGAAATTTAAATCTCAATATCATCTCCTTGCTCAAACCCTGCTGTCTAGCGGAGCACGCCATGCTGCCCAGAACAGCTGTCAGCCACAGAGTCACAGGTGAAAGGACGTGTCTCATCAATGCTTATAAGGGTGTCAGGAGGATGGGGCC